>JAQJVL010001186.1:0-236238 GCA_035578905.1 Stictocephala bisonia | reverse complement strand
TATAACATTTCGAAATGTATAAAAACTTTGTCGTCTTCAGGTGTTACTTACTACCTTAGTCTACATTTACAATTCGTATTGTTCCTAATAACAACTGGAGCACTGGAAATCTCCAGTCAATTTCTACAAATCACCAACAATTTAGTGCCAACAAGTAACTTCTTGCCAACAGAAGTATATTTGTTCAATATTTTTATCCAACTAAATATTTTCTACTGATGTAATGATTAGCTAAAATATAGTTCTGACTTCCAAATGCAGTTAACGTATTTTAAATAATTTAGCCATTTCATATTTATCATATGTTTGAGTATCCAAAAGAAATTAATGTTACTATAGTATATTTCTAAATAAATAAATAGTGTATATTAACTTTATATTTGAATCAATTTACTACCTGACTTTCTAGTAAGATACAGTTATTTATGATCGGTAGTTCCACAAGTAGATTAATTAATCGATGATTTTTAATGGGACCAATATACTGATTTCATTGTAATATTCTAGCTATCTCTAATGCTGGGATTGTATACAATAGCGGAATCGTCATCAACAATGAGTTCCGTACCAACGACGAGTATATTTTTGCCGCCGGTCCAGGTACTAAGTACAGCTCATGCTACACAGCCGGACAGACCCATCACCGGCTCTACAGCTCTTTGGAAGTCGGATACCAGGTATGTCACCAATCTTCTACTGGATATCACTGTTAATTTTATTATCACGTACCTATAAGCCTCTCCGCCGCACGGTGTGTTTCCGGTCCACCCACTTTCACTCACACGATGTGCACACTCTACCTCACACCATCGATGTATATACGTACCTACCTATAAGCCTCTCCGCCGCACGGTGTGTTTCCAGTCCACCCACCTTCACTCACACGATGTGCACACTCTACCTCACACCATCTATGTATACACGTACCTATAAGCCTCTCCACCGCACGGTGTTTCCGGTCCATCCAACTTCACTCACACGATGTGCACACTCTACCTCACACCATCGATGTATACACGTACCTATAAGCCTCTCCACCGCATGGTGTGTTTCCAGTCCACCCACCTTCACTCACACGATGTGCACACTCTACCTCACACCATCTATGTATACACGTACCTATAAACCTCTCTGCCACACAGTGAGTTTCCGGTCCATCCACCGTCACTCACACAATGTGCACACTCTACCTCACACCATTGATGTATTCACGTACCTACAAGCCTCTCCGCCGCACGGTGTGTTTCCGGTCCATCCACCTTCACTCACACAATGTCCACACTCTTCCTCACACCATCGAATTATACACGTACCTATAAGCCTCTCCACCGCATGGTGTGTTTCCGGTCCATCCACCTTCACTCACACGATGTCCACACTCTTCCTCACACCATCGAATTATACACGTACCTATAAGCCTCTCCACCGCATGGTGTGTTTCCGGTCCATCCACCTTCACTCACATGATATCCACACTCTTCCTCACACCATCGAATTATACACGTACCTACAAGCCTCTCCGCCGCACGGTGTGTTTCCGGTCCATCCACCTTCACTCACACGATGTCCACACCGATTATGCACTCTGCCTCACATCATCGATGTATACTACTCTAACTGGATCACGCACTCTGCTGTGTGAATGTGAGCCGGCTCACTGCTCAACCCCCACCAGAGTTCAGTATCGGACCCGGTGCTCAGTGCTCTTCAATGCATCGCTTAGTCTTCAATGCAACACTGGAATTGTTAAGGATTTTGAGTTGAACTGTTTTTGCTAATATAACTACGTCAGTATTAAGAGTGCAGTTTAAGAAACCTCTCAGAACGGTTTATGATACATAAATAATTAATTTAATATATCATATACATTGAACCATACAATCAAGTTTAAACTACTGTAGACAAGCTGATTGACAAAATATTTTTTTTTTAAATTCTGCAGGATAGGGTGTTAAATAGCAGTTTATACGCAACTAGTTATTTACTCGTTCTTTGCAATTGCTATAAACATATTTAAACAATAATATTTAATTTTTGTTCACGTAAATATTAAATTAGAAGACTCCTAATAAAATCGACTGAGTTGTCCTGTAAATTGTTTTTAAAATGCTTTGATTGAACCCTGCATTAATCAAAATGTTTCCTTATATCATCATAACCCATAATGACAAACAAGGTCATGTAAAACCTTCCATGGGAAAAAATACAAAACATTTCATGACAATCGGATGAATTTTTGGCAATAAAATAGAATAAACAGACAGAAACACAGGCATACATACATTCGTTTTACATATACACTTATAGATTTTACATACTATGAAAATATAAGCCACTTCTTTTTGTATAAGAACTGTTGTACCTGTAAGCTGAACAATATGAAGGCATATTGTTAACTACTTCACTCATTACAACAATTTGATGAAACTATGACGAAAAAGGAAGGAAAGTCTGCAGGGGCGCGCGGTGTCTGTGAGTACTGATCTCTCACTGTGAAACATTCAATATAGTAATAATATTAAAAATAGCTACGTTGGTTTTCTCTACTGTCAGCGACATTTAATATTTCAAGAAATTAGGTAAAATTACAGATATTTTTTAGTATCTTCTGTTTTAACAATCACCGCTGATTGTGTATCTTAGTTCCAATAAAGTAGTATAAAAGTATTTGTTGTATTAATATGTGTAAGCACAGAGAAGAAATGTCGAGTTAGTGTGTTGAGTACAGTAGCTATATCTCCAGTTTGCCAAGTGGGCTAGCACCTTGTCAGTTCCTTACTTCATTCTCTCGAAATCCTCAAGATTAAACATAGTAGTAACTTTTAGAATGTATAATATATACATTAGTTATAACTGCCACTGAAAGCGACCTCTGTTTCTTTTTCCACTGTGGTATAGGCCAGTCAGATATTCCGAGCAGTGGTGGAGCCGGCCGATCCCAAGTATCCTCTCAACCTGCCTCAACCTGGAGCACTGCCCAGCCTCACTTGGCCGATCACTTTGGTCGCCAAGCTTCCAGGCGGCTGGAACTACTTCCGAGTGTCTGCTCCAGGACCTCCATTGCCACTGGAATGTCAACGTCAAAGCCAAGGAGATAGTGTAAGCAGTGATGTTGATGTCAATTTAAGTAAACTAGTATGGTACAAAAATATAACATGAGCAACAAAGGAATTCCGAAAAAAATATAGTTCTTGCCCCATTACCTGGACTTTTACTAAGTTTTTAACCTTATGCTGTTAAGGCATAATTTACTATTAGAACACAACTTTAAAGTTCTGACGTTAAGTTCGTGTTAAGATCTAAACATTAGTGGACAAAATTATCATGAATACGTAGCAAACTATGTTTTAAATGTATTTTTGTTTATCACATTTTCATTCTCAGAAGCAAAAATCATTCATTGACGGTTAGAAACATGAAATAATCCATATACAGTAAAATATAAAAATATATTCACATTTACATACTATCCCAATTACTAATCTGACATTTCAGTGCGTGAAAGAAATGTATATAAAGAACAGGATTTTAACCAACAAACTGCAAACTCAACAAAATTCTTCTAACTTGAAATCATCAAAGATTGTTTGTGTCTTCAAATGTTGTTTTCAAGTTAGAGTGCATTTTACCGCTCAAAATCTTACTGTCTATAATTTGTTTCAGTATTTTTAATATGGCAATACCTTGAAAACAATTCTTAGGACGTTAATTTTGGAAAGAAAATAGTTTTCATTTTAAACTTTTATCCTATTAATTAATCCTACCTAAAACGTACCTAACTGCTTCGTTCACAAGAAATGTTCGTAGTTCACAAGAAATGTTGAAAATTCCGGCAAATACATACTAAAGCTTAAATGTGATTTAAAAAAAAAAGAAAATGTTGCTCCAAAGAGGAGCTACACAATTTATTTACGGGTCACATAATAGATAGGTTATACAATTTTTACTAATTTTTTATATTATTATTATTTAATGGTTGCTGTATAGACTATTTGGCAAGAAGTTTAAATGTCATTTGATAAATTTTTACTTGTACAATTTATTTGTGTACAGATAAAAATTGGCGGTTTACAAAGTAATCGCCTTCATTTAATTAAATAAAATACGTAGGCTACAGTGCTAGCAGTGTTATCATTAGAGTTGTCGAATTTCGTTGGAGCACACCAAGATTCCTATACAAGAGGTTGTCAGGTTGTCTCACACAAGTACGCATCCATATCGTGCAGGTAACAATTAATTACGTCATAGGGAGGCCTCAGCTGTGTTTTTCTACCTTCACTGCTGGAAACAAAACTAAACAATGTAGAACATCTGATACTCGTACCGATGACAGTACAGTCTACGTTGTTTATTTATTTGACGTGACTGATTTTAATAATGATGTAATTTGGTATTTACTAAGTAAGTATAACTCTTGATTATATACACCTACAATAGATAAACCACCTAATAGGAATATTTGTGCCTGTAATTTTGTTAGTTAGTGTGGCCCACAACCACAGCTGTTTTAAACTGCATTACATTTACATGGAGCTACACTAGTGCTCCACAATGGACCACAAAAACAGCTGATATTTTGAGACTCAAAATTTAACATTGGATGGGAAATCTATTTGTGTATAAAATCAATGGTATAACTCAGCAACACATGAAAAAAGATAATTTGCTGCTTTAAATTAATACTAAAATACCATAAATTTAAATAATTATAAAATAATCCCAAGAACAATTATTTAATGGTTTTTAGTGTGTATTTATAATTGTTCAGCACGCTGTGATGGAGGCATAGAGTAAGTAATACACTTACTCTGTGGTCGGAGGTCTCCCTCTGACGTCACCACTGGGCTTATATAGACCATATAAGAATGAGACAACCTGTTGTATAGGAACCTTGGGAGCACATCACAAAAACGTATACACCTATTTATTTCTAGAAGTGTTTTAATCAAATTCTGCGTATTTCATTTATCTTCTCGACAAAAATAAGTATTCACCCATTATTCTGCTGACAGTATTTTCAAAATAATCGGCGTATTTCGTTTGTCTACGACACAAATATACGGTATATGCCTGTGTACTACTCATAGTGTTTTCAACAGAATCGGCGTATTTCGTTTGTCTACGTCACAAATATACGGTACATACCTGTGTACTACTCACAGTGTTTTCAAAAGAATCGGCGTATTTCGTTTGTCTACGTCACAAATATACGGTACTACTCACAGTGTTTTCAACAGAATCGGCGTATTTCGTTTGTCTACGTCACAAATATACAGTACATACCTGTGTACTACTCATAGTGTTTTCATCACAGTTTGAGTATTTCGTTGGTGAACACCATAAAGACGTATATACCTGTGCGGGGGTGGTTACAGGAGAAATGGGAGGAAAACACCACACCTGGGGGTCAGGAAAGCCAATTTTAAAATGTTACACTTAAAGCATTAGGATTTTGAAATGTTCAATTAATCTAAATTATGTGTTGTAAACTATTAAAAAGTGTAAAATTATAATTTAAGAACAATAAGTTTCGTAAAGAAGTTTAGAGTAAACACAGCCTTAAATTTTTTTTGTTTCACAACATTCAATACAAAAGAGTTTGTATTATCAAATAACGTTTTCTATTATGTTATGATCTTAATGTTGTGTTTTCACTAGAATCCATTGCAGCCAAATTAGCTGTTTTGTATGAACTGCAAACTAAAATGTATCCAAAGTTGACAAAGCGTTGTAATGAAGGGAAGGAAACTAATAAAGCTGTGATTCTAAAAAAAAAATATGTGGTATCAAACTAATGGGCGTGCATTCTCAGTCACATGTTCAAATTACTCTTAAAATTGCCTTGTAATTTAGCCTCTAAATATCATAGGATTTAGCATACTTCGGTAGATTTCATTAGATATAATTAGATCTCGATATATATATATATATCGGTATATATAAGTAGATTTATACATATATGCAGATGCATGTAGATACAAGTAAGTTTCTGTAGATATAGGTAAATTTTTGTATAAATAAGTAGACATTGTTAGATGTAGATAGATTAAGTGGAGAGAAGTAATGGTTTTAAAAAAATGGACGATATATATATATTTTTTTTTTTTTTTTGCACTGGTAAAGTAGTAAATCCCCTTCTTGTTTCAGGGTCGAGTGCTAATCACAGGAAATCCTTTCGAGGACGTAGGTCCTGGCTACTTCCAATTGTCCCTCTCCGTCTTCAACACAGTTGTTGAAGTGGCGTGTCTCTCTAAACGGGTAAGTGATCATGAATGGCAAGGAAGGAACAAGTGAAGAATCGAAAATAAAATAATACTACGACAGATAATATGATACAAGCCGAGATCATATACTCTTGTCATAAAAAAACTATTAGGAATTGTACCAAATATTAAAATAGACATTTATAAAATGTTCGGAAATGTATTAGTTTGGATGTAACACAATCGCTTAGATAAATAAGTCACTTCTTGACAACATACAAATTCAAAATTTCACAGATAGGATTTTAAGAGAAACCAACTGTACAATCTAAAGATTACTTATAATTCCAATTTAAGTAAATTAATATAAGATAATATTGGTACAGTATAGATAGGCTACTTAGAAAGTGGCCTACTGAATGCACTTGTACGAGAGAGATGGGCTGAGTGTTATAAGTGAGATAGGGAACTTCTTCCCCACTGCCTTCCCATTTAAAAATGTAATGGCAACTAGAAAGATGGTAGGTCATGTGATTGCAAAGCAGTACTAAGCCCCACCCACTACGTCATTAGCAGCAATGGCTATTGGTTGAGTGATTAGCACTAACAATCAAGCTTAGATCTGTTAATTAAATCATTGTCTATTATTCCAGTAATAATTAACCATACAAATAACACAATTAACGATAATACATACAATAGAAATGGCGATAAAAATCTTATACGGTTCATTAGTTTTGTTTTTTTTTTTTTTCTTTTTTTTTCAACTAAACACTGTTGTGGAAGTAGACACCCCCATCGTAATGTACTGCTGCTGATAGGTAGAACTATTCCTCTCCGCTGCTAAAACCACTATATGCGGTGAATATATCACGCTCGTCCCTTTCTGTCCGGCTCAATCATAGTACCAAACCTTTAGGTAAAAGTCAAACTCTGATCAATTTAGATGGTAAGATGGCTTTTAGACATCAGAATTATAGTAAATTACTTCTGTATTTCGGTCATATTAAGCAATTTTGGGAGCACTAAACATGTTGTGTGGGTAGATAAGCATCCAGCCAATATTTTATTTTTATTTTTTTAAACCCAAACAATTTTTATCTACTGGATGAAAAGAAATAAAATTTATTTAAATCTACAATTGGTTTTACTGACTTTTTTAGTTAAAATATGTAACATCAAAGGTATTGTTCGTAAAATCCAATTACAATTCATGCTATGGAAAAAGCATATATATTATTATTATTTTTGATGACATAATTTAATGTTTAGTAAAATTTTACATAGTTATAACGTATCAAAGATTTACTTATCGAGAAAGTGAGTAGAAGTAACATTACAGTGTGGTGAGACATTTTAGAGTGATTCCTAGTTGTTCATAGGGATCTAAATTCATGTTGTTCATGTTTTTCTAATTCAACTGAACTCAACTATGGAGTTCCTCAGGGATCTCTCCTCAGTACAGTCCTCTTTTTGATTTATGTTAATGGCATAGGATCTACAGCATAAGAAAGTCGTGTAGTACGCTGGTGACATGACTCTCTTTCAGCTCAGAGACACAGTCAAATCTGAAACTTCAAACGATTGTCGAGCTTTACAATTGCGTCAAAAATTTCAAAAAATTCAACCTCATCACAATTTTTTATAAACTTACCATTTTGACCTTTCCTTTGTCCCACGCTGGCAGACACCTTCCAGGAAGAAATTAATTCAGAAATATTCCTTGGAATACTCCTGTATAAGGGGCTAAGAGAGAACGATCACATCAATTACGTCATCGTCAAATTATCCTCAGGCATTTATGGCTTGTGACATTTTATTTAAATTAGAATACAACAGACTTGTATACTTCTTTCTGTCTCCACGAAAATCAAATTTCAGTCTGGAGATTTGAAATACCTGTGAGAAAGCTATAAACACAAGCCATTCTATCCTATTCGAGTTAGACCAATGTTGCAAAAAGGTTTTCTAATCACAGCGAATCTGTCGTAACCTTGTCTTATGCTTTTGTTGTACCTTTGCACCAAATTTATCTAACGATACACACTTCAACCCTATTATATGTCCGCAGGAGATTCCACACCGTAACTTGCAGTGTCTTTACGGCAAACACGAAAAATTGCTGAATAACCTGGTGGAACGCTACGACCTTGGTCTTGTACCCGACCTGTACGCCTTCTTCAGTCAGCCATGGGCGTACGCTCTATATACCAGTGGGTTTGACGACTTGGTCCGGCAAGGCGCAGACATGTTCATACGGGTAATAATATATATTTATTGATAGTAGTAGTATAAGATTCGATCCCAATCAAGTCGTAATAAATTTTGAAAAGGGATCAGCTGATAACCACCGGCTGTTCATTTGTCATTGGGCTATCAATTAATGACACTTTCAAAGGAATAGTCGGCCTTAGTTTGTAACAATGACTACATTTGATTATTTACACTCATCACATTGATTCGAAATCCATATTCGCCCATATCTTGACGATCTTAAGAATAAATAAATGAGAGTTTCGGAATGTGTAAAAACGTCCAAATAGACAGTTTGAGTCACTATTTACTTTTCCCTTGAGTGTTTTTAATCTTTCTTAAATGCATTATATTTAGATAATAACTTTCAATGAGATTTTCTCTGGAAGTAAAAACTGCAATCAGTGTATATTCTACTTTATATTAATTGATGCAGGCATGCTTGAGTTGTACCACGTCAAAACGACAACAAATGTTCTTTAAGATATTATCAAAATTTTTAACCCATCCTAATTTTCTATCATTGACAATATCAAAATCGTTGTAGAACTGTTTACTCCTACTTATGTTGGTCAGAATATTTTTTATCTAATGATTTTTAACCTAATAGCAAACTTAAAAACAATGAAGGTTATCCTTCGGACTCAAAGACGCCTTAAGACTGAGTAGAAGTGTCACTTTTTGAGATCAGGAAATGAGCGTGAATTCTTCATTGTAATAAAATTTCATAAAAAGGCGCAGTGTGATGTGATTGCAAAATCACTTACGTAACGATGCAAAGCAGGAACCGTAAAAATGATTATATAAATATTTAACGATAGCCTACATTGAAATCGAATATCTGATTGGAACTCAAGCCAATGTTTAGTCAAATTTATTTCGTTTCATTCCATTGGCAGCTTTGTTAATATCAGCCCAAATACAAGTGTCTGTGGTTATTATTACTATTCATATTATTTATGTTTGGCTATTCCCAAGTATGGATAGCGCGAAAAACACAAAAATCTATATCTTTGTTGTGGCTCTTTCCTTCTTTTTATCTTCCAAAAAACCGTTCATCCTCTCAATATGAGCTTTCTTTTCTTCGTCTGTTTACACCTACTTATTTTGGTTTAGGATTTAAATAACTTGTATTCTTTCTTTACAAGTCCCGTGGATATGAATGTTTTTTGTGGTGATGTGTAACTTTTGCAGGTCACCCATACTTTCTTTGTGCCAAGAAGTTTCCAATTTTTACAATGAAATTGTATTAAATATTCTTCTTGTGAATCTAGTATAATTTATGTTTGCTATATGCATTAAGAACTGCACCTTCAATTTTTTGACGATTGTCGTCATGGTTTCATTGTAATTGTACAGTTCTTTGTTGTTTTTTTTTCCAAAAACCTTCTCTTAAAACAGTGAAATGAACTTTTCTCAATTTATTATTTTTTTTAATTTTGCCCATTCCCCTGGTATTTATGGGTTCTGATTAATATACAATATTGAATGAAAATTCTCGAATTTTAATATTACTATCAGTTTCACTTTCTTTACCTCTTTACTGGAGTTAAAGTATATTGTTCACAAAGTCTATAATGACTGTTTACAAATAAAATGAGTTTACTTTGCCAATCTGCCTGTGACTTTAAGTTCATAACTGCAAATTTTCTTAAAGACCAGATGGAATATAAATTTCTTGTTCAAATTGACATCATATTATATCAATAGTGGGGGGGAGGGGTATATGCAAGAGTAATGTTAAAAAAAGTTCCAACAATAGTATAATAATCTAGCTATACGTAGAGGGACACAAAATTTATTTTTCTTCCATAATTTTCATTCGTTCATGACAATTCACAGGTTTTTGAACCGTCATAAATTTTTTTAAAAATGTATGTCCATTAGCTTAGTCTACATCAACTTTTATTTTCTTTAGTTACTACAAGCCGAAATGGCCATAATTTTGATCGTTAAGACGTCAGCCAGTTTAACGTTTTTTACAATTTTAGTATGTCATAAAGTGAATATGTAAGTGGAAGTTAATCGTCTGTTTATCGCGTGCTTCTTAAGAAATTACCTTTTAAAGTGGTGCAATTGGTTTTCGGTGAGTTAATTATTTTCCAATTGTATAATCAAAATTAGTTGATGTGCCTTCCCTTGAGACAGGAAAAATATACAAAAATATGTTTAACCACTACATTAGAACTTGTGGTCATCTGAAGTGGTGAATTTAGCTAATTTAAATCAACTACAAGACAAAACTGTTCGAAGTACAAATTTAATTTTTTATAACTACGTTTTTTACACATAACTTAAGGGGGGCGTGTTAACACACACATAAAAACTTAAATGTTTACTTCTAATGGTTTTGTCTTAATGCTGATTTTAAATCAGTTAAATTCACCACTTCAGTAGACCACAAGTTCTAATGTAATGGTTAAAAAATTTGTTGTATATTTTTCCTGTCTCAAGGGAAGGTATATTAACTAATTTTAACTATACAATTGGAAAATAATTAACTCGCCGCAAATCGATTGCACCACCTTAAGACACTCGTTCACTGGCTTTTAAAAAGATTACTTTTTCACTTAGTCAGACTAACATACCGTTTATTGTTAAAGTAGATTGTCATATTCCATCCAAGGAAGTTCAATTCAGTGTTTGCATTACTAAATCACCTTAATTAAAGTGGCAAAGTATTGTATTGGAATTTAATATTGGAATACAACATTACTAAACAACTACTACTGAATTAACAATATAATTTTGTTTGGTGCTGAAATAAAATTCTATCAAATGTTGAGTTCAAAGAACGTTTCTTATTTTGAAGAAATAGTTTTATATTTCCTTAATAGATGTTCTATAGTTTTTATAACATATTATTTTTTTAAATCTAAATTGATAAGTTCAGTTTGAATATTTGAGTTATTTTTTGAAATCTTCCAAACACTGCAAAAAATGTTGCACACTTGCACTAATTAATTGCCTAATAGTACATTGCGTTGACTGAGTAAGGAGTAAGTACACACTGTAAACAACTCACTGAGCCATTACCAGGAAGACAAACGTCATCACATCTGCTGACTCCCAAGCACTACTGACAATAATAAGTCCATCCCCTTGGATACCAGAGAGTGTAAAACGTTGGACGACCAATATCATAACGTAGCATTTTATAACAAACTAGATGACATAACTGCATGCTTTGCGTGCCAACCTTGACACTTTTAATTTCTTTGTGGATATGTTATTATTTTTTTATCATATGTTTTATTAAAGTTTAAACCACTGCCACTATTATTATCGGTTGAAAGAACGTAAAAGGGCTGCATATATCATAGGAATGGAATTGTTGTAAAAAATACTAGTTTAGTGTACCTCTGTGTTGAGTATTAGGAAGTATGTTTTGAGCTGTAGGAGATTTGTGATGAATAACGAGAATTATGTTTTGAGTAATGGGTAATATGTGTTGCGTAATGGGGAGTATGTGTTGAGAAATGAGGAGTATGTGTTACGTAATGGGTAGTATGTATTGCGTAATGGGGAGTATGTGTTGAGAAATGGGTAGTACATGTTGAGAAAATGGGTAGTATGTATTGAGTAATGGGTAGTACGTGTTGAGAAAATGGGTAGTATGTATTGAGTAATGGGTAGTACGTGTTGCGTAATGGGGAGTATGTGTTGAGAAATGGGTAGTACATGTTGAGAAAGTGGGTAGTTTGTGTTGAATAATAGGGAGTATGTGTTGAGAAAATGGGTAATATGTATTGAGTAATGGGTAGTACGTGTTGAGTAATGGGTAGTATGTGTTGAGAAAATGGGTAGTTTGTGTTGAATAATAGGGAGTATGTGTTGAGAAAATGGGTAGTATGTATTGAGTAATGGGTAGTACGTGTAGTATGTGTTGAGTAATGGGTAGTATGTGTTGAGAAAATGGGTAGTTTGTGTTGAATAATAGGGAGTATGTGTTGAGAAAATGGGTAGTATGTATTGAGTAATGGGTAGTACGTGTTGAGTAATGGGTAGTATGTGTTGAGAAAATGGGTAGTTTGTGTTGAATAATAGGGAGTATGTGTTGAGAAAATGGGTAGTATGTATTGAGTAATGGGTAGTACGTGTTGAGTAATGGGTAGTATGTGTTGAGTAATGGGTAGTATGTGTTGAGAAAATGGGTAGTTTGTGTTGAATAATAGGGAGTATGTGTTGAGAAAATGGGTAGTATGTATTGAGTATGGGTAGTACGTGTTGAGTAATGGGTAGTATGTGTTTCGTAATGGGTAGTATGTGTTGAGTAATGGGTAGTATGTGTTGAGAAAATGGGTAGTTTGTGTTGAATAATAGGGAGTATGTGTTGAGAAAATGGGTAGTATGTATTGAGTAATGGGTAGTACGTGTTGAGTAATGGGTAGTATGTGTTGAGAAATGGGGTGTATGTGTTGAGTAATAGGGAGTATGTGTTGAGTAATGGGTAGTATGTATTGAGTAATGGGTAGTACGTGTTGAGTAATGGGTAGTATGTGTTGAGTAATGGGTAGTATGTGTTGAGAAAATGGGTAGTTTGTGTTGAATAATAGGGAGTATGTGTTGAGAAAATGGGTAATATGTATTGAGTATGGGTAGTACGTGTTGAGTAATGGGTAGTATGTGTTGCGTAATGGGGAGTATGTGTTGAGAAATGGGTAGCAAATGTTGAGAAAATGGGTAGTTTGTGTTGAATAATAGGGAGTATGTGTTGAGAAAATGGGTAGTATGTATTGAGTAATGGGTAGTACGTGTTGAGTAATGGGTAGTATGTGTTGAGAAAATGTTTAGTTTGTTGAATAATGGGTAGTATGTGTTGAATAATAAGGAGTATGTGTTGAGAAATGAGGAGTATGTGTTAAGTAATGGGTAGTACATGTTGAGAAAATGTTTAGTTTGTTGAATAATATGTTATTTGTGTTGAATAATAGAAAGTATGTGTTGAGAAATGAGGAGTATGTGTTGAGTAATGGGGAAAATGTGTTAAGTAATGGGTAGTATGTGTTGAGAAAATGGGTAGTTTGTGTTGAATAATAGGGAGTATGTGTTGAGAAATGAGGAGTATGTGTTGAGTAATGGGGAAAATGTGTTAAGTAATGGGTAGTATGTGCTGAGAAATGGGTAATATGTGTTGAGTAATTGGGTAGTATGAATTGAGTAATGGGTAGTACGTGTTGAGAAAATGGGTAATATGTGTTGAGTAATAAGGAGTATGTGTTATGTAATGGGTAGTATGTGTTGATAAATGGGGAGTATGTGTTGAGTAATGGGGAGTATGTATTGATTAATGGCTAGTATGTGTTGAGAAAATGGGTAATATGTGTTCAGAAATGAGGATTATGTGTTGAGAAATGAGTAGTATGTGTTCAGAAATTGGGAGAATGTGTTGATTAATGGGGAGTATGTATTGAGTAATGGCTAGTATGTGTTGAGAAAATGGGTAGTATGTGTTAATAAGTTAAGTCATAATTATTATGCTCATCTTTTTTTAGATATTTTATATTAACTGATAGATAAGTTTTAACCGCCATTTTTAACAATTATATGTGTTATATTTCAGGACGCAAAAACTGGGCAGGAAATCTTAAAACTCCTGAAAAATAACCACAGTATTTTGGAATTTAAAGTGAGTATCTTTAGAGAACTGAACGAACATATCCGAGCAAGTGAATATGGTCGTGTGACGTTCGGCTAATCTATATCTACTGTACCATACTAATTCTAGCACATAAAGTAAAGTTCACTTCAGAAATCTACACTTCCGTATTGATACTCATATCAGGCAGTTAGGTTTCTGCCAGACAATTTTAATACAGGCTATAGCCTATTCGGAAAACCCATAACAGGTGTAACATTATGTGATGGAATATCCACGGTGACTAGAACAATACGCGATATCACGAGAAGACTGCGTAGTAGACTGTGACGTCACACGGGCGAAACAGCTGGTAGCATTATTGGTAACTAAATATACCAATCACACGGAAGCGTTCAGCTAAATTCAGATAAATAAGCAAGCTACTTATCACTAATCACAGAGCAAAGAATAAAGTAGAGTAGTCATAATGCATTATACTCTGAAGTAATAATAGTTGAAGCCGATATTCAACATCTTTGTGAGATTGGCACAGCTGATTTTAACATTAGACAAAATTTAAATCATTCATTTAAAACAGCACAGTAAACTAAGTAAAACAAATATAAGTAAGCTAATGTACAGTATTATAAAGAAATAACAGTAAACAAATTAATTGATGTCATAATATTTATTTGTGAACAGTTATTTCAACCTGCTTGATTTTGTTTCTGTTATTTCAACCAACTGCGGTAGGTCAATTGCGTTTGGAAGGTAGGAATAAAGTCTAGCCACTACTACCTTTTAAAATTCTGCACTACTAGTTTTTAAAATTCTGCTGACGCTCGTCTTCCGTCTGAAGTGAACATACAATGGTAGGGACCAATATGTTGGTAACAGTTCCGGCTTCACTTAGATTTTCTACTCTACTATTGCCATGTTTTTTTTTTTTCTTTTTTTTTCACCTTTTGTAAATTTTAGTTTTATTTTTATGGCCAAAAACATACAAAAATTAAATATTTTTTAAAATGGCTCTAACAATTTTTGTTAAATTTTCGGGACATATGTGAATTACAATTTGAAATATTTTAATAAAAACCACGTGTCCCTAACTTATTTTTTTAGTAATAGCATTTTCTCTAAGGAGAAAAACATTTAAACAATATTTTTTTCAACCTTTCTTCTAACGATTTTAAATCAATTTCCAGTAAAGATGCAAATTACAATTAAAAATAGTTTAATTACTTAGAAAGTTTGGGCTGGAGGCCGAAGGCTGGAAGCCACAACTCGTTACTGAAGATTGTTTACATATAATCGAGCTATGTGATTTATTGAAAAGCTGTTTTTGAAGATTATTTTGTCCGTACTTTTATTTAGATAAAATAAGTATTTCGACTGTACATTCCTCAGAAATGAAATTAATTGAACTTCGGTTTTTACTGTAAAATGTTTAAACAATCTGACATAACAAAGGAAAGGGAGAAAGTCTGTGCCAGTTACCTGGCACCAATTCATTCCAGGTACCATGGTTACATATGGCTTCACAGGCATCTGCATCTCGTTCATGTACCTCAAAAACTTGGAATGGAATGGGGAAAAATGACATGCAATTAATTAAAAGAGATTTATGTTACTTTATTTCCCAAGAATGCAATTTTACAATAATTGATGTTATACACAATCATCTCATATATTAAATTTACTGAAAGTGGTGCAAATTTACAAATAACTTAGCAATAATATGTATTTTTTACCAAAGTTTCTAACTAAAATAAAATTGGAGTTTTGGGGTTAAGTGTTAGATAGGACTTTAAAGTCCTAACTTCACCCCTTTAATAAAGGCATTTTCCATTTATATATATTGGTAATATATATAATAAATTGGTCGGTAGCGTAGTTGGTTCAATCCCAGCTTCATGTGCTAAAGGTTCTCAGTTCGATCCCAATCAGAGTCAATACATTTTGAGAAGGATCAGCTGATAACCACCGGCTGTTCATTTGTCATTGGGCTATTAATTAATGACACTTTCTAAGGAATAGTCGGCCTTAGTTTGTAACAATGACTACATTCGCTCATCTACACTCATCACACTCATTCGAAATCCATATTCGCCCATATCTTGACGATCGGCGTCTTATGAATAAATAAATAAAAATATATATATATATATAATTTCATATTTAAAGTAAAGATAGGGTAATATCTTTCATGGATGGAAAACTGCGCAGACTAGAGTTCCTAAAACGACTGATTATGTAATTGACATTTTTATATTATTATTACAACTTTATTTTTATCCTTTCTTCTTTCCCAGTAAAAATTAAAACAATTGTTTTCTTCAAACAACTGTCACTTATAAAATTGCAAAAATTCACTTATGAAGTTACAAATGAACTAAACACACGTTTTATACATTACTAGATTAAATATAAATTACTACTCTGTACGCGTTGCTTTACAAAGAAAATAGGTTAAGTGTTAGAAAATACCACCAAAATACAATAATGTACATTATACATAGTTTCTTTATTGTATAGTTTTATTCTGAGGATAGTTATGAGCTTTACGGAAAGTGTCATCACTAAATTATTATGTTCATTTACTTGTATTTTGAAATTATAAAGGTATTAAATTGTACATAACAGTAAGTTATTAATTTTAATAAAAAAATTAATAAATAAAGTTCTTATTGAACATTCATAACTTATTGTACAATATACAAGGTGGAAGAAATATAGAAACTCTTAAACTACGTTATTTTTTCCATAAGATAATTGAACTTTTTGACTAATTGTGTTCCATAAAGTTTCATTTTTAATCAGAATAATTTACTTGAAACTGTTAAATAGTGGATACGTAGTATTGTTCAAATTAGTTACTTTGAAAATCAAATGACCGCTACTCTAGAAAGGATCATCCTTTCGAAGCCCAGTTTGTGGCAATAAATGTCTCTTAAATAGACCATTTGATACCAAACTCGACCTAGGATTACAAGAAGATTTTCATTCAACTCCTCGTGGGCCGTCCCCCAGAAAAGGTGAAATGTGAACTAAAGGCGTCAAAAATATTGTTTTTTGTAACCCTAACCATTACAAGATTTCATTTGTACAAGTGAAGTCATAAAAAGTTGTGAAAACGTTTCCATATTTTTCCACCCTGTATAATTACCGATATTTACTCAATCTCAACTTTGATTGTACTTTAGGAGGCCCTGAACTCTGTAGTCAACAAGTACGAGCAGTCGTTACTACCACTGGACGTCCAACAGTTGACCATGAGGTACGTGATGCAGAGGTCCCTGCAGCTCCCCATGTACCTGGACGATGCTCAGGTGGAGGTCATCCGCCGCGCCTACTCCACCAGTCCGCTGTACCGACCCAAGCGTCGGTCTCCCTCACCACTGCGAGTCCTCGTATCAGCGTCCAACCCCTGGCGCTCTTCTTGAAACTAGTTAAATCGATTGATGTATACTTAGTAAAGCTCATGTCTAACTAAAATGTTAACTGTACTTTTTTTGTAGATGGTACGCTTCTGTCGGCGCAGATATGATGTGTGCCCGAGTTTGAAGGTTGTTTACTTCGAATCTAAGAGTCATCTGAAAAATCCACTATCACGATTTTTTTACTTTCTCCCATGCGTTAGCATATATAAAGTATTGTGATCTTTTTTAATGTTTTTAAGGTTGGTCTAAACAATTTTTTTTGAAATGTTAATTTTTTATTTTATGGGCAAAAACATACAAAGATATAATTTTTTCAATAACGGCTCTTACGATTTTTATTAAATTTTCAGGAAAGATGTAAATTACAATGTAAAATAGTTTTAGTAAATACTGTATGTCTCTAACTTGACTAGTTTTTAAATTTTCAAAGTTTTGATTTTTTAATGTTTAATATGGGGGAACATTTGTGCCAATTCTTTGGAACCATTTACTTTTATTTATTTAATTGTACGTTATGATTTATGCATGTTTAAATGTTATTATAATATTTAATAATTTTTGTCCTAGTTGGAACAAAAAGCGTACTGGGATGTAAACTAGTTTTCACTGTGCATAAGATTTACACTTTTGTTACTAAAAAACTCGTTAATGTATCGCATTTATATTTTCTTTGACAAGAGTGTTTTCTATAAGTTTTATAAATTTCAGAATTCGAGACGTGAGAACCAGAGGGTTCCATCTGCAATTTTTTGTAATTTTCATTTTTTTGCAGTATTAAACACCTAAAGCTTATTTCTTTAAATATGTAATATTTTCATAACGATACACTAAATAGTTTATGAGTTATGAGCAGGGAAATATAGTTCTATCTGCAAAAGTTGGCAAACCTGAGAACCAGACAGTTCTATCTGCAGCATCAGCTGTTAAAGTTTTGTTGTTGCCACTATTGAGGTTATGTTTTGGTAATAAGTTTAATGTTGTAGCACTGTGTATCTTACAAGCAATCTAAATGGATGATTATACCATAAATAAGATGATTGAGGAAATGTCTGATGGTAGTATATCATCAGAAAATAATGACAGTTCTGATGAAGAATACGTACCGGTAAGAAATGATGACGACAGTGAAGATGAATTCACTCCTTCTCCAAAGCGGCGAAAACTTTGTAAAAGGTAAGAATATTGGTATAATTGAACAGTATTGTTATGGCCATGTAAATTTGTTTGGCTTTGACTGATTATATATAAAAATTACTTAAATAAATTATCAATAATTTGTATATTTTATATACGAAACACGGATTACATTAAGTTTTTCTGCATACAGTTTTCATTGGTTAGCCTAACTACAATGTTTACGATGTAGCCTAGCTTAAATTGTGATTAAATTAAATCTAATTTACATATAAACTATAATTTATTGGCTTAGCTCTTTGGTCTACAAGGACTAAAACATAAATAAATTTCGAGGTGAAGCGGAAGAAAGGCAATACCGTCGGCTAAGCTGAGCATGAATAAAGGCCAAAATAGACCAGGATGAAGCCGGAAGCTCGAGTTAAGGAAATTTTTGCCGTTGTGAAGCATAAGGAAGCAAGACACATGGTCCAAACCATACGGCCAAGCCTTATGCTAAACGGCACTCTGCGGCGTTTAGGCTAGGTTACCGAAGGGCCTGCCTTATAGTTCCCAGATTAGGCCGTGCGCCGACTCGACCGTGTGTCTAGCTTCCAGAAAATTAAACTATTTCAGTCACTATTAAAACTCTGGAAGTAGGCCTACTTAAACAAATATTTTCATGTTTTAGGACAATTTTATTGAATCGTGTATTCATTTGAATGTTCAATAAATAAATTAAGTTTGGGTTATTATAACTGAACATTTGTTTATAGGTTGTTTGAGATCGATGACCCCGATGATGTTTGTGAGACCGAAGAAAATGACAATCTAGAAGTTTAAAACGGAACTCCATTACCAGTGTTAATGCCAGACAGTGGAAACAGCATCACTATAAGTAACACCCACACTCCGGATGCGGACTCAAGCCAACAGCAGAATCTGTCTTTGGTTGCCTACAGTGACACAGAAACTGAACAACCTGAGGAAATAACTCCTATGAAAGAAAAGAAAAAACCAAGAAAAAGGCAACGAAATCCAAAGAAGTGGAAAAAAACATAAGAAAGGAAAACCGTCAACAGGGAAAGTCATACACCAGTACATCTGGTAAGAATATTCCAGCTAAGACCTTTACCAAAAGACAAGGTTAAAGACATCAAATATATGTTGAAATGGATGCCTGCAGTTGACGTCGAATACTTAACTACAATTCTGTTCCAAGAACTTTATGGATTTTAACTATCAAGTTTTACTCAGAGACAAAAGGTTCTATCTGCGGTTTCTACTATGTTAAAAAAATTGTAAAAAATTGTACTCTTAATAATATTAAATAAATTACTTTTCATCTACATGTCTATAAACTGTTGATTATTTATAACCCATTTTTTCATTAATAACCCCATAAATTAGGGCTGTGAGAGGAAGCAAACTTTAAACTGGTCTACTGAAAAATTTACAAAACTGTAGATAGAACCCTCTGGTTCTCATGTCTCGAATTGTAACTTTTGAAGAAAAAAATATTTATTAATATCCTGAAACAATGTTTTCTTGTCTTAAAGAGGTCATAAAATGAATTACTTAGTCACGTTATAATTGGTATGAAATGTATAGTAACTATACATGTAATGACGATTACAACGTGGCCAAGTAATTAATTGTACAACTGCTGGAAGACAAGAAAATATTGTTTCAAAAATAAGATAAGAATGTTTTCTTGAAAAGTTAAAATTCTGACTTTTTAAAACATACGTTTCAACCACGCAAGCTATTGAAATTTAAATACGATTTCATTTACAGGTGTTTTACTAATAAAAATTTAAAGTTAATACACAATGAAAAGTAGTTAATTTCTGGTAGAATTGTTGTTCCAACTAGGATAAATATTATAAAAACTTAATATAACATTTTAATATGCATAAGTCATAACGTACAATTAAACAAGGACAACAATAATGTTATTAGATGTTCCATGTATCTCTTAGTTTATTAGTAAACATCCTTCAGACTCAAATGCACATGATTTCTACCAGCGGGACAAAACATGCGGTTCTATTAAAACTGTGCAGTTTTGACTTATTATTATAATGTTTTATAGTGAATATTTTATAATTATTTAAGGTCCAATGTAGTAGACAATAAGTCTACATTATGACGTTTTTTCCTTTTTTATTTAATATTATACAGAACGTCTAATAAAATGTAACACATTTATCTAAAAAAAATAATTTTCACAAAAATCAATTTATAGTCCACTGTGAAAATTATTCACCTAAGATCAATATTACGGGACGAATTGTTGAAATAGAAACCCATGTGTTTGGTGTTTTTCGTCAAGAGAAACGACTACTCTAAATTATTTATATATAATACGTGAAGCCGTTTTTTGTCAACGGAACTCCTCCTTTATTTCTTACCCGACTGAAATGGTCGAGGTGTCAAAATATTTGCCTCTGTTCGTAGTTGTGCATTAAGGTCTTAATTCTTCGAATTTTTCAGTCTGAAGGGCATGTGAAGCCCTCAAAGTTCGTTTTTCAGCCATAAGAATAACATGTAGAGGGATTTTTATGAATCAAAAAGTAACAGCTGTTCAAATGAAAATTATTTTTTTATAAATGTTTTATTTTACAATCTGTTAAATTCAACACAACAATAAGTAAAAAATATGGCATTTTTACAAGCACGTGAGTAGGTGACTATTCAGAAATAGTGCACCAAAAAAGTCATTGAACGAAAATGTTTCAAAGTTAAAATCTGTACGGCAGGCTCAATACCGTTGCTCGATTCAACCTTGCGACCTCATGACAGTTGTCGAGCAAATTAAGTGCAAGGTATTTTTGATGATGGTTTAACTTTTCTTGATATTTTAAACTAACCCGCTTGATCTCCTCTTTTACTGTCAAAATCTGAAGGTCATTGTGTATAGTTCTGATTGAACCATGGAGCACCAACGTTCTTAAAGTCTTCGACTGAAAACGTTGAATAATTTCAATATTTGATTCACTACTCCTACTCGTCCCCCAAAGTTGCAAACCATATGCCCAGACAGGTTTTAATGTAATTTTATAAAGAAGAATTTTGTTATGTTTACTAAGTTTTTATTTGTAGTTCAGAATCCATGACAGTTTTTAGGATTTCAAATTTAGTTGCACTCTTTTATGCCATATATGTGATCTCCAAGTCAATCTCTTATCCAGATGTATACCTAAATATTTGACAGACTCCACTTGAGGTAAAGAGATGTTGTTGAGTGATACAGGGGGAGAGTGTCCATGTCTTAGGGTAAAGGTGATATGGCTAGATTTGGTTTCATTCACCTTGATCCTCCATTTATGCAGCCACCTTTCTATATGGTTAAGACTGTCTTGTAAGTATTGAGATGCAGCTATGGGGTCCTCCCTGTGTCATCAGCAAAAGTAGCTGTGGTAGTAGTGGTGTCATTTACGAGGATGTTTTGTAGCAGTTTGTAAACGTTGAAGTAGCAATTTTTCAAACAACTTAGACGGTATTGGTAGTAGACTTATAGGCCTATATGAAGTCACTTCAATTAAGGGTTTTCCTGGTTTAGGCACAACAACCAACTGAGCTAATTTCCATTGAGCAGGAAAAACTTGTAGTCTTATGATTACGTTGAATATGTATGTGAGCATAATTACTCACTTCCTTGGCAAGTTCTTTAAAACTTCTCCACTAACAAGGTTGATTCCTGGAGACTTGTGAGGTCGAAGGCCATCTATAGCATTCTTTACTTCTGAAGGTTGGGATGATTTGATTGGTAAGTCCAATTGTAGGGGTGAATCCAGGTATTCAGTAATTTCGCTTTCATCGACACCTGAACCGTCTTGATATATTTCATAAGGCTGTGTAACATTTCACAACATTAGCTGTAAACCTAGGCTTGACCTAATGCTTCAAACAAGGAAACTTTTCTTTCAGTACTCCCAAAGCACATTCTATAACTCTTCGAGTTACCTTTAGTCTTCTGTTATAACGCCTTTCTCCAGGGTTTCTTGTGTCCTTATTGAGAGGGGTTGTCAGCCATCTCTTCCAAGGATAACCTGAATATCCTTAAAGTTTGGAAACAAGTTTCCTTGTTCCATTCTTTCATGAAAACTATTCAGGTTCAAAACATGACTATCATGTAAACTACCAGGCCAGTTCGAGTTTACATAAAAAAACTACAATGATGATCCACATACAAACATAAGTTTAAATAATTTGTCCTTTTCTATCAACAAACGCATATCCATTATTTGAAGGAGGATCAAAGGGGGTGAGGAAACCATCAATGACACCTACAACATTAGGGAATTGAGCTATATTAAAGAAATTGTTCATTTCTTCGTCGGGATTGGCAAGGAGGGCTACCACATTTCTTAGAAGGTGTGTATTGACAGTTCTGACAACTCTCATCACTGATCTCTGTTCAGATGACTCACGGATTCCATGTGCGAGCCCAACTGCATGAAATTGGCTCCCAGTTCCTAACCAATTCAGAGTTACACAAAGTTGTTGTTTGGGTATCAGAGTGCCACTTTTTCCTGTAGGGTGTTGAATATGAGACTTACAGAATAGAAGCACAGACTCAATGCAAGCTTGAGACATTCTAAACTGATTTTCATATTAAAATCAAAATTAGTCCTTGCACAAAATCTTTTCGGCCTTCTATGATTTCTTTCTTCTTCATTTTCAATATTACGTGATGAATAAAGGTTCAATTTTAATAAAGAAATAAATAAGTAAATAAATAAATAACAAAATACTAAAGATCACATATAAAATCTGTATTATTTTATATGTGATCTAAAAGAATAAAACTCACTTAGTTGTCAAATATACAATATTTTACGTTAGTAAGTTTATTTTACCATACTATGTAGGTTGGTAAAAAAATATTAGACAACATTAATGAATTGTACATTCATGAAAATTGTGCAAGAGAATGCTGGTAATTTTACTAATAATACTAGTTAAAAAAACTAGTAAACTGTATAATTATTGCTTACATTGTGAAAGACAATATTAAATCTAATTAGTAATAAACTAAAAAATAAGTATAATAGTTCAGCATTATAAATAAATAAATATAAATCTGTCTCTTTGTCGGGGAGTAAATTGTACAAGAGTTCTAAATACTATTGATACTACACTACGTTACTCAATATTTAATTTCTACTTATCAATCATGCTGGTCCCACCACCATTGGAAACTGAAACCCTTGAGAATGCCTGTTCACTAGCTGATAGCTTGAACAAAAATAAAAAATAAAACTTGGCCTTAAATGAATAATCAGTAACCATGGATTTATTTTAATTGTTATAATTTAAATAATATTTTTAATTATATGAGATACTAGGGGACACCCCTGCACGCTTCGCGTGCCAACCCCGACGCTCGCTACGCTCGATACACCTCGGCCTTCGGCCTCGGCATGTAACTATTCAATACAAAAATCGGTATATTAACTATATAACGTAAAATTACAATATTACATTTCGGTACAGTATCTCACTCACACTAATTGCTTTGCCACCTATTTAGCCTATTTCAAGAGTGTTCATTTCATTTATTTTTGTTTAACAGCTGAAGATTAAACTCATAGTTTTTTTTTTTTTTTTTTTTTTTACAATTTTATTAACCGTTCAGCAAGTTACAAAATGCTATACAGGCTAAGGTAGAATTAAGTGACAGAAAATGTTAGAAAAAGATAATAACAGAGAACTATAAATATTGAGGTCAGCCATTCGGCACCTCAGGAACAGAGTTCAAAATGTTTGATATTAAACTTCCTTGATTAAAGCATGTTTATGGTAGTTCAAAAATGTCTTGAGGTAGCCTTGGTTTTAGGCGGAGCGTCCTGATGTTGGTCGGATGTCCTATGTTGAAGTGTTGTACACCACTTACAGATGGAAGTTTCTTAAATAATTGTTGAGTCGAATTTTTAATGAACTGATGAACGGGAACAATTCCAAGTTCATGATGAATCTGGGTATTACGCACATACCAAGGGCACTTCAGTATGAGTCGTAAAACTTTGTTTTGAAATACCTGCAGTTTCTTTAATGTTCTTTCTGAGGCAGTACCCCAAACTTGACAGCCGTACAACAAAAGTGGTCGTAGAATAGTTTTGTAAATAAGAAGGCCGTTTTTTACAGACAGAGATGATTTCTTGTTTATTAATGGAAATAATTTTGACAGTCTTCCATAAGCAAGGTTAAGTTTCTTATTTATGTGGAATTTCCAATTTAGTTTACGATCAAAATAAACACCTAAATATTTTATTGCTTGATCGGTAGGGTTCCAGGGTATTTCTTCATTTAAAATTGTGATATTTTGAGGTTCTAAAGGCCGACGTAGAGTGAAAATCTTTGCCTCGCTTTTGGTCGGGTTGATAGCTATCCTCCATTTTGAAAACCAAGTAACTACGCATTCCAAAGACTCTTGTACTCTCATGGTTGCAGTTTCAATGTCATGATGACTAGAGTAAATAAGAGTATCATCAGCAAATGTAGCAATTTTGGCATTATTTGACGTAGGCAAATCGGATGTGTATATGTTAAATAGAAGAGGAGATAAAATTGCACCTTGGGGTACTCCAGCATTAACAGGTCTTACCGTAGATAGAACACCACCAATTTTGACTGAAAATTTCCTATCTTTGAGGAAACTTCTTATAATTTTGAACATATAACAAGGGATCCCAGATTGTCTTAATTTAAACAATAAACCGTCGTGCCAAACACGATCAAACGCTTGAGCTATGTCTAAAAATACGGCAGTAGTGTGATTTTTGTTATCAAAGCCCTGAATAATGTCTTCTGATACTCTTAACAGCTGGTGATTAGTAGAATGATGAGAACGAAATCCAAATTGGTGTGGTGGGATAAGAGAGGTAGTACTTACAAAAGCATCTAAGCGACTTTTAATAATTTTCTCAAATAATTTTGAAAGCGTGGGGAGAAGACTTATTGGACGGTAACTACTTACTTGAGATGAAGGCTTTCCAGGTTTGTGGATCACAATGATTTGTGAATGTTTCCATGATGTCGGGAAATATGAAATGCTAAGGCAAGCGTTGAAGAGGGATGCAAGGAAAGCAAGTCCTCTACGAGGCAAGTTACACAGTACTATGTTAGGTATCCCATCATGACCAGGAGATTTTTTTGTTTTTAACGACTTCAAATGGTGAGAAATTTCAGATGGAGAAGTGTATTTCACTGGAAGTTCTACAGTATGCCATGCTGAAGAAATCACTGAGGTAACATGATCAGAAAATTCCATATCTTGGATGTCTTCGTTTGGGCGGAATGTTGATTGATAAAAATCAGCTAACACATTGGCTTTTTCTGTCTTGCTGTTGTACACAAACCCATTATTTGTCAAGCTAGGGATCGGGGTGTTTTCCTTTAGGATACGTTTTGTAGCCAACCATAAGGAATTGTTGTCATTAGGAGATAGATTAGACAAATATTTGTTGTATGACTCGTATCGAAAGCGGTCTAATTCCCATTTAACGCGCCTGTTTAATTGATTATACCTCCTACGTAAAGCAGGATTTCTTTGTAGTTGCCACAATCTTCTGCATTTGTTCTTCAGCCTGATAAGCGATAGAATATACTTCGGAGTTGGAGAATGAGTTCTTGCAGGCTGAAACGGGTGACTCGTTGCTTTATCTACCGAAACCCTAACAGAGTCCAAAAATGTATTGATAGCGTCATCTATCTGTGCTGGAGTCGAAAGATGTTGCAATGGATCAAAATGATCTTGAAATGCTTCTTTAAATGTGTTCCAATCTACCGCCCCTTTGATTAATTTGTCATTTACGGGCTCAAGTACAGGCGGATCGTTAAAAGATATTAAGACTGGTAGATGGTCAGAATCGAGATCAATAATAGGGGTCATGTGTGTTGGATAAGGAACATTTTTTAATATACCAATGTCTAATATATCTGGTCTAACATTAGGATTGTAGGAATAATGTGTTGGTTCACTAGGGGCTACCACCGTAAGATTAGTATCTAACGTTGCTGCTAGCAGCCTTCTGCCATTAGGATTGGTTACCTTGCAGCCCCAAGCTTCATGTTTGCAATTTAGATCTCCTAGTAGAATAGTAGGAGTATTATCTTGAAAGAGATTGTCAATATAGAATTTTGAAAATTTGTACCGTGGAGCATGGTAGGCAGAATATAAAACTAATTCATCGTTCTTTGTTTGTATTTAATTCCAATTATTTCTAAATTTCCAAATTGTGGCAAATATAATTAATGGTGATATATATGTCTTTTGATCAATATGGCTACACCGCCTGATGCCCTTGGTGAATCTCTGTCAGCTCTGTATATAACGTAACCAGGAATTACGAATTTTTCGGTTGATATCAAATGTGTCTCTGTAACACAGGCAATGTCTGCTTTATTTTGAGCAAGAAATACAATAAATGAAGAGCGTTTTACCTTCAAACCGTTTGCATTCCAATTTAGTATATTTAAATTATGAACGGCTTGTAAGTTAAAAACCATTCTTAAAAATCGATGATATTAACTCTGAAATGAATGATCTAATTTGAGGAATATAAGGCTTAATTAGTGTTAATAAAGAATTAAATACTGGATGGAGGGAGTCCTTTTCTGGTTGAACATGGCTTGAGTCAGTCATATTATTTACAGGACGTTTAGGCTGTGCACCGTTGACAACGCTAGCATAGTTGACATGTGGTGAGCGTATATTATCACCCTTTTGGTTTTTTGTAGTCAGAGCTCCTTCATTTGTTTTCAGCGGAGGAAAATTACTAAAAGTCACATTAAATGTGTCAAAATTTTGAGCATTTTCTGATGTGAGAATTTTTTTATTTTGTTTGGAACGTGATTTTAGGTTGAGGAAGTAGGGGCATCCCCGATAATTGGCTGTATGTGAATCACCACAGTTGACACATTGGACTGAATCTTCTTTCTTTTTGGAACACTCAGAATATAGATGGTTACCTGTGCACTTGACACATCGAGGTTGGAGTTAACAATAATTCTTAGTGTGTCCGAAGCGCTGGCAACGAGTGCACTGTGGGATGGACTTAGATTTACGTTTCAATTCAATTTGAATTTTAGAATGAAAAAGAAATTCAAGACCAAATATTTCATTTCCGATATCTGAATCTTCCAGTTCAATAGCGCAAAGAGGCATAGGATATTTGTCTTTGTTGAATAGCCGTGAGACTTTTAACACTGGGTAGTGTTTAGACTTCAGCTCATTGTATATCTCTTCGTCAGATAAGGAAAGAGGAATGTTCCTCATGATTACAGAAAGTCGCTTGTTATCAGGAGGGCAAAAGGAATGATATGGCACATTCAAACTATCAAAATGCGCTGCCAATGCGTGGAAGTCGTCAGAGGTTGAAACGTTAATCTTAATAGAGGTACCTTTATTAACAGTGTAATAATCATGTTGTAAGACGTTGTCAAGGTCTGCAATCAATGATTGGTAGTTGTTTGAGTCATGAAGGAAGATGGGTGGAATGTTTTGGGATTTAGGAGACGCAGTAATGTTATTGTCGTCGCTAGGAGTAGATATAGGTTCAAACCTATTTTGGATAACGGTTTTGTAACGTTGATTGGGAGGCTGGATACGAGATGAGGACGATTTGGATTTTCTATTTTTTACAGGTTCAAAGTCATTTATTGATAGGTTACCGGGATCAGTGTTACTTAAATCCATGGAATCAACTTTTACGTAATTAATTGGATCAGTTACAAACTTTTTACTTGGTGATTAATGTTGTTGTCTTCTAGCGTGTGCTTCCCATTGTTGTTCCCAGTAGTCACTCGAGGTAATGTAGAGGCATAATTATGGTCTAACGATGAGGTTAGGATTGCTGGTTTTAACACTAATGATGCTGTGTTCATTTAAATTGAAGACCGTTGATATATAACAAAAATCAAAATACGTAAATGAATCAAATTAATTAGTTAAAACGGTAAACAAGAAACAATATTATACTAAACTATTTAAAAAATCACGCACATAAATAGAAATAAACTCTACTGTAAGATCACAAAACAGCTGTTCCTAATCAACTAATCAATCGATTATTGTCTGACTGCGTTAATTATGCATGTGAGAAATTACACTGGATTGCCTGTAAGGTTAGATCTGTTTGTTTATCAAGTAAGATCATAAACATATGTTTATGTCAGGTACTGGCCAGCCTAGTGGGTAAGCCAAGTCTTTAATTAGTATTAATTGCTGTATTATGAATAACCTCAGTTTTTAAGAAATGTTATAATTTCAATTTACAAATAACTTCAGTCAATTCGCAGATGAACTACTTCTTTATAAAACGTTTTCTTTATGACCTTTTAAACCTTAAACCTCGTCATATTCATTTTGATTATATTTAATTAAGAAGACAAATATAAATAAATTACACTAACTAAATACAATATTCATTGTAATCACGAACTTGAAAATCGCAGTCCTTATTTAAAATTATTTGAACAAAATCGTGGAGTAAACAATAATCATTGCTGTGTCTACACTATTTACCATATGTTTGTATTAAAACCAAACAAGTCGAACCTTACAGGCAATCCAGTGTATTTTCTCACACGCATTTTTAACGTGGTCAGTCAATAATATAGCTTCATAAGACTACCATGGGAATTAAGGAGGCCAGTAGGACGGAGTCATGAGATCAGAGAGGGAAATCCTTTCTTAGTAGGCCTCTGGGGGCCAAGATAAACCTATATACAAAATGTCAAGTCAATTGGACTTATAGTTTTGGAGAAATAGTGATCATTAGTAAATGGCTTTTATATATATATTAGTGTTTATCATCCAATAGTACAATGTTTACATGTATCAGCTGCTTACATCTAAAGGATCACTCTATTTACAAAATATCATTTTTCGTTTTCTTAGACTAATTTGTACAACTTTTATGACCCATCCCACACATACACGAAGGACAATGATATTGACACACCCGCCCACACATACAGGTACAGTATTATATAAAAAGGAAAAATCTTTTTGAAATTTACGCCCATATTTAATTACCCATAATTATATAAGTGGGCTTCTAGTTTAAAAGTAAACTGCATGTGCATAGGAAGGGTTACGATCAGTTTTATGTGGCCTTGGAGTGGGTCAAAGTCAAGCTAAGATCAAAGTCAATCTCCATGTGGTTATAGGAAAGGTTAAGCTCGGTTAAATATATCTGAAAGATCGTTATAAAATCACTACAAAACAAAAATTAATGGAGTAACAGTCTGGAGGCCAGCTGAGCAACATGGAAGCCGACCAAGTGAGGGGCAGCAGGTGTTAGAACCGATGGGCCGTGAGAACGGGACTTCCAATCACACGCCCACGCCCCTTCCCGCCAACACAGACGGGTAAATAACGACACATTATTGAAAATACATCTTAAAATACATTAAAATCAGTCATTACAGCCCCAGACATTTGATCAATAAATGGTACCAGGTAACTGGTACAAACGTTCTCCCTTTCCCTTTGTTATGTCAGATTGTTTAAGAAATGAAAATTGAAAAATGTAAAAACATACGTAAATAAAAACAAATTATTAAATAAATGTAATAATTCAAAATTAATTACATTTCTAAGAAACGTACAAACGAAATGCTTATTTTATTTAAATTCTATTATGGAAAAGTAATCTTCAAAAAGAGATGTTCCATCAATCACATTGTTCCCAAAAAAAAAATAAATGTTAATATCACAAGGAACAAGGCAATCTGGTTATGAAAATCTGAATTGCTTTTGTTAATATTTTAAAAATATAATTTTCCTTCAATGCAGCTGACACTTTAATGTATTTCTTGGGTAGTAAATGTTTTAATAATAAAGAACTATGCACCAGGATGCACCCATACCTGTACAGTGGTACAACCCACCTGCCCACCCATACACGTACAGTGGTACAATTTTTATGTAAACAACCTTCAACAACTTAAATTGTGGCTTCCGACCTTCGACCTCCAGCCCCAACTTAGTGGGGTATTAATTAAAACATTTTAAATGTAATTTGCCTCTTTACTGAAAATTTAATCATAATTGTTAGAATAAAGCTTGAAAAATTTCATTTTAAAAAATTTTAGCCCGTAAAAATTTTTTTATCTAAAAAACTAGTCAACTTAGAGACTTTCGGTTTTTAGTAAAATATTTTAAATTGTAATTCAAATCTTTCTTGAAAATTTGATCAGAACTGTTTAAGCCTTTTTGGGAAAATTTCATTTTTGTGTGTTTTTAGCCAATGAAAATAAAAAAAACTAAAATTAAAAATAAGCGAAAAAATAGTTTGGAGATACTGTCTAAATACACTATATACTAAATTTCATACAAATTTATCCATTCGTTTTGTCTCCAGTCAACTGCACATACACATACACACAGATAGACAAACACGGACAGACACCCCACTTTTTTGGGTTTAGGGGACCCTAAAATGCATTTTAAGACCAACTTGTAAAAAGTTTTTTTTTTTTTTGCGATCCCCTGAACCAAAAAAAGTGGTTTTACGAGAAAGAAATGTCTGTCCGTATGTGCGTTATTCTGTGTATATTTGCTCTTCGCTGGAGACAAAATGGATGAATAAATTTTTATGAAATTTTGTATCAAGGTGTATTTAGCCAATATCTCCAGACTGTTTTTTACTTTTTGAAATTTTAGTTTTTTTTACGGGAAAAAACATACAAAAAAGGAATTCTCTCAAAAAGGGCTTTAACGACATTGATTAAATTTTCAGGAAAAATGTTAATTACAATTTAAATTTTGTAGTAAAAATCGCTTAGCTCTAACTTTGAGTTATGGCAAAAAAACTTATTTGGGAATCAAACTGGTAATTTTCAAAGTTTTGATCTTTTAGTGTTTAATATGAGGGAATGTTTGTGCAAATCCTTTGGAACCATTTATTAAGGATAGGTATATAATCAGTATCAGGTAAACTTTTGCATCTTTTCACACCTTAAAGAGCTGTTAATGGAAGTGCTGTTAAGGTCGGTCAGAAGTAAGGGCTGGTTTCTTCGTATACTCAATCTGGTTCTATACTTATTGTTAGAGTAGCTATAGAGATATAGTATTCAATACATTATTTTACTATCCTGGTAAACTGAAATCTTAAAAACCCTCATATAATGTGGAAATAAAGGAAATCTCTTCTCGGAGGGACCGTTGGAATGAAATTATCACTGTGATTGAAAATATGTGTGATAGAACAGTTTAGAATTTGCGTTACATATGCTCTAATAAACATTACAAAATTAAATATACAAGAGGAAGTACAATGGCCATAGTTCATGTACAAGAAGTAGAAACGAAATGGAATTGCAAAGGCTAAATTACGTTTTAGAGCTGAAGACAAAGCGTTGGCTTTGTGGTCCTGGATCATAAGGAAATTCATTGTGATTGTGGTGTAGTGGCTTCACGGTCAATGAGTCAGTGGAGAAGCCCACCTGCCCCCGGGGGTGGCTACTAGACCTGAACACTCACCGAGCCGGGGCTGCTGGAACCAGACTACATCATTCTGTAGTCAAGAAATATGCTGAAAGCATTGATACTAGTCCAAAGTTTATGTTTCTGTATAGCAGGTAGGGATGGCAACAATATATCGATATATCGGAAATATCGATAAATATATGTCGATATATCGATATATTATTACCGATATTTTCTTTCGATAATATCGGCTATATCGATATTTTGGTCCAATATATCGTATCACTAAATATTAACGTTATTCTCTCTCCTCAAAATCATTACGATTCGAAAAAAAAACACATTTAAATTGCCTCTCATTGAGTACAAAACAAGCATTAAAATAATAAAGTAATAATCGGTTTTTCCGATATAAATCGATATTTTTCTTTCGATATTATCTTTATATCGATTCTTGGTTACCGATATATCGATGAAAATATTTGCCATCCCTAATACCAGGGAGACCGAAAGTATGACCCTCACACATACACACGCACGCCCGCACGCACGCACGCGCACACACACACACACACACACACACACACACACACACACACACACGTACGTACGTTGATGATGCCTTACCACACAATCCTACTTGTAACATGGCGATGACCCGCCAGTCCACCCAAAGAGCCTACACGTAAAGTGGAGATAACCCTCCCACATAAACCTACTTATAAGGTGCTGGTGATACTCCCACCACCGATACACATACGGTAGTGATAACCCTCCCACCCACCCATACACGTTCGGTAGCGATGACCCTCTATTAGTTTTTCTTAGTTTATTGAGGTAAAAGGAGTACTTTGTATTCGTTATCTGGGATCAGTCCTGATTGCACGTCAACGTTAGGTTTATTGTGCTGTCCTTTTGTCTACAGGAATGGAGTGTCAGTTCCTAACGGCTTAACCAGTTTTAAAATATTTCCCCCAGACTAACAACCATTTTCTCCTCTGAAAATTGCAACCGGAAAATTCTTCTCCTCAGCTCCAGGGCTCCGCATTCAGTCAACAGATGTTCGGCAGACTCAAGAGACTTCCCACATAGCGGACAACCGGTGTCTTCTCTGTAAATACCTATTGTTGCCTTATATTATCTGAAGTGCCCATGTCCAGTAATATACGCCTTCAAGTCATTCCGATACATATTAATTAGATTTGGTTTTCGTAGGGTTGGGTCCTCTTACTAGAGATTTTGCGTTCACTTGGCCGTGAAACCACTGCCATCTGGCAATACGACATACTGGTTCGAGTCCTACGAATGGAGTCAACCGCTCCTTTTTTTTTTTTGTATAGAGAAGAGCCCCTTCGTTGCCTATAAGACTACTGTGCCCTGTAACCCACCTCAATTGAACGTAATTTAGGCGGACGAAGGTACACAGTTCGGAAGCACTCCCAAGTGTATTAGCAGTAGTGAAGTGCTTTTTAAGCAACTTGCTTTTTTGACAATACAGATCTGTTTACCCATAATTGTTTTTCAAGCCCTAATTTTGTCCAAACACGATCTCGGTTACGTGTTTCCTCAGCACGTGCTCTCACAGCACAACCTAAAAGCGAGCTCCTACAGCACATATTCTCAGAATTAGGGGTGTCTGTCCGGTCAACCAGCTAATTAGAGGTGGCAACAAACTACCTGCCTCAGTTGTTCAACTACCTGAAATCCCTTTTCCGTCCGAATTGTTCACATGGTAGATCAACTTTGGGATTCATCAAAATTCAACCGAGGCTTACAATCGAATGGCTAAGACGGAACTAAACCTACCTGTGATGGCTTGGATTCTGCGTAAAGTTGGGTTTTCGTTTGGAATTGAAAAAGTTATATCAAAACTAAATACAGTTCAAATAGTTTTTCTCATGTAATTTTGCTATTCGTAATTGTGTTTCTTAACGAAGAAAAATAAAGCGGCAATGTTCCTTAATTTTGTATTAATATTAAATTTGACGAGTTATTATTACAAGGGGTGTTGTGGAAATAAACTGAATTTTTTAAATAGAGGATCGTGTTGACAATAATAATTAATTGATATCACTTACAACATATATGATTATTTTTTTATAATATATATAGTTAATAGATTGACAATTAAAATAAAACCATGGTTACCAGTTTGTTCAGTTCTTAAAATTCTGAAAACTTTTTCAAGTGATTTTTTTCATATTTAGAGTTAAAAAATCGACCAGTGAATGAACAGTGTTGACGTGACCCCGACTGAGTCTCACACGATGGATAAGTATAATTTGTATTTATGTTAATAAATGCATTGTTTATTAAGTAATAAGAAACCAAACAAAGTAAGTTTTGATCAGTCATCTTCATACAAATTAAAAAACAAAAATTGTTTGATCATAATGACATTTCATATTGTTTTTGGGGGATTTTGATAAATATTTAAGAAGAGAGATATATGTGAGACATTATATGTTATTGAAATAAATTTGCTGATGTTATTTTTGACTCACCAAGTCCAGCTAGAAAGAAGCTGGACCCAGTTTGTCTTAGTGAATTGTTTGGTTTCATAATTGTGATTCAACTGGAATTATTGCAGAGCTTGGATGTTACCATAAACAACATCGATACTTATTTCCACGAGAATGTAAACTTGTAGATATTCTTTAATATACAAATGAGAGTAGCACTAAAATAAAACTTAAGATTTATTATAGTTGAATTTAAATTGTAATTACATTAATTTTCTCTTTGAAAATTAGAATTAAAATAAACTCAAAACTTTCCCTTAAGCCATTTTTACAGTTATATACAAAAGTAAAGTGCTACCATCTATGGAAATATTTCAAAGTAGGGATTCAATATTTGTCACCCTGGCGTCTGTTTGGATAAGATGTTGTAACAAACGCTAAAAGAAGAACAATTATAGTGCAAGTTTACGTTTTATGTAAATATTGGTGATATTGAGGGCTTCTCAAGGGATTTATCATCGTTTCTAAATGCTCCTGGGATAACGAGATTTTAGTGTACTATTTTTCTTAAATACATAACAAATAAAATGTTTACTGAAGAAATACATGGCAATCAGTTTAGTAGACATTAATTACAATCAGTAATTTACATACTTAACAATATAACAATTCAAATTTACATTTTCAAATTCTTTCTCTAGAATTTTACAATATTCTAATAAGATCTACTGTGTAACTGTTAATATTATAACTTGCTAGTAATAAAGAAAGAAAAGGCACAAATATAAACTTTATTCATCTATTTTTTTGTAATTTGTTACTTTCTGCCATATGAGTTAGCATAGAGAAAGTATTGTGATCGTAAAAAAATCCATTGTTTTACAAGTCTGTCTAAAAATCCATTTTAGAGTCCCCTGAATCCAAAAACGTGGGTTTACGAAAAAGAAAAAAATATTTTGGTGTCCGTATGTGCAGTTCGCTGGAGACCAAACGATTGGATCAATTTTTATGGAATTTGGTGCGTAGTATATTTATCCAATATTTCCAGACCATTTTAAATTTTTTTTAGTTTTTTTATTTTTATGAGCAAAAAACATACAAAAATGGATTTTTCTCAAAAACGGCTCTAACGATTTTGATTAAGTTTTGAAGAAAGATGTGGATTATAATTTAAAATAATTCAATAAAAAACACATGTCCCTAACTTGACTAGTTTGTAGAGTTATGAATTTATATATATATATATATATATTTTTTTTTTTTTTGGGAATTAAAATGGTAATTTTTTAACTTTTGATTTTTGTAATGTTTAATATGGGGGAAAGTTTGTGCCAATTCTTTGGAAGCATTTATTGTAACTGTGTTTGTAATTTTTTTGTACTGTTATCAACAGAGTAATATAAAAATTGTTAAACCAAATATTTACGCTTTATAGGTGAAATACTTCTGTCCTTAAGTTAATAATAGATTTAATTGTCCTATAACATTGTTTCATATGTAACTATTGTTCTAGTTCCTAAAGGTACTTTACTTCCGGTACCTTGGGTTTGTACACTTGGCAAAGTGCCGTACTAATGCCAAGTGAAACCTGCAGCTAGCCTACCTTCCAGATAGACCTACGTGCTTCGTGCATGGAACTATGGGATGTCCTGAGCAACATACTCTTCCAGCCTAGGCGTACTCGATCCTGTAAACTTAATAGCAAAGAAACATGGAGATGAATAAAACTACTGAACTTCAACGTGTTTTCTTTTTTTCAAATTATATTAACTATAGTTGTGGTATTTTGGTATTTAGTAGTTATATTTACAAGTTACATATGCCCACTACTCATGGAATGTTTAATGTCCTATGGTTATTGTAAGCTTTAATGGTTTTCTGTTTGTGTGAATCTTTTTTTTACGTGAGTGCAGGAAAAATGTGAACTTGGCAAATCTTCCGATATTATTTAATCCTTAAGATACAGCTGACATTTTCCCCACACGTTTGGTTTTGGCACATACAAAAGAAAGTTCTTGTTTTCTTTCCTCTATTGTTTTGGTAACAATGCGTGCCATAAAATTATATAGTACCTAAGAGCCCAAAAACCAAAATGGTCCAAATATTTAGTTAAATTTGTTATACAAGGACTATATACATATAAGATATGTACTAAACAAAATATATGTAAAATAAACGTACTTACATTTGCCCCCCGTTTATTGTTGATATTAATTTAAAAGGCTAATTATTATTTTTTTACTTGTAATGTGAATTGTTACAAAATACATACTTGGGAGAGCATTTCCAAACAAAGTAATAAATAAACAAAAGGGTAAATATTATCATGAGAAAAATTGTTTAAATCAATAAGTCGTGATAAAGTATTTATTATAATGAAAGAAATTATGTATGTGTTATTTAAAAAAACATTTCTATTTGTTTTAGAGTAATAAAGTTGTTAGGCAAATAAAATTGCTTGTTTTGCTGCCATCTGGATTATTAGTTTATAATTAAATTTTACGAAGCATATTTTACATTTAAGTTTCAGTTGATACAATTCTGATCGTTTTCACTGTTTGTCTATTTAATGGCTTTCTTTTGTTTTCATCTAATAATGAGTTAGCGTTTTCACATCTCCTGTCTCTTACACTCATTTATAGAATTGCGGTCTTTTAATGGTCTTTCTGATTAAATATTTGCAACATTTAACCATTGATTTTACTATATAAAGAGATACTCCATCCATATGGGAGAGTTGTGGCGAGGCCCCAAAACTGTTTTGAGGCCCCACGCTGCGCTGCGCATAGCCCTATTTCCTCTCTCTCTCGCACGCTCTTCCGTCTCTCTCTCTCTCACTTCCCTCCTCTTAACCCAATCTCCCATTCTCCAGACAGCCGCCCCGCCCTCTCCTTCCTCAGGTCCCACACACAAACAAAGTTATGCTTATATAGATAATTGTTTACGTTCTTCCATATGGCCAACGTTTATCCAGGTTCGCTGTTTTTATATTTGCTTGCATCTCTTTCGAATAGAATACTGTGTTGATAGTATTGTTGATACAGTGAAACTCAGTGTGACATTCATATTGAATAAAGAAATATTTATAACTGAATAAATTAAAACACCATATTGATTTATATGATTAGCACACCGTGTATTTTCTGTGGATGGGAGAAGTTTTTTAACGTTGTGGTATGCGTTTAGGTGTGAAATACAATAGTGACTCTAAGTGATTAGACTACAATGGAGACTCATGAGGTGACTCCTAACGTAAAGATATGAGTAAATAAAAAGGGTGAATGAGTGTGATTAATGTGGATGAACGAGTGTAGTCATTGTTACTAAGGTCGACTGTATTTTAGAAAGAGCCGTTTAGTAGCCCAATAGCCAAGGGCATTTACATTCTTACATATGAGACGCCGACACAACGTTGTACGTATTTTAAGGCGAATATGAATGATGATATGAGTGTAGGATGAGTGTAGTCTGGTTACTAACAGAGTTCAACTGTTCCTCAGAAAGGGCAATTTGTTAATAGCCCAACAGTCAGGGCAACTATGGGACCTATAGCTTTACGTAGAATCCGAACCACGTAGTGTTAGTCTGATTTTCAGCTACATCCGAACCTTGACTACCATATTTGCTGAGTCTCGGTGATACCATTGAGGATGACGCATCATAGTATAGGCGAAACGTCTGGTTATCTTGTAAATAGTGTAGATAACACCTTGATGGTTGTCACCGGAAAATATAGATTCTAGTTAATAGCTATTTGTATTTATCAATCACTTCAGATTGTACGCTGAAATATAACATACTAGGGGACACCCCTGCATGCTTCGCATGCCAACCCCGATGCTCGCTGCAATTGATACACCTCGGCCTTCGGCCTCGGCATGTAACTATTCAATACAAAAAATAGGATATTAACTATATAACATAAAATCACAATATTAAATTTAGTTACAGTATCTCACTCACACTAATTGCTTTGCCACCTATTTAGCCTATTTCAAGAGTGTTCATTTCATTTATTTTTGTTTAACAGCTGAAGATTAAACTCATAGTAAAATATTAAATAGTATAATGTCAAACATTCAAAATAGACATGTTTATTTATTTACAAAACAGCTGTTATTAATTTACTAAAATCAACCCAATGTTATCCTTATGGACCAATCTTTTAAGGGTGCTTTATACCCCTTAGGAGTACTTTATCAGGATGAAAATACTTTAGTTGTCCTATTTAAGTTCTAAAGAAACAGTGAACAAAATTTCAGCTCTCTACCTACATGGGAAGTTGGAGAATTAGTGATGAGTGAGTCAATCAGTGAGGGCTTTGCCTTTTATATATTATATAGATTATGTTTAACGCTTTTTAAAATCATAATTAAAACACTGTTACTCTAGCCATGGTATAAAGTGTTTTATATAATTATAATTATTGGGAATCAAAAAAAATAAGTGTTTTAATTTACCTTTTCTGTGGTAGCTTTGTATCATCAGCTATTCTACTTTAGTTTTAGTTTTTAACGTGACTAAATACAGGTACATTTTGTGAAGTAGGTCTTATCACAGGGAAAAAATAAATAGAGGCTACTTAGGTGTTGGAAAAGAATGGTGCCTCCTTCAGTTATTTTAAATGGTTCCAGATATAAAGTTTATATTTAGTATATGGCCGTTGAACATTTTCTTTTATCTGTTGATGTAGAGTATGATTTTTTACCTAGAGGCACTCTGGTCCGTGGAATATTTCTAAAATATCTTTTGGAAAGCTATGTTAACAATAGTTTAAAGCCTATTTTTCTTCTGAGTAAGACGCCGCTAAAAGTCAAACGTGTCAGAAATTGTGACTAGTTAACTTTTCGTTATTAACCGAATTTGTCATATTGTTAGTAGAACTTGACTAAAGAAATGGAAAATTATCTCAAACAGATATTAACAAACAGGTTCAAATAACATCAATAGACTACAGTTAATATTAAAGTAAATAAACGAAAAACATGATGCCTTAGAAATTTACCATCTTAATTTAAAAATAAATTCCAAATCTTTATAATTTTTACAAAAGGTTAACTACAATCTTGATAAGTTTATGTATATAAGTTTATTTACATGCATATAAGTGTTGTATTGGTAAATGTATTTCTTATGCTTTTATATTTTTAAAATTCTTCTATAGTGAAGAGCAGTCAATACAAAATTAAAATAATTTAAAACTTTATTATGTATAATGTAAACTGTATATTATGTTACAGTTACATTATATTGAATATATTTATACATAATACATGTATTTATACAGTTTATATAAAGGTAGAAACATAAACTGACTTACCAAACCAAACCAAGATGTTGTACGATCACCAATTAGTTCATATATAGTCCAGTTTACAAATTATTCAAAACAAAACAAATTATTAAAATTAATTTTGTGATTTATCATTCGTTAAAAACAGTCTCTAAGTCACTCCATGCCTACTATTCATTCCTGAGTTGGGTAAAAGATTTTATTTACTCCTGCCGACTGTTGTTATGTGATTTCAGTACTCTTCAGCGCACACAAGGCCTACATGTATCTGCAGGCGCTTGTGTAAATCTAGTATAAGAGTAGCTTTGATTATATACGTTATCAATGTTAATAAATAAATGAAAAATAACTATTCATTTATTTTACTGTATTTAAATGAACGTATAGTTTTACTTTCATACAAAATTTAATATATTTTATTTCATCATATTATTTTCTATTTAGTTTTATTTATCAAGTCAATATTCCTTCGTTTTGATGCTTTTTTCATTATTACATACTTTAACAGTATTTACATTTAGTTTCAAACACAAGATTATTTATTTATGGTTGTATAAATCAATGATTATAAACTGGAGATTTTGATAACCAATGTACTTAAAGAACATATTGGTGAATTTCAGCACAATACTTTTTAGTAAATAGAAAACGCCCGTGTTCACCTTCTTAGTAAATGTTGGATATTTACAGTATTTTCTCACATATATTAAATACATCTGCATACACTTTTAATACGTTTTATTAATTGGGGGAAAGAATGAAAACCAAAATTAGGCTTTTGTTAGTTGAAAAAGTAAAAATATCTCTAACTCGGGTCTGTAAATATGGGTTTGATAATGTTCAGTTTTCTATTTTTGTAATACATTTTATATACATAAGCATATATGAGTTTATATGTAACATATGTGTTAGGTACCTAGATTTTCGGTTAAGTGAATTTAAAAATATACTTACTTTATCTCTGATATTACTGATAAAAACCAGCAGTCAAGGCCGGGATTCGAACCTGCGTTATCTCTAACTCTAAGTCCTTAAAAAGACCTACACAACTCGCCCACTGGCACTCCTCCCAACAGTAAACAGTATTGTTTTCAATAAATAAAATATAATAGAGGGTTGAAAAGGCTCTCTCTCTAATCACTAAAAGCATAGACTAGTTAAAAATCATTGACGTCGGTGTGATCATTATCGTCGACTTTGACCTAGATATACGAGGATAAAACAAGGAATGTCTTCTGACACTTATCACCAACATAGTTTTTTATAAAGTAAACTTAAATTCCTTGCTTCAAACGTATAATGAATACTCTTCTTTAATATGTACCGAGTCAAACGTATAATGAATGTTCTTCTTTAATATGTACCGAGTCAAACGTATAATGAATGTTCTTCTTTAATATGTACCGAGTCAAACGTATAATGAATGCTCTTCTTTAATATGTACTAACTTAAACGTATAAACTTGTTTATTTCAAAAATATTAATAAGGTAATCGCCTTTAACTTTCAGATTTAGGTATAATTTAGATAAATACTTCTATCGGTTGTCATCAGTAGTTGGCAGTGGTATAAGTGCAGTGCTTTAACACATATATTTGGGGACAAAAAGTTTTGTGGAGATTGTCGGCTGTAGGTTCTATAACTGGTCCTCTTAATAACGACATGGTGACCGCTCGATGGTTTCCATCGCCGTGGACACTACTAGAGAAGTCTGGGGTGCCCATGTTGGGTGGCAGTCAATGTCAAAATGTTGTTTAGGGGAGAGAATTGAATATCAGGCTTGACAATTAACTGGAAATCAGACCAATACTACGTGGTTCGTATTACACGTAAAACATAAAGGTCCCTTAGTTGCCCTGGCTGTTAGGCTTGTAATAAATATCCCTTTCTGAGTGAGAGTCTAACTAAGTTAAAACCAGACTACACAGGTCATTCTCACTCATCCTATAATAATTTAATATATTCTATAGTATTAATATAATCCTATAATTTAATTATTCTACAATAATAATACAATCTTTAATATTCGTCTTAAGTTACGCACAACGTTGTGTGCGTCTTAAACGTGAGAACAACTTAATCTCCTGCGTTAAATTGTCCGCATCATGAGATTCAATAGGTATAATCAAACATTATAAGGGATTTTTCGTTCTCGTTCAAAGAACATAGTTAGTTAATTGACCAATGTGTAGTTTTCTTGATTCAATGAAATTCGGTTTCTTTTTAACTACGAAAGTAAAATATCTGTGTACATCAATTAATAATAATGGATATATATATATATATTGTTCACCTTCTTTCAATTGTAAGTTGCATATAAAACAAGGATATTAAGAACATAGAATTTTTATTATAAATGTGAGTTTTTAAAATTATGATAGAATTTTTCAGGGATATTAAAAACACATAAATTGTGTGCTCTTCCAACTGAAACTCAGTCCAAAAGTTGGTTAACATTTTTGTAATTGTTCCTCTAGGTCCAATTAGTAGCCTAACATTTTAAAATTGATTTATTTTGTATTTATATTTACAATAATTTATATTTAATACATATTTGGCAGTTTTCATGAGTTATTTCTTCAAGTTGCCTGTTGTTATTGTAAAATCGTACAGTTTGATGAATAATGTAGCCAATATTCTTTTTTCTGTTTAGTACTACAATGTCACTACAGCGGATATAACCATTCTCTTCTTTTGCTGTTACTTCTTCAAAAACGAATATACTATTGCAGTCCTTTTCGATTTTTATTATTTATTTATTATTTGGTCGGTAGCTTAGTTGGTTCAATCCCAGCTTCATGTCCTAAGGTTCTCAGTTCGATTCCTATCAGAGTCATTACATTTTGAGAAGGATCAGCTGAAAACCACCGGCTGTTCATTTGTCATTGGGCCATTAATTAAAAACACTTTCTAAGGAATAGTCGGCCTTTGTAACAATGACTAAATTCGCTCATCTACACTCATCACACTCATTTGAAATCCATATTCACCCATATCTTGACGATCAGCGTCTTATGAATAAATAAATTTACGGTGGTCGTTCCCCAAGCTGGAAAGTCGGTAGCCCGAATTAAACGTACAATATTACCACCAGTGGCTATAACATACTGTTATATTTTAAATGTTTGGTCTGTGTTTACTGTCTATAGTGATTAATAGAAAACACTGTATTCTTATAGTAAGGCTTAAGTAATAAAGCCATATTATTATTATTATTATTATTATTTAACCCTTAGCTATTATCTGGGTCATTTTTGTGATTATTTTTATTTTATATTTTTGTATTTACAGGATTGTCCTATCTCTTTATCTAATCTCTTTTCAGCTATTGAGACATACAGTGCATGTGGTGGTTTCTTGTTCGGTCACTCCATATCTGGCTGGGAAGCTTCTGGGGTCAAAACTGAACCCACGATAGTAGTTACGTTAGATTTTCTCTTTTTTTGAAATTCCACCTGGTGAAGATAATCCACCCAAAAGAATAAGATGTGAACTATGTCCTATAGAAATGACAGAAAATATGCAACTGTGTAGGTTACTAAAAAAAAAAAAAATAGTATTAGACCTACGTGTGAAGAGGGGGGAAATTGAACAAGTATAAGTCACCAACTTTGGATGAGGTCTTTTTTTAATTTAGCAGTTATGTGGCCAAGAACTACAATTTCATATAACATGGGTTTAGTTGTAAAAGAAAATATATAGTTTTGATTTTTATAACTTTACTAAGGGTAAACAACTTTTTTTTCTAAAACGTTTTTCAAGAAAAGTAATTTGTAACGATATAGAATAATTAAAATAAAAACTCTGTTATTTATAAAATAATACCCAAAAATGGTTCTATTTACAATAAGACTAGATTGAAAAAGTTTTAATATCATTTAAGTTATTAAAATAGCATTTTTTAGATTTGTAATGGTTTTTTTTAATCGGGGTCGATTTTGACCCCACGATAGAACTTACGTTAGTCAAAAAAGGCAGAGTAGTTAATGGTTAAAATCACCAAGAATGACATTTAAACTATCACATATTAAGCTGTTAAAATTAACTAAATACCCAATTTTTTCAAACATCAACCCTTAAGTCAGGTATTCGCTAATATGACACTTCAAATTTACCGTTGTGATCATTATTACGGACCGAATACTTTGAAATAAAAGTCATTTTTTATCGTTTCTCGTGACACCAAACTGACCCCTTTATAGAAAACACGTAACTGGCAATCCTATATATCAAAACAATCGGGTAATTTAGTTCACTCACTTTCTGAACTTATTACTTGACCGGTTTTGATGAACTGTTTTTTTATTCAAAAGATAATTTTAATTTCTAAATCGTAACAGAGCTAGATATTTGAAATTCCCATAGGGTTTTGTCCTACACATTGTCAAAGTGGCAATGTTATTCTGATGGAGATTAATTTTAATTGACCAGATGGAGCATAAACATTTTAAATCGTCAAATAATTGGCTAGGATAAACATAGAGAGCAGCGCAGTAAAATAACAAGTTAATTATAAAACAACGAATACATATCTGTCTGTGTGTATGTTATCATCAGATGTTAAATAAAATGAAAACATTTTAAATAGGCTTAGTTTTAAAACATTGTTTAAAACAAGGCGCTGTGTAGGCAATTGACATACACGGGGTGAGGAGTCCTGTAGTCAGATTGCCTATCCAACGCCGTCACATCTTGCAGGGGAGACGTGACTAAAAGAACATTTTGATATTGTTCTATCACGGTGTATTCGGATAACGTCGATGATTTCGCTCAAGCACGATTTTTGTATTTTTAAGAGTATTTTGATTTGTTGTCCTTTTTAATGATAGGCTAGGGGACACCCCTGAGCGCTTCGCGTGCCAATCCCTTCGGCCTTGGCATATAACTTTTGACTGCATTTATTAGTAATTAAACTGTATTAAGTAAAATCATATTATTTAAATTCATTTACAGTAGCTCACTCACTGCACTTGATTTGCACTCTATTTATAGTACAATAATTATAAACAACCAATGTTAATAATTGCCTACACAGCGCCTTGATTTAAACAATGTTTTTAAACTAATCCTATTTCAAATGTTTTCAATTTAATTGACGGCTGATGATACATACACGCAGACAGACATATATTCGCTCTTTTATAATTAACTAGTTATTTTACTGTGCTGCTCTCTATGTTTAACCTGACAACTTATTTGGACCATTTAACATTTGTTTGTGCCACCAGCTGGTCAATTAAAATTAATCTCCATAAGAATAACATTGCAACTTTGACGCGGTGTAGGACAAAAACCAATGGGAATTTCAAAAATCTAGCTCCATAGTATATTTCATACTTAGAAAATAGTATATTTCATAACAAGAGTGGAAAGTGGGGTTTTGTATGTTCGAGACCATATGTTTGAAGTGCGAGACTTGTCGAGCACTTCAAATGGTCGAGAACATACAAAACACTTTCACTCGAGTTTTGAACGATACTTTTCACTACACTACTATGAGTTCAGCTGTTTTCGTTATGTGTTTACAACCTGCGAAACATCATATTTTCAACAGCTGTCTATTGTTTACTACCGAAAGTAAAATTGTTTACAACAGAAAATTTTCCACAGTCAACATTGGAAAATATGATGTTTCGCAGGTTGTAAACACATAACGAAAACAGCTGAACTCATAGTAGTGTAGCGAAAACAAAATTGTCTTTAAAATTCATCAAACTCGGTCAAGTAATAAGTTCAGAATGTAAGTGAACTAAATGACCCGATTGTTTTAATATACAAGATTACACTATAGAGTGCAAATCGAGTGCTGTGAGTGAGCTAATGTAAATGAATTTAAATAGTATGATTTTACTTAATTCATTTGACTTACTAATATTTGTAGGCAAAAGTTACATGCTGAGGCCGGAGGCCGAGGTGTCACGAGCGCAGCGAGTGACGGGTTTGGCACGCGAAGCGTACAGGGTTTTATTAATATTGTGTTGATACAACAATATGTATCTTGTTTGGGTAACATTTCATGAATTAACCTGCCATTAGGGATAGCAAAGATATATCGATACATCACAAAAAATATCGATAAATTCGTTTCGATACCTCAATATATTAGTATCGATATTTTCTTTCGATAATGTCGGTCATATCGATATTTTGGTCCAATATATCATCTCACTAAATATTGACGTTAATATTTTCCTCAATATCATCACGATCCTTAAAAAAATTTTTAGATTACCTCTTATATTGTGTAAAACACATGCATTGAAATAATGAATGGAAAATTGATTTTAAAACTTTTATTTTAAATTGTTTACCTGACAATTATTGGAATTAGATTTAGTGAATTAATTTGCTTAATTTTAGTATGCATAGGAAGTCTAATGGCATTATAAATTTAAAAACAAAAATAAAAATTGTAATAAATTATTATTTTATAACTAATATAATAATTAAAGGTATGGTTATTCTTATTTTGAATTTTTTTCATTCAACTCCGCAGACTACAACTTGTTTTGTGTAGATAAATGTATTTAATTTTTACATTCAGTAGGCTATTCTAAATAGTGACAGCAAAATTAGAGTGATTTTTGGTTATGACATAGGAGTTGGTACATGATTTTAAATTATCTGTTCATTTATCATTTAAAATTCAATATATTGGTAATTCGATTCATCGATATTTTTCATTCAATATTATCGTTAGATCTATATTTGGTTTGCGATATATCGATAATTCTATTTATCGATATGTTGAAAATATTTGCCATAACAAAGTTCGTCTCCACGTCGACTGCTGGTGTCTAAAGGCGCTATTCCTTACCGCTGACGTCGATGGCGACTGCCAGATATCGGAAACAGTCAACGAACAATGCTATCATTCATCTGGCCATTGTCACTGTTTTAACAGTGACTCGTCGTATCAGGTGTTACATCGGCCCTGCCAAGTGTCCCATTAATGAGCTTTTCTCGCTGTCTTGCTCAGTCCAAATCTGCAAACCTATCTTGACTGTTATTTAAATTTAAGATATTTTCCGTATTTCTTCTCAGGGCATTTTTCCTGTAGTGTTAAAAAACTAATATTTTTATTCGCTTAGCAAGCCTTTCGTTTATCTAGTTTTATTTCTCCAATTAAATCGGATGTTTACCTTACTATCGGCGCATAAATTATGTTTATCCAATTTTTAAGTTTGTTTGCTAAACACCTAAGAAAAATGAAAAAATCCAATAGCACCATATTTTTTTCGTTTAGTTCTACATTATGACATTCATTTTTAAATTTATAATAATTTTTATCCTAGTTTGAATTAAAAAGTACCATAATTGTAACTTGTATTCACTATGCATCATATTAGGGGTCGTAAAATTAATTACTTGCTCATATTGTAATCGTTATGAAATACATAGCAACGATAGGTTACTGTTGTATGCGGAAGTAAATGAAGTGGTTTTAAATAGATTTAAATAAATTTGAAATCACTTCAAATTGATCATTTTAGCCTAACTTCAATCAGTTTAAAATTACTGCATTTACTTATGCATTTTAAAATAACGTATCGTAACTGTAAATGTCATAAGGGTGACCAAGTAGTAATTAATAATTAATACGATAGTAAAAATTGATAAGAACACTTTTTATTGAGAAGTTAACGTTCTGAAATTTATAAAACTTGCAGAAGAAATCCCTGTATTAAAATTTAAATTCGATATACTGACGAATTTTGATTAATGACAGTGTAAGTTGTTGCACAGTGAAAAAGAGTTGTTCTAACTAGGATAAAACTTGTTAAAACTTATAATTCATTCATTATTCATCTCTAAGACGCCGATCGTAGAGATATGGGCAAATATGAGGCGTACATAAGTGTGATGAGTGTATATGAACTAGTGTTACTATCTGTTGTTACTATCTGAGTTCAACTTAGCTCAGAAAGGACTATTTATTAATAGCCCAATAGCCAGGGCAACTATGGGTCCTACAGCGTTACGTGGAATCCGAACCACGTGTTGGTCTGATTTTCAGCTAACTGACAAGTTTTGACACTTAGTTCTCTTCCCTACACAACACCCGAACCTTGACTATCATTCAACACGGACACTCCAGACTTCTCTAATAGTGTCTATATTGATGACAACCATTGAGCGGACGCCGTGTCGGTATTAAGAGAACCGAGCATGGAACCTATCGCCTAAAATCTCCCACACTTTGTCCCCAAGTAGCTGAGTTACAGCACTGTGCCACCAGTGCCGACTCAGACGCATTATTATTTAATAAATTTTAACAATGAATATGTCATAACGTTTTCTTGTTAGGAAAAAATCAGGAAAACGACTGAGTAGTTGCATTTTTCATATGCCTCTTAGTTTTTCAGTAAACAATCTTCAAACACGGTTACACACAATTTCTACGCTGACAGTAGTACAACTTTTGTTTAGTTCCTTATTAACAGTGTAAAGTATTAAAGTATGTTAAACTGGGAGTACTACAGTATCTATTTTACTTAATATACTTATATAAATCTTATACAAATATAAATATATGTAGAGATTGTTAATGAAGTAAATAACCCAACTACGTAGAGTTGTGGGGTTAGAAAATTGTTTGATGTTTCAAGTGAAATGTACTACTGAAATATCAATTAAAAATGGTAATTATATTTTTGTTTTATTCTAAATGTAAATTTTGTTGTTCTTAGATATTTAAAACCTAATTGTCCGATCCTACAAAATACAGGTCTCCTCTCATTGGGCCACCCATACACGAACGATAGTATTGACCTACCCAACCACGTATAACAGGAGTGGGTAGGTGGGTCAATACTACTGTATAGTTAGTTATTCTTGGGTCAATATGACTGTGCACTTGTATAGCTAGGTGGATAAATACCACTGTAGAAGTAGGATGGGTGGTATTAAATACCACTGTACGTGTATGGTTGGGTAGGTGGGTCAATACCACAGTACTAGAATGTCTAGTTCAAGTGCGTGTGCGCGCGCACGTGCGCGTGTGTGTTTGTACACAAGATACTTCATATTTCTACGAAATATCAGCTAGGTGATTGAGGTCGGGGAGGGGGAAGGCCGCGGCCTTGATTGGAATGCGGAAAACTCGTCACTAGGTTATCACATCCATGATTATCAGTCGTTTAAATTGATTAATAAAGGGATTTAAATGCCCGCGCCCATTGTTACATTACTATACGATTCCATTGTATTTCAATTTACATAAAATGGGTTCCCATGTCTTTGGAAGCCGTATAATATCATCCTTATTAAAATTATTTTTTATTTTTTTATTAAAATTATATATTTCTATAGCTTCCCTTAAGTTTCTCGGGTAGTAATGCAGGATGTTGGCAAGGACTTTAGTTTTGTCAAATAAAATTCCATGATTACTTTCTGACTTGTATTACCTGCCAAGATCGGTAAGACACATGATATTTTGGCCACTTAATAAGTCCAATCGATTGTTTGTAAACGTTTGTAATACTTTGCTCAAAGCAAGTTAACTATGATGCAGCTACTTCTTTAAAATGTAAGACATATTAAGGGAATCCCAATTACAATCAATGCAGTGCCTTCTTTTGAATGGTCTTTAGTTAGCATTCCTGGGATATTTTTATAGCATTTAAATAGATTTCATAACCCCAGATCAGGAGTATTAAAACCATTGTAGGTTATGGGTGTGTGTAATTTCGTAATTTAATGGTATATAAAATAATGTTAATTTCATCTACAGTAAAATATAATCAATATTCATTATTCGGATAGTTTTTAACAAATACTCTTACCATATAATAATGTTTTGATCTACAACTATCTATCCATACTATCTACAACTGTCTATCTATAATATCTACAACTATCTATCCATACTCTCTACAATTACCCTTTATCTAAAAATTTGAAATCTGCCATACCACATACCTAACGTAAATATTGTAAATATTGTTCCAACAGAGAATATAAGTGCAGTGTGGCACAACCCGACACATACAGATCGACGTACACACAGATCGACACTCACACGGGTGAAAATCATGAATTCACACAATTATATCTTCTTCTGACCATAAAAAAAACTTTAATGAATCGATTTTCTTTATTTCCCAATATGTATCGAATGTGGAGTGGATTATTAAGGCGTTGGGTCTAAATTGAGCAGAATATTTCTAAAATGAATTGATAGTGTGTGAATTGAAAATACTAAGTACCTGGATTGAATAGTCCTATGTTTGTAAAAATTAAATGAATGAATTAAGTGTGGTATTAATTACTGTAAGGAGTCAATACACTGATTTTGAAAGAGAATTGGCTTAGTGTTTATAGTGAATGACTTTGTTTTGGGGTGAAAGTGCTTAGTGTTTGGGATCAATGACTGAATGTTTGGGTGTATGACTGAGCGTTTGGTGTGAATTGACTAAGTGTGTGGAGTAATTGTACTGAATATTTGGAGTGAATAGCTGAGTTTTTGGGGTGAATGGATTGAGTGTTTGGGGTGAATAGCTGGGTTTTTGGGGTGGATGGACTGAGTGTTAGGGGTCAATGATTGTATGTTTGGGGTCAATGGACTGTGTTTGGGGAGAATGAATTGAGTGTTTGGGGAGAATGAACTGAGTGTTAGGGGTCAATGACTGAGTGTTTGGGGTCAATGGACTGTGTTTGGGGAGAATGAATTGAGTGTTTGGGGAGAATGATTTGAGTGTTTGAGGAGAATGAACTGAGTGTTAGGGGTCAATGACTGAGTGTTTGGGGTCAATGGACTATGTGTTTGGGGAGAATGAATTGAGATTTTGGGGAGAATGATTTGAGTGTTTGGGGAGAATGAACTGAGTGTTAGGGGTCAATGACTGAGTGTTTGAGGTCAATGACTGAGTGTTTGGGGGAATAGCTGAGTTTTTGGGGAGAGTGACTGAGTGTTTGGGGAGAATGGACTGAGTGTTTGGGGTGAAAGGGCTATTTGTTTGGAGTGAATAGGCTGCATGTTTTAAGTGAATAACTGGAGGATTTGGATTGAATGGATTGAGTATTTTAAGTAAATAGCCTGAGGGTTTGGAAAGAAATGATTGAGTGTTTGGGGTGAATTGCTGAGTGTTTGGGAAGAGTGACTGAGTTTTTGGATTGAATGGACTGAGTATTTGGGGAGAATGGACTGAGTGTTTGGAATTAATGTTTGGCATTAGTGTGTTGAAACTAATGGAATAAGTGTTTAGAGTGAATTGGCTGTGTGTTTACAGTGAATGGATTGACTGTTTTAAGTAAATGAAAAGTGTTAAGAGAGATAGAACTTTGTGTTTGGGCTGAATTATCTGATTGTTTTTAAGTGAATTAACTACTAAGAGTTTTGAGTGAATGGACTGAGTGTTTGGAATTAATGTACTGTGTACGTGAAGTGTTTGAAGTGAAGGGTCTCAATGTTTTGTTGTTGGAATGTGTGTTTGGAGGAATGGAATGAATGCTCGAAGTGACTGCATTTTGAACTAAATTTCCAATCGCAGGACTAGTTCTGCAGTGCGTTTGATTTATATAAAAACTAGGGGACACCCCTGCACACTTTGTGTGCCAACCCCGCTACTCGCTCGATACACCTCGGCATGTGACTTTTGATTACAAATAATAGTAGATTAACTGTATAACGTAAAATCACAATATTAAATTTATTTATAGTATCTCACTCACATTACTGCTTTGCTACATATTTTATTATAAATACCCAATGGAAGAATTACTTAGCATGTTTCAATCATGTTCATTTTATTTGTTTTTGTTTAACAGCTGATGATTAAATTCATAGTATAATATAAAAATTCATCTAAGAGCAGCTTTGTTCTGTGGAGTCAATAGTACAATGTCAAACATACAAAATAAATATGTTTATTTATTTCCAAAACAGCTGTTATTAATTTATTAAAATTAACCCAATGTTATCCTTTATCTTTTAGGGGCGGTTTCTACCCCTTAGGAGTACTTTATCAAGATGAAAATACTTCAGTTGTCCTATTTAAGACCTAAAGACACAGTGTACAAAATTTCAGCTCTCTACCTACATGGGAAGTTGGAGAATTAGTGATGAGTGAGTGAGTCAGTCAGTGAGGGCTTTGCCTTTTATGTATATAAAAATATTATGTTTTCAAACAATCGTCATAACCATAGTTACAGATAAACGATTGAACATTAACACATTAACATGTTTCTATTCCAGTACATCAGCCAGCCTGCACAACTCTTACTATACTGGTCGTTGGTATGGATGGCCAGGAACCCCTGCCACTGGGCCACCAAATGGTTCTGGAGACACTATGGCACTTGTGTAGTGTACCACCCCTTCACCTGGTCCTCGATATCTCAGGAAGACTTCAACGCTGAGTTCTCCACCGGTATCCGACCAATACACCCACGAATACCTATAGAATATCGCTTATGTTAAATTTAAACTTACCTTACAACTCAACTCATGAACAATATAATACTCACATAAAACATGTATGAACTAAAATACTATTGAGAGTAAATAAATCATTATAATTGCAATTATTATTAACAGAGTCTGTAATGAAGGAGAAGCCGAAAGCCGTCTATGAAACTCCCTCCTACTTACACTGTTGGCAGTACTTCCACCCTCATACACACAAGTACTGACAGCCCTCCTGTCAATATCAATTTTCAAAAATTATAATGCTTTCAAAAAAATCAATGTTAACTAGATTGTTTACTCTTCAAAACACGTGTTTTTACATTCTTCCATATGCGTTAGCATAGAGAAAGTATTGTGGTCGTCCAAAAATGTTTTTAAAAATTTATCTAAAAATCTATTTTAGGCTCTTCTGAATTTAAAAAAAAAGTGGTTTTATCGAGAAAAAATTGTGATGTCTGTCCGTATATGTGTCTGGTTGAATGTATGTGCAGTTCACTCGAGACCAAACGGATGGATTAATTTTTATGAAATTTTGTATTTAGGAGTATTTAGCCAATATATCCAGACATTTTATTCACTTTTTAAAATTTTTGTTTTTTTATTTTTAATAGGCAAAACACATACAAAAATGGAAAATGGAATGTTTAAAGTGAATGACCTAAGTGTTTGGATTGAATGGGCTGAATGTTTATAGAATGACCTGAGTGTTTGGAAATAATGGATTTGGTGGGTTGGAGTTAGTAGAAAAAGTGTTTATAGGGAATTGGCTGTGTGTTTTGAGGTGAATTTACTGAGTGTTTGGAGTGAAAGGACTGAGTTTTTGGTTGATGGAATGAGTGTTTGGAGTGAATGCACCGTTTACTGTAAGTGTTTGGAGTGAGGGGTATAAATGTGAGGGTGAATATTTGGTTGATAGAATGAGTGTGACTGATGGAATGAATGCTCTGAGTGACTGTATTTAGAACCAAATGTCCAATCGCAGGACTAGTTCTACAGTACGTGCCTAGTTAGTCTTACATCATAACCATGGTTACGTAGACATGACTGAAACCTTTACACAACATGTTCCTCTTCCAGTACTTCAGACAGCCAGCACAACTCGTAATCTACTGGTCGTTGGTGTGGATGGCCAGGAACTCCAGCCACTGGACTACCAAATGGTTCTGGAGGCACTATGGCCGTTGTGTAGTTGTACCGACTCTTCACCTGGACCTCACTGTTTCATGTAGACTTCCATGCTCAGTTTTTCGCCGGTTATCGACCAAGACACCCACCAATGCCTATCGAAAATCGCTTTTATAATGTTCTAAACTTACCTTACAACTCAACTCATGAACAATATAATACTCACATAAAACATGTATGAACTAAAATACTATTGAGAGTAAATAAATCGTAAAAAATTCAAATTACTGTTATTAATAGACTGTGTAGTGAAGGAGAAGCCGAAAGCTATATATGAAACTCCCTCCTACTCACACTTTGGCAGTACTTCCACCCTCATACACAAAGTACTGACAGCCCTCCTGTCAATATCAATTTTCAAACATTACAATGTTTTCAAAAAAATCAATGTTTACTACATTATTTTACTCTTCAAAGCATATGTTTTCATTCTTTAACTACAACTATACTTATTCAAGAGAATTGGTTTCTTGAAATGTTTATTTTAAAGAGTGTCTCTTCTTCCTGAAAATTAATAAAAAGCAAATTAATAAGATAACGCAAAGGAGGATGACAATGAATTTCGCTACATAATAAGGTACATCGATTTTTTATTATTGTAAAAGTTTTTATTGGCCTTGGAATTTAATATTTGTGTTCATCACACACGATAATTGGCTGCTTAGGATTTTGCATACAACAGATCATTTTTAGCATAGAGTGAGGTAATTCCGTTTTTGATCCTTTTTTTTAAGGCATTTTTCTTTTTTTTCGCTTCTTGGGGCGTGTTTACCAATTATCCCCAGTTATGTTGTTGTTGTTATTGTTTAGATTTGGTTTAGTTACGGTCGAAACAGGCATTGCTGTGAAGACAAAACTTCAAAAAACACAACACAAATACCATGGTAGGGAATGTTAGGACCCCAAGGCTAAATAAGTCATACACTAAAACAAAAGTTATGACATTCATTTATCACTGTACACAGCCAAATAAGTGTACCTAGAAACAGGCTGAACTAATTTAGTGATCAATTGTTAAAATAATAAATTAATAGCAATTGGGATAAAAAAACTCAAAATCATCGACACTTGCTAAAAGAAAACGCTGCGGTTACTGTCTTCGGATGATCGCAAGAAAAGCGTTTTGTAATGAAGAGGTCATACTCATTAAAATGAGGGAAGACTATTTGAACAGCATTTTATGAGTGAAGGTGATAAAAATAGAGAGCCAACGCTGCAAGTGAACATAGATTTCGATGTGGAGATTGTGAGTTTGTCCCTAATATAACATAATTAAAAACAATAGTATCGCAAGTGAAGTCGTGGCGTGTTCTCCAGTAGTATAATCTACCAAGATGATCCGTGGTTTGACAGCTTGCCGTACCTACTATTACGCAGATCAAATACATCGGCCATCTAACACGCCCCTCTCCAACAGCTGCTCGCTGATCAGCGGCAGAAATGGCCTGTATTTACACTATCTCAATCAGCGAATCGACCTCAGCTCTGCTGGATAACATAACTGGGAACTCACCAACGGACGTACATAAAACACATAAAGACACTGTTTACTCGACTAGATGATTGTTCTTTTTCATATTTGTGGGCCGTGAATCAGCCAATTATTGAATTCTCCGTTATATGATTTCTATACCTAAATATCGTTGGGTGGATGGTTGGTTGAATAGATACTGTCCGACCACTAGCAAAGACGAAACGCCGTAAACAACTCTCTACGCATCAGTCACGCGCAGCAAGGGGAAATAATGTCAAATAAAAAAATATTTAAAATCTAGATTTCAACTTCATGATTTTGAATCATTCTATTTAAATGCATCTATTACTAATGATTAAAAACAATCTTAGTTTGCTCCACTTACTGTATTACGTCAACTTATTTAACTTAATACGTTCAAACTATACGTATTCCATTCGGAGACATGGCGCAGTGTGGAGTCGGCAGCCCCAACCGATAAATACTATTTAATGGAAATAATAACACAACATACTATGTATTGTATAATAAAAGTATTTAAAGGCTAAAATAATAATTTGAAAAGAAAAACCAGTAAGTATGTATGTAAATAATAATAAAATATGTAATAAATGTTACTGTGGGGTTGTGAAATATTCATCACCTGATTTATGTGTGGTGTGGAGGGGAGGGGAACAGTGGATTGGAACTGTGGGAGTAGAAGGGGGGGCGAACATGTGGGAGAACATGTGAGAACTTTTTTCAGCTCAGTTCCCATTTTTTTCATACATCTGGAAGAGAAGTTCAGATTCATGACGCAGGATTCATCAATATTGAAAAATGCATGTGTATGAACAAAGTTAAATGTACTAGCAAGCTTCCTGCTGCTACACCTACACGTACTTGTGACAACCGAGTGTTGGTTCTACGTATGAGCAGGCCCCACTGCTGAGCACACGTCTCATCTCTCAGCTCCTTGCTGCTACACCTACACGTACTTGTGTCAACCCAGTGTTGGTTCTACGTATGAGCAGGCCCCACTGCTGAGCACACGTCTCATCTCTCAGCTCCTTGCTGCTACACCTACGCGTACTTGTGTCAACCGAGTGTTGGTTCTACGTATGAGCAGGCCCCACTGGTGAGCACACGTCTCATCTCTCAGCTCCTTGCTGCTACACCTACACGTACTTGTGTCAACCGAGTGTTGGTTCTATGTATGAGCAGGCCCCACTGCTGAGCACACGTCTCATTTCTCAGCTCTTTGCTGCTACACCTACACGTACTTGTGTCAACCGAGTGTTAGTACTACGTATGAGCAGGCCCCACTGCTGAGCTCACGTCACATCTCTCAGCTCCTTGCTGCTAAACCTACATGTACTTGTCTCAACCGAGTGTTGGTACTACGTATGAGCAGGCCCCACTGCTAAGCACACGTCTCATCTCTCAGCTCCTTGCTGCTACACCTACACGTACTTGTGTCGACCGAGTGTTGGTACTACGTACGAGCAGACCCCACTGATGAACACACGTCTCATCTCTCAGCTCCTTGCTGCTACACCTACACGTACTTGTGTCGACCGAGTAAGTGCTGGTACTACGTACGCGCAGGCCCCACTGATGAACACACGTCTCATCTCTCAGCTCCTTGCTGCTACACCTACACGTACTTGTGTCGACCGAGTTAGTGTTGGTACTACGTATTAGCAGGCCCCACTGCTAAGCACACGTCTCATCTCTCAGCTCCTTGCTGCTACACCTACACGTACTTGTGTCGACCGAGTGTTGGTACTACGTATGAGCAGGCCCCACTGCTAAGCACACGTCTCATTTCTCAGCTCCTTGCTGCTACACCTACACGTACTTGTGTCGACCGAGTGTTGGTACTACGTATGAGCATGCCCCACTGCTAAGCACACGTCTCATCTCTCAGCTCCTTGCTGCTACACCTACACGTACTTGTGTCGACCGAGTGTTGGTTCTACGTATGAGCAGGCCCCACTGCTGAGCACACGTCTCATCTCTCAGCTTCCTGCTGCTACACCTACACGTACATGTGACAACCGAGTGTTGGTTCTACGTATGAGCAGGCCCCACTGCTGAGCACACGTCTCATCTCTCAGCTCCTTGCTGCTACACCTACACGTACTTGTGTCAACCGAGTGTTGGTTCTACGTATGAGCAGGCCCCACTGCTGAGCACACGTCTCATCTCTCAGCTCCTTGCTGCTACACCTACGCGTACTTGTGTCAACCGAGTGTTGGTTCTACGTATGAGCAGGCCCCACTGCTGAGCACACGTCTCATCTCTCAGCTCCTTGCTGCTACACCTACACGTACTTGTGTCAACCGAGTGTTGGTTCTATGTATGAGCAGGCCCCACTGCTGAGCACACGTCTCATTTTTCAGCTCTTTGCTGCTACACCTACACGTACTTGTGTCAACCGAGTGTTAGTACTACGTATGAGCAGGCCCCACTGCTGAGCTCACGTCACATCTCTCAGCTCCTTGCTGCTAAACCTACATGTACTTGTTTCAACCGAGTGTTGGTTCTACGTATGAGCAGGCCCCACTACTGAGCACACGTCTCATCTCTCAGCTCCTTGCTGCTACACCTACACGTACTTGTGTCAACCGAGTGTTGGTACTACGTATGAGCGGGTCCCACTGATGAACACACGTCTCATCTCTCAGCTCCTTGCTGCTACACCTACACGTACTTGTGTTGACCGAGTAAGTGTTGGTACTACGTATGAGCAGGCCCCACTGCTAAGCACACGTCTCATCTCTCAGCTCCTTGCTGCTACACCTACACGTACTTGTGTCGACCGAGTGTTGGTACTACGTACGAGCAGGCCCCACTGATGAACACACGTCTCATCTCTCAGCTCCTTGCTGCTACACCTACACGTACTTGTGTCGACCGAGTAAGTGCTGGTACTACGTACGCGCAGGCCCCACTGATGAACACACGTCTCATCTCTCAGCTCCTTGCTGCTACACCTACACGTACTTGTGTCGACCGAGTAAGTGTTGGTACTACGTATTAGCAGGCCCCACTGCTAAGCACACGTCTCATTTCTCAGCTCCTTGCTGCTACACCTACACGTACTTGTGTCGACCGAGTGTTGGTACTACGTATGAGCATGCCCCACTGCTAAGCACACGTCTCATCTCTCAGCTCCTTGCTGCTACACCTACACGTACTTGTGTCGACCGAGTGTTGGTTCTACGTATGAGCAGGCCCCACTGCTGAGCACACGTCTCATCTCTCAGCTCCTTGCTGCTACACCTACACGTACTTGTGTCGACCGCGTGTTGGTACTATGTATGAGCAGGTCCCACTGCTAAGCACACGTCTTATCTCTCAGCTCCTTGCTGCTACACCTACACGTACATGTGTCGACCGAGTGTTGGTACTACGTATGAGTGGGCCCCACTGCTGAGCACACGTCTTATCTCTCAGCTCCTTGCTGAGTAGGTGGCAATCAAGAGTAGTAGGAGTGCAAAGTGAGTCGATGGAAGGGAAAATCAAGGGTCGTAAGATTGCAAAGAGAGTTGGGAGAGGGTGTCAATCACATGTTTTATAAGAGTGAAAAGTGAGCCTTGGGAGAATTTGGGAGGGTTCCAAGTGAATTAGGGGACGGCAGTCATGATTACGCAAAGTGTGTCGAGGGAGGGGGTAATCAGGAGTGTGCAAAGTATTTTAATATATAATATAATATGGACTATCAGAGCTGGTAGCTTGTAAAAAGGACTAGACCTCATGCAATACGTACTTCTCCCCATGGAGTGCATCCTGTCTTCAGCAACCTCCGGGAGCTATATTTATCACTCATGGCACTTGCTGAGAATTCAGGTACGATCCAAGATTAATTAGAAATATAAGAGTATCTGTAGAGGTGAGTGGTTGGGTCAATAACACTGTAGGTGTAGGGATGAGTGGGTGGGTCAACTTTCCTAGGTCGTGTGCTAAATGAAGCTAATATGTGAACCCAATACCACTGTACATATATAGGTGGGCTAATGTGTCGATACCTCTGCTTGTGTATTGCGGGTGGGTGGACCAATACCCTGTACGTATATGGGTGCGTCAATAACTCAGTATGTGTATGGGTGGGTAGGTGGGATAAAAAAATTGGATCATTGCCATTGTATGTGCATGGGTGGGAAAATGTAAACAAGTATGGAAGTGAGATGTTCTGGCAACAATGTTTTTTGTTTGTGGTTTGACAACAGGTGTACTTGTAGGACACATGCTGAAAGTAGTTTTAAAGCAGCTGATACCAATACTCTGTCAGAAAATTGTAAAATATGTTATTTAAAAGCCTTTGAATACATGAATTGTTTTGTTTTTATTTTATTTTGATATATGTAAATAACAAAAAGTTATTTTCCAACCATACGTGCCAGCTCACCCACTGTCTCAACACAATTCCTTTCCACTTGTCTTCTTTGTTCAACTATTGACAGTTGTTCTTCCACCCCAATACACGCAAGAACAGAAGCCTTTCTACTTTACTTATTTCCTTACTCGTGAAACAGTTGATATTTCTTCAACCCTAATACAAGTACTCATGCCTTCCCAATTGTTCACTTTCCTTACTCATGATACTATTGACAATTCTTCTACTCTAGTATATACACACAATTTGAGACAGTCCTTCCTAAGTCTCCTACTCCTACTGATTACTCTCCAATTGGTCGGTAGGGTAGTTGATTAAATACCAGCTTCATAAGCTGAAGGTTCTGTTTGATTCCATCCAGAATCAAAACAATTTTTTTAAAGAAATCAGCTGATGAGCACCGGCTGTTCTATTGTCATTGTGCTATTAATTAATTAACGACTCTTTCCAAAGAATAGCCGGCCTTAGTTTGTATAACTGGCGAGGTTTACTGAGGCACTTGGCTAGGCGATGCGTAGTAGACTAACTGGAGTGGGGTGAGCCGCCAGTCAGTGTGTGCCACATGGTAAATAAAAATATAAAATAAAATTATCTGAAATTTAAATTGCTGTTTACAACCAGACTTAAGCTTGTTATTGTTAATATATAAATAATACATAATTGTGACAATAATTACTAATTAATTAATTAATCACGTGGTTTTTTATTGTTTGTTTATAGATATATTGATTCTATCATAATTTGATTTATGAGCAAATTAATGTGCCTATTTCCAGACCAGACTTTGCAAAGACAGCATATGTTATTTTTATTTTATCAATAAGAGGTGTTAATACAAATTAAATATGTAAACGACCTTTCTTATTGACCGTTATAATAAATGTAAACAAACAACAAAGGAGGCGAAAAACACTGTAAATTGAACATTTTTTTAGTTACCGAGGCGAAAATAAATTCTTTTCTACACAAAGAGGCGCTGCAAGCGCAGCTCGACCGGCAACACGGTAATTACTTAGTAGGACTGCCCTTCCCTCCACTCTATTCCCCTCAGACGCAGGCCAATTGCTTCAGTAAGCATCACGAGAACAAAGACTACATTCGCTCATCTACACTTATCACACCTAATTTAAATTCATATTCACCCATATTTTGACGATCGATGTTTTAAGAATAAATAAATTAAAATAATTAAATAAATACAATCCTAGTCCATATTAATATTGAGAAACTGTTCAATCTCACACCATCCTAAATTTTTCACTGACATAAATTAGTAATTCATTGTTTAGCCAAAAATTCTTTAAAATGGTATTTTATAAAAAAACGTTTCATTCATGCCCATTGCCTTGACCGGAGGATTCCGACGTTATCACAAGATAACTTCGTCAAGCAACATCGAGCGTGGTTTTTCTTTGAATGGGTGCCTTCTGAGAAATCCGGGCATGGCACGCAACCCACTTACCCTGTTACCGTCGTTGGTCCCCAGGTTAAGCTCTAGAGAGGACTTCTTAGCCCTATGAATTGTCACTTTTTTAACTAGACAAATTTTAACTTTTACTTTTAAAAAGCTTCTCTAAAATGAGTAATAAAAGGAGTTAGTAAGCAATTATCAAATATTAGGCCTAATACTTGAACTATTGTAAAATAATATTGTAGCTATACATCACAAAATATATAAAAACTTACAAATTAAAAACTCCAAAAGTGTAAAATGTCTAAATACATTTATCCACAATATTCCCATAAAGCTGGAAAATGTATTGAAGCAAGAGTACATATTATGTAGAACATTTCATTTTATCACAATTAAATACTATTTAAATCCCTGGCCACTCGATCAATGTGTAAGACAGAATTCCCCAAAGTATACACTAGACAAACAAGCTATTAATATTATAATGAATACTCAGCCAGCATTAATATTAATCGAGGAATAGAAGACTGTCCTGGTTTATTTATCGATAACTACATCGATTTATCAGTTATGCCAAGACGAATTGCCTAGGTCGTTGTAACTACGCAAGACTTGCAAATAGTCTTTAAAATTAATAATTGCGAAATTATTAGAGAAAGGATCGGTGGAGCAGCGGTAGGCGGAGAGCGGTGACTGATGACGGCTAATAAAGCAACTATCTGGGAATGCAGTCGTACCAACTGGTTCTGACAAATCTTCCTAAAATAATATTCCTCTCCTATTTTAAATCGTTCATTAAAAAAAACACCTAAACAGGGTGTTCATAAAAATAAAAAAAACCCTTCAAGACTTCCGGATATGATTACTGAAACGCTTAGTTTTCCGTCTGTCTAAATGTGTGTTTTACTACCCCCATAGTTGTACTATCTTCAAACCCGGAACATGTATGAGAAATATAAGACCTATTTCAGTATAGAGTATCAAGTTCCTACTTTGTACCATTTTAAAAATCGGCTGCTTTTAGTTTTCAAAGCTTAATATCTTAAAAAGTATAAATTAAAAAAATACAAAATACGCAAAAACTGTCACATTTATTTTAATTCCTAAAAGATGGTACAAAGATTGTTAAGATCGGATCATTAATAACTGATTTGTTGTAGTGTTTGTAATACAGTACTTGCTAATGTTGTGGCAATTTTATCCAATTAGCATGTACTGTATAACAAAAATTATAAATTATCAATGAAACAATCTTTTAGGGATTAAAATAAATGTGACAGTTTTTGTGTATTTTTCTTAATTTAGACTTTTTAAGATATTAAGCTTTGAAAAATAAAAACAACCGTCATTATGAAATGGTCCGAAGAATGAACTTGACACTCTACACTGTATTAAGTCTTATTATGAATAAATGAATAATGAATAAACGAGTTTATTTCTCATAATACCAAACATACATACAATCATTTGAACAATTGAGAAAAAATTGGCCATTTTACAAGTAGTTTGGCCAATTACAATCAAAATAAATTAGTTTTTTTTTACTTTAAACTAGAGCGTAGCATTATGTACAATACATGCTGTATGCCCGCTGTAACATCTGTGGACAAAAACAACTATTAAACATGCTTAAAACTACTACTCTAACACATTGGTGAGATACCTTACATCCTTTTGACCATAAAGCCAAGTGATTGTCCTTTTAGAAAAATATTTTAGATTGTTTGAATTTTTTATTTGAAGCGGAAGTTGGTTGAAAATACATGAAGCGGGTTATTCCTGATACATGTACACCGTGTTCGAAGATAATATCTTCAGGGGTTATTACGTGGAGTATGATAAATTGTGTAAAACCTCATTCAGACTGACAAACGGAAAACTAAACGTTTTAGGACTTACAGGAACGTTTTTCTTTATTTTCATGTAAATAATCATATCCCGAAGTCTTGAAAGGTGTTTTATGAACACCCTGTAGAACCCTGTATACACTTATGAACTATACAGGGTGATCAACTCAAGGTGGCCACAATTGGGATCTCAAAAAGTATTGATTTTACAGCAAACTTTAAATGGGAGACTTACCATCTGTTTTATGCTCATTAAAATTATGTAGGTATAATTTTAAAATCCGGTCGCCATTTTCCAATATGGCAGTAAAATTTGAAATTTCTTATGGGAACCCCAATTTGTTTGATGGATTTAGGTTTTACTAGTAATTCTAAAACTTTTCTAAGAATTTCTGAAACCTTCAGCGCTCCTAGCGGAAAACGGTAAGTATATTAAAATAATACCAAGTGAGCTTTTTAGCACGGAAGCTTAAATGTTTAATCAGTACTAAGAAAAGTAGCAAATTAACTAAAACTAATCTATCATCATTGTAAAACATATTTCTCCCAAACTACTAGTTAATACTGTATAACCACTTAAGATGGTTTATTATTCTGGTACAATTCATTTTGAGATCAAACGTAGTGACAAATCAAGGTATTCCAAAAGACCAGTGGCATGGTCGTAATGTCTGTTTTAAACCCACAAATAAATCACAAATATCGATATAATTGTTGTTGTTGATATATTTGTATATCTAGTTAAATACATTGCACAGTTTTTAAACGTTAGATACTCTGACTAATAGCCCCAATATTCAGAGTATCAAAAGACCTACAGCTTTAAGTGGAGTCCGAACCACGTAATATTGATCTGATCAGGCTAACTGACAAGCCCGATACTCAGTTTCTTTCCCTACTCAACATCCTGACTCTTACCACCACCAACACGGACACTTCAGACTACAGTGTATACACGTCGATGGCAACCATTGAACGGAGGCTGTGTCAGTATTAAAAGGACCTAGCACCTTCAACACTTTGTCCCCAAGTAGCTGGATTACAGCACTGCACCACTAGTGCAGATAACGAAACTTATTTATTTTATCTTATTACTGTTCGCATAATTTCTGGTTATTGTTCTGTATTTGAAAACAATTAAGAGATTATATATACAGTATACATAATTCAATTGTTTAAGTTAATATATTAAAGCGTTAACCGGTAAATGTTAAAGTTCATCAAAGCAAAAATTTTATTATGAACTGTTAACATTTTGTAGCAGAGTTTTCAAATCAATACCTATTATTTTAATAAATTCTATTAAGAAAGTTCAATTTAGTTCCTCTTTGTTTGTTTTTAAGATCACAAACAAGGTATGAACTGTCCCGTTACCGTCGGGCCAGGTATCCACAGCCTTGTGCTAATTGTGACAAATGATCGGTGAAGACGCAGGTGTATCCGCTGGTTTTATGAGGATTTATACTCACTCATAAGTTGTGTATGTTGTACAATATGTCACAACCCGACGACATCTGGGCCTGCCATTTCCACATTTTATGATTTGATTCTAACGAGTTCGTCCTTAAAAACCAAGCCTACATTCTCTTCAATTACGTTCGACAATAAATTAAAGGATTTCAACAGTTTTATCTTATAGCTATATTTTTACTGAATCACTCCAAGTGGTATCATATAAAAGGATTTCTTTACTTCTAAAGCTTACATTATATCAACATAATATCTAGAACTTAATTATTCACAATTGTTCGTTTCTATCAACTCTATTACAATGGCGTAGATAGACTAAGAAAAACAGTATGTACACCGACCAGCAGTTTCAACCATGTCACTGTTGAGATTAACAATTTTGACAACTTTTTCTAATTTTATATCAGTTTTTATCGTTTAGCTAATTTTATCGTAACTGTGATATGTTAAAGTGGCTACTGGGCAAAAATAAAAGAAGTGATGTAACTATGGAACAAGTCACTTTTAAAGCTGTTTAAGAGTTTGCGGAGGCTGTCGGTGTTAATCCCATAAGAACAATGTTATTTTCGAACCGGACATACGATCACGCGTATCCAAAGTAAACAGAGTTATTTTTAGACGGATTTTTCCCAAACGTTGCATTAGATCAACAATTAAATTACGCGTTGGAATTGCTTTACGGATTCCTAATTAGTTTTAAAGAAAAAAGAAAATATATATAGTTTGAAGTTTTAAATTCACCTATTTTTCAAAACTAGGCGTATGTATTCAAAATATCGAAAGCAAACCCAATTCCCAATATTATAACGTTTAAAATGACACCACATACACAACTTTAGGTCAATAATAAAACAAAAATATTGATTTGCAAATAACATTATTCTTATGGGATTAAAACCAACATGGCCGACAGCCTCTGCAGATTCTTAAGGTTTAGCTTGATTCTTCATTGAGTCATTCTATAGTTACAGAGAACTGTTAAAATTAAAATAATCCTTTTAGTGTCATCACTGTTACGTGAGAGTGGAAATCCACAAACACACATTTACAAACATCTTGCGTAATTAATCAGAAGTGACAGTTTAATAGTTGCAAGGTAATCCAATTTGTTAGGGATTTCTTCATGTATAATAAGTAGATATCCAGGAATGGTGCGTCCTATAAACAGGGGGTGACGTAAAAAACACTTGCAAACATCAGTTATCTATGTCCGCTAAGAAACTCCCCGAACTGGTTGTCGGCCATTTTGAATGAAGAACAGATGACATAATGGTGAACCTAACAGCTGAATATATCTGGTAAATGTCTGAACCTACCACAATCAATGTAGAGTTGCGCAGTACAAACTAAAGTTACTAAGCTAGTTGTCGGGAGCTCATCTTGGAATCGTGTAAATAGAGCGCAAAGATATGTACTAGCCTTTATCAGAATTACATACAAAGGGGAATGCTTTCACGCTTCGCTCGCTAACACAATCAGTAACTACACTCATATCACCTCGGTAATGCCGGTCGGTAGTCTCCCTCGCATCGCTCGTGACATGTTGGCCTTCGGCCTCGGTCTGTGAAAACTTTAACATTAGTAGCTCAAGTGTACTCTAAGACAGCAGTATAATATAAATATACAGTAGTGAAGCTCAGCCGTTTTACATGCAAATGAGCGATACTAGTGAACCTAGCGGTGAGGTAGCAAACAGTTGGTGCAGTAATCAGCTGTTGTAGCACACGTAATTGTTGTTTATGTAAAAAATTGTGTTATAAGACTTAATTAGAATAAGACTGCGATACGACCACTACGAGCGCTTGCGTCGAGCTGGTTGCATTTTTCTCAAGAGTAAGCTTTGTTCGTGTGTATATCGTACTGTGGTAAGACTTTAAAAGTAATAGAATGAATACTTATTTATTTATTTATTTTGACTGATGTTTTTATTATGTGAAAAACACAAACATTTTAAATCCACATTAAAAATATACAATGTTTACACCATTAAAAACATAAACAGCTGTTTTATTTTAAGTATCAATAAAAACACTATAGTCACAGTTTAATAATCATAATCACAATCAGTCACAAAGCTCCACCTTTTTTCTTGCAATCGTACGTTCCAAGCAGTGGTAAAGCAGCTGCTGCAGCACACATGATTGTTGTTTATATCGATAGTAGTGTTATAAAACTAAATGAACATCATTCGTTTATAATTCACCTAAGTATATTCCAATATATGTAAACTTCCATCCTGTATAATTTTGAAATTCCGTAATCTTGCTTTACGACAACTAAGAGCGCTAGTGTTGCACCAATTGCCATTTTTATCCCGAGTCAGCTTTCTTACATTATTACATATCAGACGCCGACACAACGTTGTTGGTATTTTAAGGCGAATATGAATGATTATATGAGTGTAGGATGAGTGTTGATGAGTGTAGTCTGGTTACTAGCTGAGTTCAACTGCTCCTCAGAAAGGGCAATTTATTAATAGCCCAACGGCCAGGGCAACTAAGGGACCTACAGATTTACGTGGAATCCGAATCACGTAGTGCTGGTATGATTTTCAGCTAATTGACAAGCCTGATACTCAGTTATCTCCCCCACATAACTTCCGCATAGTGATTACCACCCAACATGGACACCCCAGACTTCTCTAGTAGTGTCCACGCCGATAGCAACCATCAAGCGGACGCCATGTCGGTATTATGAGGACCGAGCATCCAACCTATCGCCTACAATCTCCCAAACACTTTGTCTCCATGTAGCTGGGTTACAGCACTGCGCCACCTCTCTACGGGCTGGTTCTCTCCGCTTGCTTACTCTTCCCATCGTGGGTTTCTCTAAGCCTTTGCATCAATATGAAAGCTCAGCTTGCTGCTCTACTAGGTAACAAAGTATTGTACTCTAGAAAACCCTAAGTCAACTTTAGTAGGGTGGAAAGTGGTGCAAAAATATCATAGTAAAATCACAATGAAAACCAAGGTAACCGAGCTTTTGTGTCATGTTTACGTTTTTTGAATCAGCTGTATGAAATAAATTATTGAATTAAATTAATACCAATGTTGATCTTAGGAAAAAAATGAAAAGTTAAGGGGCTGTTTCTATATCTTAGGAATGCAATTTTTAGAAATCCTTTCTTAATGAGAATATGTGATAGAAACTAACATTCCTCCAAATGTCATCACAATCTGGTCAGTGGTTCCGGAGAGTTCGTGATAGTTGAATACATAGTTTTTGGATTATACTCGTATATTAAGAAATCACCAATCAAACAACACTAAAATAATGGTATGCCCAAACTCTATGTTGGGTTAACTTACTGTAAAAGTTATACCTACTTTCCTGCTAAGCTTGTTATTTACATTTTCAAATATACAATAAATTATTAATATAGACTTTCTAGAGTATTGGGAAATAGTTCCTTATCCTTCAGCACGTTTTCACAGCTGAGAACGGTAGTATTCACCATTTTTTTTATTTTTATTTAAACTTTTTTTATATAGCTTTAAATATTTTATATTACTTGATAACTAATAACTCTTAGCAATCTTTAAGAATTTAATAACAAAATGTATTTCTATCTCCTAAAAGACCATCAGTTGTTTCAGTAAGTCAAGGATAGAAAAATACTATTAAATAAAACTGTTATCGAACAGACATTTTATCAGCTGTTTGCATAATAAATTTAAATAAAAAATATTGATAGGTTTCAGATTTTGATACATTTTTAAATTTTATTTCTTCATGATTTAATTAAGTATAACGTTTGAATGAAATGTGACTTGTCTTTGAGCAAAAATAATAGATTTTCCTTTGTATTCTTGTTTATATAATTTTTTTATGAACCCGCATTCTTTTGCGCTTTCCCAGCCCATTTATCCTAGATATTGATTTTTACAAATACAATCTATCATACAATTTCTTCATCAAACACTAAATTACTACATTTAGTGCAATTACTCTCTTACAATGTGTCCAATATGGTGTATCGCTCACACAGATTTCGACCTCTTTCGGTCTTTCATCTGTCGCGTATCCTCTGTATTTGCAACCAGTACGTGATTCTTCTGATCGAGGAATGAGATTGTCGTAGGTGTCCACGTCAAAGATTCTCGCTGTTCCTTTCCCTTGATTCCCGTCAGTTCCATTCAAATTGGTGACGTCTTAAAGATAATAGGTACCTATATATCATTATTTAACTTCTATAATATGAAACGTCACTTTAAAAACTCCAGGACTACAAGATAATTCATTTTTTGGCGATCAATTCTCAGACCATAGGGATTCAACAAGGGAATGAGGATGTTAAACAAAGTTTACCTAAACAAAACAGTATAATGTGTACATTTCATACACTTATAGGGGTTGGGTAGCCGATTATTAAAGCCTGATATCATGGGTTCGATTTTCATGATAGCTTTTGGAAAATTGGTTCAAGTATCTCCTCAGTGTAGGAAAACTACGATTACAAGTGAATTCTAATTCGAAAGCCTGTAGTAAGGGGACCACGCATCATCTAACCATACAATCTGTCCAACGTCATCGGCCTTACAAGACATGTTGACGAATAGATTTGTTTCATGTACTAATTTATTTATAGTATCTTAACTCACATATTGTGTGTTTGTACAGTTCAAGTGATCGTCACAAAACGCAAATGAATTACAATAAAGTACTTAATTCCTTTGTGAATGCTATGTTCTGAGGAAGGTAAACGTTGTTTAATAAATTCGATCGTCATAATATTTATACAATTTGTAGGCTACTTATAATGTTATTTATTGTGTGACACTCGCTTGTATCGTAGGCTACTTATTTATTTGACTAAATAGATTGACGTTAGGCGTATTTATAATTTCTACCAACCCTTCATTAATTAATTCTAAACTACGATGACTTGGACTCATTTATCTTACATCTTCAGCTTAAGCGGACAGTCTCTTAACTTTTCCTCTGAACTTTCCGGACTCAGAACTTTTTTCCGGACAACTCTATATTTTCCTATGAAAACTGAGTTAAGGTGATATATACACTATTTACAGGATAACCAGACGTTTTAGCCATGCTGTGATGTGGCATCCTCAGTGGCATAGCTGTGACTCCAAGATGCCAACATTACGTATCTTGCCACACGAACAGCTGATTTTTTTTAAATCAGTTACACGCTAAAAGAATATCCTAGCCGCCATTAATTTGTTGTAGATATTAGCAAGAAATATCATAGTTGAAAACTTTGAATGTAGGTGTTCTTTTCGTGAGAGGTACGATCTGAGTTTTTAAGCGTAGCGCTAAGCCTAGGAGGGGAAAGGCCATTCTGGGAGCTTCTAGCATAAATCAACAATACCTTAGAATGTTAACGCAACGCCAAACTAAAAACGTATGCTACAGGTGTTAGTTGAAGTAAATCACGAAATACCTTGAAAGAAGTTTCTACACTTTTATATTAGATTTTTTTTAATTAATACACAAATCCTTCAGAGAAGTCATGGACAAAAATAAACACAACAGCTATAGTAATTTGTTAATCAGTTTCTCCCATTACGCTGAATTTTATGGTTGATAGAAAGGCAAAAAACATTTAACCTAACAACGCCTGAGCACGTTTGTATTGGTTTGGTATTGACCGAATAGCTGGTGAACCTAAGTTACTCTGATTGGATCGTTCGCATTACAAAAAGTAATACTTTACGTGGCAAGTAGCCGTAATGAGGTAGGTCATTTGTCAAACATAAAGGATAATGCGGTGATAGATAAAATTGGCTCATAATTAGCAGCCATAATGGATGTAATTTTTATATACCCAATTTTTGACAGATTATTAACCACTAAATCCAAAGCCGAGCCGCGTCTCGTTAGCGACAATTCCGTTAAGAACAATTTTCGACCTATTTCATCCGTGTACATTTATAGCGAAATTATTGCCAGTAATTGGAGGTTAATTGGGTCCAACTCAAACACGTCCTGGCAGCAACCAGGAGCAATCACGGCCCGAGGCTGCGTTTATCGGACAAGTATCTTTACATGGTAATATTGTGACTTGGTGCTTTGTAGCGGCACCGAAGGCGTGAAAACTCGTTCATCTGATAGTCGCAAAAAGACGTCAGCCAGTGACTTCTGAAATCGGATTCCTAGCGAGCAACTAATCCAATATCTAGTTACCGTCACCCTAGGGAAGCATAGTATGTTTCTCTACATTGAGGATTTACTACCAAAGATAGGACTGTTCATTTATAGTTTTTTTAACTCAGTGGTAATAAATAACTGTACATCATCCATACAATAAAAACCTTAAATATTAATCGTAGTATTTAATATTCATTATCCATGGTTAAGACGTCAATCGTTGAGATACGGACAAATTTGAAGGACGAATCAGTTTGACGATTGCAGATGAACGAGTGTAGTCATTGTTACTAACTAAAGCCGCATTCACACAGCAGTTTGCAATTTTTGAAGAAGGTTAAAAATTGTTCAAAGTACGATTTATAAATTTGTTACAACTCTTTCTAGTTTCAAACAAAATCATTGAGTTGCAACCCGAATTTCGTGTTTTCACTGGTTATTGGTAAAATATTGAAACTTCCTTTGATCTTTGTTTGAAACTGAAATGTGCACCAAAAGTTGCAAAGTTTGTAGTTTTCCTTCCTTCGTCTCTGAGCATGAGCGCGCATCGTTTCTGCTGATCAGCTGGTATGTAAAGTTGACGTCTCAAATAAGAAATTTCAAACACTTTAAAGCACAAACATAGCTTACTGCCGACTTTTTAGTTCAAAACGAAAAAATCTGAAACTAAAAATGTTGAAAACAAGCCTAAAGTTACTAACTGCAGTATGAACGCGGCTTAAGGTTGACTGTTTCTTAGAAAGGGCCATTTATTAGGCCTACTATCCCAATAGCCAGGGAATCTAAGAAATCTATATATTTACGTGGAATCGGAACTACGTACTATTGTGATTTTAAGCTAACTGACAAGCCTTATTATTATTATTTTTATAAAAAGAGAACCAATCGTCTACGACACACTAAACCTACTTAAAACCTAGCGATGGCTGTTGATTATTAGTTTGAAGAGAATAAACGGAAGCTACATTACTTACTTCAATTCTCTTAAAGTGATCTAATAAACATACAGTGAAAATAATATTACAATTCTGTGGGGATTTCTGTATAGATTGCCTGGTATTAAGTTACTTTACAAATAAACGAAAAGTAAATTTTTGAGAGCAGAAACGTTATTATTGTACATATAGTCATGTTAGATTGATAATAATGTATTATAAACACAACATCAATAAAGTCTTGAAAAGTAACTCAAGTCAGACTTACATCTTCGATCATTTTTCTTGTCTAGTCTCTAACTAATATTTTACTATGTAACTTTTCTTTTGCATTTCCTCTAGATTAATAATTCTTTATTGCCTTATAGGTTATTACAAAACACCATAATAACTTATACTTGCAGGTCAACAAGAGTTGACATGCAGAAAAGTTGAAAATAAGTATTTACATCTATGGCAGATCATAAAATGTTAAAATTCAAACGAGTAGACTTTTATCAGCTTTACAATTCACTGAAATTACATTAAAGTAATTAGATTTTGGTTTCAGAGTGAGAGCTTCAACAAATTCGTCAATATTTTGTATAAGACAACCCATATTCGTACCTTAAGTTCTTGGTCTGTTTATATATATTATATAGGCTGTATTTAATTGGGTAAGGCAATTGGTCCCTGTGAAATTTCTCGATTTAGGAAGAAGAAAATATAGCTTGGTTAGGCTTTTTTAAAGTTTAGAGGTGAGAAAAACGTCAGAATTAAAAAAAAAATAGTTCGGCACCACTCCACTGATCCTAAAAATCCAATGATTTTTTTATTCACAGCAATACTTTTATTATAGCTAGGCACGTATACAACGACCTAATAAATGTACTGGTGTGAGTAGATTCACTGAGTGGTGGAAGTGAGACAGAGAACTACTCTTCCCCTACTGTGAATTTCCATTTAAAAATTGTCATGGCAATCAGGATGACAGAAGGACACGTTTCGGCGGCGCAATAGCAAGTCCCGCCCATTACGTCAGCAACATCAGTAATCATTTGTTGGAGTGACTACCACCAATGAATCAAACTGAATAATTAAATTAAATCAATAATTAGTATTTAAAAAACGATAATAGCAATAACAAAATGAATAATAATGTCAACAATAAATGGCAATTAAACAAACTTGTGCTATTCATTACAGTTATTTTTTCAACTAAACACTGTTGCGGAAGTAGAACATTTGAATGCGAAAGTTAGTCACACCCTTGAAGTAAAGCAGCTCAGCGGTGGAACGATTCCTCTATGCTCTTGGAGCCCCTACATACGCTCAATATAACATATGAGAGATCAGCTGATAACCACCGGCTGTTCATTTGTCATGGGGCTGTTAATTAATGACACTTTCTAAGGAATAGTCGGCCTTAGTTTGTAACAATGACTACAATCGCTCATTTAACTCATCACACTCATTCGAAATCTATATTCGCCCATATCTTGATGATCGGCGTCTTAAGAATAAATAAAAGTAGGATTATTTATCTGTGGGACAACCCAGTTGCAACACAAATAACAGCTGTTTACGTTTATAATGTTTATGCTGTCAATCAAAAACTGTACTAAATATTTTGAGATTAAACTTTTGAGAAATTGACCGTAGAGACTCATGGGGTTGGCACGTGAAGCGTATAGGGGTGTCATCTAGTATCTATTACAAACAAACAACACTGATTTGATTATATAGTTTGTAATATCGATATTAAATCGTTAAATTATTAGGTTAAGTCTCATTAGTTTTAAACAGATTTGTTAAATTCGGTTTCATTTTACTATTTTAATATTGATTTAAATTTAGGTGAATTAAATGGATTTAAATTTAAACAAACAATATAAATTTATGGGTCGGCACTGTTGGCGCAGTGCTGTAACCCAGCTACTTGGGGACAAAGTGTTTGGGAGATTGTAGGCGATAGGTTGGATGCTCGGTCCTCATAATACCGACATGGCGTCCGCTTGATGGTTGCTATCGGCGTGGACACTACTAGAGAAGTCTGGAGTGTCCATGTTGGGTAGTAATCATTATGCGGAAGTTGTGTGGGGGAGATAACTGAGTATCAGGCTTGTCAATTAGCTGAAAAACAGACCAGCACTACGTGGTTCGGATTTCACGTAAAGCTGTAGGTCCCTTAGTTGCCTGGCTGTTGGGCTATTAATAAATTGCCCTTTCTGAAGAGCAGTTGAACTCAGTTAGTAACCAGACTACACTCATCCACACTCATCCTACACTCATATAATCATTCATATTCGCCTTAAAATGCCAACAACGTTGTGTCGGTGTCTCATATGTAAGAATGCAAGATACCTTCTACTGGACAGAGATAGGAGAATGTTGGTAATTCTATCTTTGACGTTATATGAGAAACTTTGCCAACCCTAATAGTTTTAAATTGTTTTACAAAACGCTTCATTATTTAAGATTTCATGCCGCGTCGGTAATTAAATTGCAAATTTTACACACTTGCGTTTACGAAACAAAGTGGCAATTTCGTCAAAGATTAATCCAGTGGCTGGAACGGTGGGTGGTCCACTTGAACGCCATTTCTGATTACCTGTAATGATGATGGTTCAGGTCTGACTAATTGATAAATTGGGTGGGCGACCGGTCGTCATGTGGAAAAGTGTGAATTGGTCACTAAATAAACGACAGGGAATGTGGAATGGAATGGCCCGCTGTCACATCACTCACTTCCTGTAGACGCCTGGAACAGCGGAAATTGGTTCAGTAACCGATGGAATTAATTGGGATATGGCTTGAATTTTATCTAAATAGTTAATTAATTTTAGTATGCAAGGTAAAATTTGGCGAGTTTACACTCACGTCTAAGCATTACGAAGTTACGACTATTTGGCCAACAAATATTGAGGCAAACCTTTTCTTTGAGTTTGTAAATTTTCTTGGTGATTTCTACAATTCAATGACTGTATAGTGATGACTCAAGCAGTTGTAAAGGCTTCTAGTTGGAAAGATTTTGTTTACTGTGTTTATTTGTTTGATTTTTTTTATTATTGTTTTGTTTTTTTTCTTTTTTTCTCAAACTATATCAATATGTGAATGGTGTAGGTTTGTATTTGCACCTTGCAGTAGTATTTGGGTTAGCAATCGTGAGACTTAATGTAGTTGTAGTCTAGACCTTGTAGTGCAGTCATTGAAGCATTATTGCTCAGAATTTTTTTACTGTGAACTGAATTGCATACAATTTTGGAATTAGGTTCATCTTACCCTTAACTTCAAAAGTGAAGATGATTTGAACTCCGCAACCACCCTGGGGGTGATTGCCACCCCTTCTCGGTGGTGAATTTTTTTTTCAAAAAATAACCTTGGATATCGATAGAAGGCCTAATTGTAAGCACAAAATCATATAAAGTTTTTCGAAAAATCCAATACTTTTCAAGTTATTGGCAATTGAAAATTCGCAATTTTTTCACGTTTTTCATCGGTTTTTTGCAAATATCTCCAAAAATATACGTTTTATCGAAAATTTTATAAAAACAAATTGTAGCCGGTAAAAGAATTAACAATTTAGTTTTTTATAAAGTATTCTAAGTGCAATATTAAGCTAGATATTAAAGATCAAAGCAGTTTTTTACTTTGTCTGAAATTTAATCGATGTGGTCAATGCCATCTAGCGGCGAGCAGATGCATTTTAAGCATTCTAATAAAAAATGATTTTGTAGTACTTGAAATAAGCTTTAAAATGAGCACTATTAAAAGTCTTTTGAACGTAAAATAAGTGAGCTGTATTGCAAATAAGAGGAGCATCTAATGTTTTTTTCTTTTAAATCAATGGGTTTCATAAGTGCCATTTCCATCAAAATTAAAATTAATCGTATTCCACCTAGAAATAACTTGACTATGAAGGTTTTGATAGATTGTATCAGTTTGGCTGCTTCAGGACACATATTTTTCAAAAAAGTCACGATTAAAAAAACAAGAAAAAATTTCAAATTTTTAAAAAACCACATTTTTTCACAATATCTCAAAAATGACGACAGATACGTATAAAAATGTAGGGATAAAAAATTTAGGTATACTTTTGACAAACAATTTGGTTTTTTTGTTTTTTCTGTCAAACAAAAATTGACGAAGATATGATTGTTTAAATAGCGCGTGGCAGCGCAATCACAGCCTCTCTTAAGCCCTTTAACCCTTCACCGTTTTAGAAAAAGGTTTTTTACTATATATTCCAATAAAGGATGTTGTAGCTCTCTTAATTGTCTTTACAATGGTTTTTTATAAATTGTGATAGCATGAAAATTGAAGGAGTTATGGTCCGAAAACTTATCATATTTTTTCTACATAGTAACTGAAAATTTCGGAGTGTGAATATTTGGAGCAATGTGAAAGTACGCAGTATAATAGAGACCCAAAACTATTGTAATGTGTAATATACTATAATTCATACAATTTAATTAAGAAAATTAAAATTGACCTTACTTCATAGGGTGAAGAGGGTTTAAAAGCATCTTCAAAAGAATACTTGTGGAAGCGATTTTTTTCCAATAGCTTTTCACTAATTGCGTATCTGCATTTGAAAAAATGCGCTATGAAAGTTTTCTCAGAGCTGCTACGAAAAACACTGCCATAAAATTATCATCCTTAGTTCCAACCGTTGGTGCCATAAATGAACATACTAAAAGGGTTTATCTTCAAACCCAGATTTGGCTTGGCAACAAAAACATTCATCCAACGGATTGGGGGTGGGTCATGAATGACGGTTTATTAAATCCACTTAAGTCTGTAGATCCACCCGCACCACAAGAACTCCTGAAAATGATTTTTTGCAACTGCAAAAACGGATGTGGAGCGTCTTGCGGATGCAGAAAAGTTGGTCTATTTTGTAATAGTACCTGTGGAACGTGCAGTGGAGATAACTGCCAAAATAGCCCTCCAATTCAGCCAGAAGATGTTGAATGTGACAGCGACTCCGATATTGAGTCATGAATAATAATATTATATTTTAATAATAATAGTACAATTTTACATAATTTGTTAATATTTTATTCAATAAATGGCAATTTTTTACTCTAAATTAAATTATTTTTAAATATGTAATCATATATAATTACTGTTTTAATTTAGGGGTAGTTTTAAGGGTAGAAAAACTTAAGAATATGATAATCATTTTCGAGAGTGTGGAATAATATTTAAATCCTTTTCATTTTATCAAAAAAAAATTTTTAACTATTTTTTATCAAGTGGTAGTTTTCAAGGGTTGAAAGGGGGTTAAAAATTTGATAATTATTATAGAGAATATAAAATATTACTTACTCTATACTTACATCTTTTTATGTCATACCAAAGTATTTTTTTTGTGATTTTTTCAATTTAGGGGTTGTTTGAAAGGGTCGTAAGATTTTCAAGGGGTTGAAAATTATTTTAATATGAGGTAATTGTGTTAGAAAACACTTTACAATTTCACCACTTACTATTAGACATGTTTTCTAGCGATACAATGGCTCAATGTCAATTTTTCCATTAAGGGGTTGTTTACACCCCTTAAAAATAATAGGCGGAGTTCAGATCATTTTCACTTTTGAAGTTAAGGTTAATATGAGCCTAATTCCAAAATTTCATGCAAATTGGTTCACAGTAAAAAAATTCTGAGGTAAGACCGTATTTTTCGCTTCAATGACTGCACTATTGGTCAAGATTGGTTATTTTTCTTGCCTTTTATGTATTGTTTTTACTTTCTCCCATATGCGTTAGCATAGGGAAGGTATTGTGATCGTCCAAACAAGATTTGTTACAAGATGGTCTAAAAATTCATTTTAGTGTCCCCTGAACCCAAAAAGTTTTTTCGTTTTGTTTTTTTTTTTTTTTTTAAGGATTTTGCTGTCTGTATGTATGTGTGTCTGTCTGTGTGTAGGTGCAATTCACTGGAGACCGAACGGATGGATCAATTTTTTATGAAATCAATCTAGCTAATATCTCCATACTATGAAATAAAATAGGTGTATTTAGCCAATATCTCCAGACCATTATTCCCTTTTTTGGAATTTTAGTTTTTTTTATTTCAAAAAACTTACAAAAACAGATTTTTCTTAAAAACGGCTTTAACGATTTTGATTAAATTGTCCGGAAAGATGTGAATGACAATTTTAAATATTTTAGTAAAAACTGCATGTCTCTAACTTGACTAGTTTTTTAGTTATGACAAAAAACCTATTTAGGAATCAAACTGGTAATTTTCAAAGTTTTGATTTTTTAGTTTTTAATATAGGGGAAAGTTTATGCCAATTCTTTTGAACAGTTTATGTGTTGTTTTTCTCATATATATCTGTAGTCCCTGATCCTAAAAAATTTACACAAGTTTTGTTTAGTTGATATGTTTAATCTTCCTTATTATTATTATTAGTGTATTAATTAATTGAAAGCTTAATTAATTTTACTTGTTTTTTACACACTTTATCCATGTATATTAGTGTAGTTAAAGAAAATGAATTGTATTTAGAGTTATAGTCAATGTGTCTGGAAGAACTCGGTCCTCTCACACAGACGTCTGTCTATGAGAGGATTTATTTATATAAACTTTATGTAAAGTATAAGAATTTCTTTTGTAAATACATAATTGAATTAAAAACACTTTTTTATTTTCATTCATTTATTTGCTATAGGATTCAAATCGTGTAGATTTTCTTAATTATTTGTTAATTGGTATAATGAACGCATGTAGTCATTGTTACTAAGTACACCTCATAATTTCCTATTGTTACTAATGTCAACTGTTCTTTAGAAATGACATTTGTGTCCTAATTTCCGTGGTAACTAAGGCCCTAACATTTACTAGGTCTCTTTTTTAAGGAACCTAATATTGGTAGATTTAGTTTTGGTCAGTTTTTATTGGTAAATAACCAATAACAAGTTTTAGTTTGTTTATAAATATGATGTCATTGGTTTAATCCAAATGCGTAATGCATTACAAAGCAGTTTCAATCAGGAAGAAACAAAGGCGATCAGGAGAATGAAATAACAAAATAATTAAGAACTAAAATACACCACTTCATTTTAAAATTCTGATTTTGCTATAGTTTTTAGCTTAAAATGATACTGTTAAATCATCACATGACCACATTTCTATTTAAATTTTTGACATTGACTCCTAAATCCTGCATTAAAGTCAGGAGTACTAACCGTTGAGCTAACAAGAGGCCATTGCTACAACTGTTGTCCACCAGTTCGGCCAGGCTCACAGTTGTTGTAAGTATTTCCTTACTCCATCCACCCATCTCTTACGAAGTCTCCCCATGATCTTCTTCTCTCCACTGCCATATCCATACCCATCCTGGGAAAACTCTCCTCTCTCATTCTAACCACATGTCCAGCCCATTCCAATCTCCTGCTCCTTAAAACTCCTATAATATTTGGTCCTTGATAAAAATTGTATACTTCTTCACTATGTCTTCTTTTACATTCTCCTATTTCTAAGTAAAGTACTGGGCCAAAAACTGTTCGTAGCACTCATATTTCACATATCAAGAGTCGACTCAGGTCTGTGTTACGTGTGCTCCATGTTTGGCAGCCATACAAAAGAACGGGACAAATCAATGTTTTGAACAGTCTTGATTTACGTTCACGGGAAATTTTTCTTGAGCTTAGTATTTTATTAAGTGCATTGAGGCTTTTATTTGCTGCTTGCAATCTAGCTTTTATCTCTGTTTTACTGGAGGAGTTTTCGGTCAATATGGTTGCTAGGTATTTAACCTCTTGAACTCTCTTGTAGCAGTTATTGCCAATTGTAATTTTTCTGTCATGATGTGTTCTCCTACTAATTATATTAAATACTCAGTTCTTGAAGGGTTGACCAATAATACAATTCTCCTTGTAACTGTTTCTACCGTGTCGTTCCAAAAATTCCGACTGAAACTGTCGTCCAAATTTACAAAAACTGACTCATATCCACCCACCTATACGCATATAGTAGTACTCATCCAACCACCTTCCTATACACGTACACTGGTACTGACTCATATCCACCCACCTATACGCATACAGTAGTATTCATACAACCACCTTCCTATACACGTACACTGGTACTGACTCATATCCACCCACCTATACGCATACAGTAGTACTCATCCAACCACCTTCCTATACACGTACAGTGGTACTGACCCACCCACCTACCTATACACGTACAGCGGTACTGACTCATATCCACCCACCTATACGCATACAGTAGCACTCATCCACCCACCTTCCTATACACGTACAGCGGTACTGACTCATATCCACCCACCTATACGCATATAGTAGTACTCATCAAGCCACCTTCCTATACACGTACAGTGGTACTGACTCATATCCACCCACCTATACGCATACAGTAGCACTCATCCACCCACCTTCCTATACACGTACAGCGGTACTGACTCATATCCACCCACCTACCTATACCCGTACAGTGGTACTGACCCACCCACCTACATATACACGTCCAGTGGTACTGACTCATATCCACCCACCTATACGCATACAGTAGCACTCATCCAACCACCTTCCTAAACACGTATAGTGGTACTGACTTATATCCACCCACCTATACACATACAGTAGTACTCATCCAACCACCTACCTATACACGTACAGTGGTACTTACTTATATCCACCCACCTATACGCATACAGTAGTACTCATCCAACCACCTTCCTATACACATACAGTGGTACTTACTTATATCCATCCACCTATACGCATACAGTGGTACTTACTTATATCCACCCACCTATACACATACAGTGGTACTTACTTATATCCACCCACTTATACGCATACAGTAGTACTCATCCAACCACCTACCTATACACGTACAGTGGTACTTACTTATATCCACCCACCTATACGCATACAGTAGTACTCATCCAACCACCTACCTATACACGTACAGTGGTACTTACTTATATCTACCCACCTATACGCATACAGTAGTACTCATCCAACCACCTACCTATACACGTACAGTGGTACTTACTTATATCCATCCACCTATACGCATACAGTAGTACTCATCCAACCACCTTCCTATACACATACAGTGGTACTTACTTATATCCACCCACCTATACGCATATAGTAGTACTCATCCAACCACCTTCCTATACACGTACAGTGGTACTTACTTATATCTACCCACCTATACGCATACAGTAGTACTCATCCAACCACCTTCCTATACACATACAGTGGTACTTACTTAAATCCACCCACCTATACGCATACAGTAGTACTGACCCACCCACCTACCTATACACGTACAGTGGTACTTACTTATATCCACCCACCTATACGAATACAGTAGTACTGACCCACCCACCTACCTATACACGTACAGTGGTACTGACTCATATCCACCCACCTATACGCATATGTCATACGCACTGACTCATCCAACCACCTTCCAAAAAACGTAGGAATTCATTATACAAACTAATTCAAGTAGAGCATTCTAACCTACGAAAAACTTAATCTAAACATTAGTATGTTTACCATTTGTCCCTTAGCGAAACACGGGTAAATAGTCGGTTTACGATAAAAATACTAAAAATTATGTATACCACGTCATAATTTGTGGCATTATTTATAATTAATTAATCACCACTTCAATAACACCTTTAATGCATGAAGGGTTTAAATGATGACATTGTATAAAATATCTGTCCGTCGTACTTCAAGAAAATATTTACAAATAAAACTCACATGGTATCATACGTAATTACATAATTTTGGTTTATATAGCTGAATAAACTTGTGAGGACAAATTAAAATCAGTTATATTAAAATCGTACCATTGTATGCTTATATATGAGACACAGACACAGCGTGTGCATATTTTAAGGCGAAAATAAATTATTAGACTACTTGAGTTTAAGATGAGTGTGGATGGCCTGAGTAGTCTGGTTACTAACTGAGTTCATATTATGCTCAGAAAGGGTCATTTATTTATGGCCAGGGCACATTACAGCTTTATGTGGAATCCGAACCACATAGTATTGGATGATTTAAGCTAATTGACAAGCCCGATATTCAGTTGTGTAAATACCCCAGAATCAGTTCAAGGTAAAGTGAAAAAAAAACTGGAACCTTAACTTCATAACACAATATATTAGGTGAAAGTATCATTTATAAAGTAAGTAATAAAATAAATAATTTACTACAGTATTTTGTTTTTATATATTTTTAAAATTTCATAAATTTAGAATTTTTGCACCAAAGTTTAATGTAAAATTACTTAAATATAGACTACCTTGTATCACTTGCCTTAAAACGTAAAATCACTATGTAAGTAATGAACAGCCGCGGTTATCGGCTAATCACTTTCAAAAGTTGTTTTGACCCAATGTCGTACAAAATACAGTAGAAACACTTGTAATGCCAGCCTATCGGCAAATTGAAGGCGCATAACTCCTCACTACATCATTGATTATATGTGTATATCATCAATACTAATACCTAGGAGTGTGCAGTCGGGCGGCAATAATGGGGTTGGTCCTATGTGGAAATTCTGAGACCACCGGTTACCTGCTAAGTAGGGCTAATTAGAATTCTTCTGGAATACGGAAATTTGGAGACACGGAAATTTTGAGACTGCACCGTTCCTACTACTTGCATTATCTCTTGGAATTCTTCCTTCGGCTTGCCGATGATAACACAGTCATCTGCATATGCTAAAATATAAAATATTTTCCATTAAACATCAAACCTTCAAAATAGTGCTTCTCAATTTCCGTCTTGATTTTATTTTAATTAGATTAAATAATATCGTAGATATTCCATCCCCCTGTCTCAATGCAGTTACATTTCGATTACTTATATTAAAACTATGTTATTAAAAAACCGGACATTTTCCGTTAATTCAGTACCCACTACTTTGGTTAGGTTACGTTAGGTTTGGTTATGTTTTGTTATTTTGAGTTTGGTTTAGTTATGTTATGTTAGGTTTGGTTAGGTATAGTTAGGTTTAGTTTTGTTATTTTAGGTTTGGTTATGTTTTGTTATTTTGAGTTTGGTTTGGTTATGTTATGCTAGGTTTGGTTAGGTAATGTTACGTTTAGTTATGTTATGTTAAGTTTAGTTAGGTAATGTTAGGTTTAGTTATTTAAGGTTTGGTTAGTTAATGTTACGTTTAGTTATGTTATGTTAAGTTTAGTTAGGTAATGTTAGGTTTAGTTATTTAAGGTTTGGTTAGGTAATGTTACGTTTAGTTATGTTATGTTAAGTTTAGTTAGGTAATGTTAGGTTTAGTTATTTAAGGTTTGGTTAGGTAATGTTACGTTTAGTTATGTTATGTTAAGTTTAGTTAGGTAATGTTAGGTTTAGTTATTTAAGGTTTGGTTAGGTAATGTTACGTTTAGTTATGCTATGTTAAGTTTAGTTAGGTAATTTTAGGTTTAGTTATTTAAGGTTTGGTTAGGTAATGTTAAGTTTAGTTATGTTATGTTAGGTTTAGTTGTGCTATTTTAGGTTTGGTTAGGTAAAGTTATGTTAAGGTTTGGTTAGGTTATGTAAGGTTTGGTTAGGTTAACTTAATTTATGGTTATAGTACTGATTTAACAGAGAAGAGCCTAAGAAATAAACTAATAATTTCAAATAACCTCATAGTATTCAAATTAACAGCTTTGCGTATACAGATTTAAATATTAGTTTTGCCAGCTGAGGTCATGTTCACACGGACAAGTAGTCTACTGTACTATCAGTGTCACCTAATGGATTACCTAGCTGAGTGCACTTCTTTGCCACTTAGTTTCTCCATTAATTACATTACACTAGAAGTAGTCTAGTCAATCAATCTCACTACGACGTAGTTTTGTTTCGGCGACTCACAAAGGTAGATGAGTTCTGTCTGTAATTGGTCGGTTTACATTCCCTCCAGATCCGCATTCTTGGTCAGGTCGGCTCAACGATTGGGACTGTCAAATAACTCAAACCAATAGTTGACCAGACCGAAACAAAAATCGCTTCATTAAGGATGACCTTTTCTTCAAGTTGAAGGGCTACCAGCTGCCTGATGGCCACGATGCAGGCCCGCCTCGGTCCGAGCAACTTGCGTGTAGTGTGCTTATGCTAGTTTTTTTTTTTTTTTTTTTTTTTTTTTTTTTTTTAGAAAGGCCACTTTCATTTTTATCTTCACTTATTTCCTCTTCCTTTAATTATTATTTTTTTCATTAAGCAACAAAGCATGTAGTGTACATATGTGAGGTTTGAATATGAGTTTCTTAAATTTAAAAGATGTCAATATTTTTACTAAGCATATTATCATTAATACACCCATATTTAACCACTAAACGGTTCTTACTAAACAAGATATCTTGTTTTATATTTTCTTTTAATTTTTTTCTTATTTAACATATATTATAATCCAAAAACAATGTACTCACTCATCATGAAATCACCGGTACCACAGAATTGATTTTGAAGAAATTTGGTGCAAATTTATCTTTTGTATCATAAAGACCTACCAAGAAAATATTTCTCTAAATTACGTTACTAAGTGGTAGAAAGAGTCCATTTGCATTCCGTTTTTTCCTTAAGAGTAAGATTAGCATTAATTTAATTTAATAATTCATTTCAAATAACTAATTAAAAACACATGACACAAAACCTTGGCTAATTTGGCTTTCAATGTGAAATGTTTAAGGTAATTTCTGTCTCATTAAAATTACAGTGTTTTTAACTTTTGTTATGATTAGAAAAATAAAAAAAATAAAGCGGTGTTATTAATCAATAATATTCGTTAAAAAAAAGCTCTTATATTCCACCTTCCAATTCCACCGTACGTGTATGGGTGAGTGGGTGGATCAATTCCACCGTACGTGTATGTGTGGGCGGGTGGGTCAATTCCACAGTACGTGTATGGGTTGGTGAGTGGGTCGATACACAAAGATATTGTTCAAGTATTACTCGCCACTTATGTAATGTTAGAGTGCCTCAACACTCCCTTTCCGCACTTCAGTTCCTTTAAGAGTCTGTAGAGGCAGTCGGCCATGTTGGTTTTAATCATATAAGAACAATGTTATTTTCGAATCCATATTTTTTCGTTATTTATTGATCAAAATTTGTTAATGAGATGTTATTTTAAACTTCATAATATTGTACATTGGGTTTGCTTTCGATAATTTCAATACGTACCCCTAATTTTGAAAAATAGATGAAAATAAAAACTTCAAACCAAGTATTTTATATATGTTTGACGATTCTTATAGGTATTACCTTGACGATTCGCAAAACATAAAATCGTCAAGGTAATAAAGACTTTGCACTGTTAAATATTGTTCTATATGTACAAAAATATAACTCGTTTAAAAATGTAGTATGGTTAGGGGACCTATATTAAAGCAAGATTCTTTTTAATGTCCTTTTTTATCTTTATCACAATTTGCCTACGGAATCCCCAGTGGCCAGTAGTACTCACTCACCTAAGAAGTTTGAAATCCTGGTATTGATTATAGGTTTGATTCCCGGGGTGGCGGATGAAAATTTGTACCCCAAATCACCTGTTGCTGACCCAGCATCACGAGACGATTGGTTAGCTTACAACTTCATTAGCGAATCCTTGTAACTAACACTGGCACTACAGAGTCAGAGTTCGATCTGCAGTAATTCTACCTGATTTTCTTAAATTATTTTTCCAACTTGTCATTATTAACCCTACGAATACAAATTCGTTGATATTTTTTGGCGGAAATGCCGATTTTCACAAACAAATTAAAAAAAGAAAACATGACCAAAAATTTGTATATTACATTGATCGTATATAGTTTCTTTTATAGAACACGAATATGACGTCATATTCTTATATATAAGGTGAATAATAGCAGAGATATTTAACAAAAAAGGTGGATTAGGTTATGTGATGTTATTTTAGGTTAGGTTATGTGATATGATTTTAGGTTAGGTTAGATTGTGTTGGTCAGGTTAGGTTAAGTTAGTTAGATTAGTTTAGGTTAGCAAGATTTTTTCGCGGTCTACAAACACCTACCTAAAAAAAACCTAACCTAACCAATTTTTTTAAAATATCTTAGTTGTTATTCGTCTAAGGAAGACTTTGATGTCATATTTGTGTTCAGGACAAAAAAATACATAAGATTAATTTTAAATGCATTGTTTTTTGTGTAATTGTGTTGGATTACACATATTTGATCAACACCGTGGTTCGCGTGGGCCCATTCGTTGATTTTTAATATTAATTTTCATGTGTATTAATATTATGTACCATCGCAAGTACTAGGGTTGAATTTTTGTTTAATTGTATAACAAAAGTTCAATGGCAAACAAGTAAGAAAATGGTTCCAAGTTGTGTGGAGTAAGAGGAAAGGAGTCATCAAGATCGCGTGCTAGAAGAGAACTACTAACAAGACATCGCGAACTAATTGGCTGGAGAACTAATCACTAGAGAACTAATCAGCGAGGAGTCGATCGCCACGTGAGAGTCAAGGCACTACTGTCACTGAGGCTGTCGTGCGCGGTTAATGAACACGTTCACACTTGCCAGATCACTGATGTCCGATAATACTTCCCTGCGGTAGCCCAGTATTAAGACTTTGGTCTTTTTGTTTCAGATAAGAAAATAGATTTGACGTATCAGCTCGACTAATTTAAATTTTAAATGTAAAGGGCACCTGTCAATGGGCGGGTAAATAAAAAAATCAGTTAATTCTTAGGGAATAGACATTTTGCAAAAAGCTATAATTTATTTATTCCTTGTTTGAAAAAAAATACCTATCACAACACACTTGTTTATCTGAACTAACTGAAAATGAATCATTCGGATGATGAAATGAAGTTTTTTTAGAAGAGAATGTTAAATTGCAGTCACAATTGTCAGGTTGTTTTGGAGATTGTACGTCACATGTTCTGTCTTCATTCTCTTGGACAGGCCAATATGTGGACTACGTTTCGGCCCACCTCTAATGTAAAGACAAGCCGTTAAAGGAGGTTCATAGATAAGCATTTCTAGATGGTCATCATACTCGTACTCATCTTGGTACGGCAACGTTCTAGCTTGGTGGGTGGATTGTAGTCCTGCAATCCGTCATTGACATCACCAGGTCGGTGAGTATTTTTGTCAACTTGCCGTATCAAACCAATATGTTACATTTTTTATTGTTCAGTTACAAAAATACATTCCGTGTAATATTATTATCTCTGCTTGGGGAGAATGGAGGTACGTAGCTGACAAATTCACCCCGTTAACTTCAAGTCTGTGAGTATTATTCCAAGTTAACGAAACCATTCTAAATTACACCTGTTTGTGTATTCTGTTCCTTTATTTCCACGTACAAATACATTTAATACATCCCCAAACCATTGAATACTGCACTGCAATATTTAACTGCCCTTTTCATTTTCGTATAACGGATCTCAGCTAGATGGGATAGAAGGGGAAAAGTAGTAGACCTACATGTATAGATTTACGATTCTGCCTAACTACGCATAACATCTACCTTTCGTATCCATTTACAATCACCTGCACAGAGATTGGTTTTAAGCGAGTTCATCTAGACGCCCAGTTGAGTGCTCCGAGGAATTGTCGCTAGAAGAAGCAAGGAGCCTACCTCACTAACACACATAAAGTATTTACCTCCCCTCGCTGTCCCCGCTTCCTCCGCCACGCAGTTTTACAAAAGTAGATATTCCCCTCATTTATACTAACTCTAGGAATGACTTTTATAAGTATTATGAGTATACCCATTCAGCCAAAGATATTGTACAAATTTCAACGCAATATTGTACCACTTTAACCATATCTTCATTAATACAGTTTTTTTAGACTTCCATCAACATATTTACTATTTATGTGAAGACTTAATACTTTTAATTAAAATTTTCAAACATAATTTTTGATCGAGCACCCATTATTCTATAAATTTCATAAACAAATGAATAGCCTGCTTTATTACTGTTTTATCGCTTCGGTAAAGTCACACAAATAGAATGACACGCTGCGACATTGTTCTGGTACTTCATCCTTTATCACCCATCTTTGCTCAGTGCAGTTTATATCCCAATTACATGTGTAGGGTGTATCCATATACGGCACCGTACTCGGTGGTCACCCGTGGGCGTGTTTTGACATGGAATCTGAACCACGCTGCATTTAACAATTATCCCAGACTAGAATGATTTACTTTGTACGTTACCGTCTAATTTGAAAATATGGATTTCAATTTTATTTTAATCGTGATATGTACAATCCAAAATCGATGTGTTCACTCGTCATGAAATCTCTAGAACTACTTAATAGATTTTGATTAAACTCAGAGTGAAGTTAGCTTTTGTACCATAGAGACCCACAAGAAAGGATTTCTTAAAATTCCATTCCTAAGGGGTATAAATACTATCAGTAGTGCCTCAACGTTTACTTTTTTCCATAAGAGTAACAGTTTTTTTTTTTTTTTTTTTTTTTTTTTTTTTTTTTTTTTTTTTTTTAACAACCTATTTATTTACAATTTGTTTTTAAATGACTGTTGTTAAAAATTGTTGTTAAGGTGAGTCGTCGTATGACTGTTGAGGAAGGTGAGCGTGGTTCAACGAACTCGGTCACCATAATATTTGAGCATTTTGTGCTTATATTGTAATAAGTTTGTGTTGTGTGACATTTACTTGTACTGCAAAACAATAATTAAATACTATAACATATAAAAAGAAAACATTAGTTAAAATTTGTTCAGCAGCAAACTTAACAAAAAGGAATAATACAAAAAGTTATGACTATGATTAAAAACGAGTACTTAAGTTTAAATTATTAGAGCGTTTTAGTCTAATATCATCTTTACTATTACTAAGCAGATTTACAGCAAGATAGTTAGGAAGATTTTCTAGCCTATAAAAATATTGTTGACTTAAAGGCTGAATTTCTTCTTCAATATTGGGAATGTTAGCATCATGATGAATAGTGTGGTTCTGTACATAACGTTGAGCCTGAAGAAATATCGATCGTATAACTGTTGACTGGGACCTCTGAAGAATTTGGATGTTGGAGTCACTGGCTGTTCCCTAAAGTTGTAACACCATAAGTGGCATTATTTTAAACAGCTGATACAAAAAACATAAATATGACACCAAAGCCTGGCTAATTTGGTTTTTATTGCAAAATGTTTAGGTCATCTACTAACACTATCAAGGTTGCACTGCTTCATCACCCTAAAGTAGACTTATAGGGTGTTCTATACTACAAAACTGTACAAATAAAAGTGCCATTGGTGTTGAAACACAAAAAACAGTAGCAAGCTGAGCTTTTATGTTTATATTGATGTGATGATTTAGAGAGAACCACGGAAGGAAGAGTAAGCAAGCGTAGAGGACCACCCCATGGCGAAGTAAAGGATATCGGCTATTCTATTTCTAAATATGACTAAGTTTCAATAAATAAAGTAATTAGTTTTATTTACCAAAAATATTAACTTAGGACTTAGTGTACAGTATTATTTTAAATGCTTATCTCCTTATTAATTTGTTGAAAATACGTATTATATAAAACTTTTGTTCTTATATAAAATACATAAACGCCAACAGAAAAATATACATTAATTTTAGGTTTTTTATTTTACATTGCTTAGAATAGCGTAAATGTTTTACATATTTACTGGTTTCTTACGCCAGTGAATCAGGGAATAAAATATACAGTTAAAATAAAATTTTATTTAATGGTCATATGTAATGCACATTTTCGAGTTAGTTTTAATACTATTAGTGTCACAAATGAGGAAATAGTATCTATAAATGAACCTATTTGTTTGTAAATTTATTTTTAGTTCAATAACCATTTTCTATACTGTATATAGTTTTTTCATCAATATAAATTATGAGCTAAGAGGACATTAATTGTATTTTGAGTAATAATACTGTTCAAATTTACTAACAAAAGTGAATCAGTTTTGTTTGATTTACACAAATATTATGATATTTAACAAACAAATTACTATAAACACAACCAGAAATGTTACGGTCGACTGACCTTAGCGATTCCAATTTTGCAAATCTCAAGAACACAAAAATGAAACACGAAAAAATATATAGTTAAATTAATCATTAATTATTTATGTAGTTTTAACTGTGTTATTTTAAGTTTATTTTATTTTCTATGGATTTATTAATTTAGATTTTTTTTATTTTCTTGGTAGTTTCTTGGTCATTTTAGTTCCATAGTATTTATCATTCATTGGCTAATTTATAACGTGCATTTAAGTTTGTTGTGTGTATTTTTTTAAAAGATCTTAATGATTGCATAAATAATGGATTTCAATACAAATTCCTAATCACTTTATCTTAGACTCCGATAATTTTAAGCACTATATTTTTTTATTTATCCATACATTTAATATACTTATCATATAGTGTTATGTAAATTATATTTTTAATTTACCATGTATACTTAATTTTTACTTATTTGTTTGTTTTTAGTTATATCAAGCATGCGCACTCATGTACTGAAAATAGTACAACTGCCACTAAACATTAATTAATTATTTTTTTTACCTTCAAGCCAACAAATAATTTTTTTTATTAAAGACGACTCATTTGCCATCTCTTGTAACAGCTTTACCAATTTAGAAACTTTGTATGCGTACGCACGTTTTAATCGTATGAATAAAAAAAGGAAAGCATACAATACAAACAATGAAACATTAACTTTAAAATAGGCATATACAAATATTTATTTTTACATGTGTTACGTAAATTATAACTATCACAGAAGCCTCATTTGTATGATGATGTTTACTTTAATTATTTAAAGTTGATATACGACTCGTAATAATAACGATTTTTAAACTTGTTTGAACTTTATACAACTCACAATTAAGAAAATTAGAAATGCACATTCATGGAGTTTACTCTTTCCTGTATATGCATATTAAAATTCTGATCGGGTTCGGGGAGAGGGGCTACTTCCCCCCTCTCTCTTTCATCTGATTATATGACGAGGTGGGTCTTGCTGGCCACTGGCCGGTAGGACGGGTGCGTCTCATCAGCTGACTCCTCGCGGTTGCGACTGCTTCACCAAATACGATCTTTATACGTCATGATCGATGCCACACGTTAACAGATATTTCAAAATTAAATGTTCAGATATATTAATTCGTGTTTATAGCATCGCTCTTAGTTTTATTTAAGTGACGTATATAGGGGGTTTTTCTTAAAAATAAACTCTTTTTTTTTAGTTGAGTACTTAAAAATAAGTTGCTTTTATCTCTGAAATATTTGTTATTGTATAAATCTAAATTTTATATTTAAATAGAATATTTTTGTAAATATAAATGCGTTTTTATTATATAATACGTTAGAGTTGAGCTAAATGCATATTGTGATCGTTGTTCCGTGATGGACCAAACAGTGGACACCAACAACAATGACGCGGCTACCACTAAGTACTCCCTACGGCCGAGGATTGCAGGAAAGAAGACTCCAGAGACAGAGGATGATGTGAAAACAGCAAGGAAACACCCGAAAACGAAGAAGGGAACGCAGCAATTGAGCAAGTATAGGAGGAGGAGCGCCAACGCTAGGGAGAGGTCTAGGATGAGGGAGATCAACGAAGCCTTCGAAACTTTGAGGAGAGTGGTATCTGGAGTCTCTGCTGTGGACCACAATGGAGAGAAGATAACCAAGATATCAACCCTGCGCTTGGCGATGAAGTACATAACTGCGCTGAGTGAGGCCCTCCGGAGAGAACCGGCAGTGGAAAGTCAACTCATCTCATCTTTTACTAATGTAGGACAACCTGTGACAGTTCACAGTGATACTTCCTTAATTAGTAGCGGAATAGTGTCTTCTAACACTCTACGTGACTCAATATATCAACCTTTCTTGGGCGAACAACTACGATCACTTAGTATGGAAGAGTCAAAAAGAAGTGTTTCCTGTTTACGATCAACATGTGAACAATCTGCGGACATTCTTAAGCCTATTGAAATTCAGTGTTGTTCTTTTAGTGGAAGAAATGGGAGAAACCAAATTTTAAAGGACTATGCAAATTTTCCTGTGCTCTCTCATTGTGCTGGGAATGCCTTTAACAATATAAATTCTCTCAATTACTATGCACATTCACAACCGTCTCCTCGATCTTCTGAACAATCGTTTCAGGATGAGTCTTCAGCCCCTGTTTCTGAATTTGATGACTGCCAGACTCTCCTGTTCTCCAATATTCAAAGTCTTCCACTCCAAGGAATTCCTCTGGAAGAACTTTTAAATACGAGATGAATTGATTTTCTTAAGCTCTTGTATTCTTCATTTTAAGTGATAACATTTCTGTCTGTGATTACATATTATAAGTGAGTTGAAATATACGTACGAGATTAACTAGTAAATATTGATTGAAGCATTTTTCAACCAGCGCAAATCATTCTGTAAGTAAATTTTACTATATTAAATAAAATGAATTATTTAGCATGACAAATCAGTTTTATTTTACCAATACTGTTATTAGCTTTCTTTCTAACTAACAGTAAACTTAAATACTTAAAAAACTGTACATATCACTAAATATAAAGTTATTTTTCAGTATAACATTGAATATGATTTTCATTCAATGAAGTGTGTTAAAGAGAATTTTCATATTAAAATAACCATAGCATATTAAATATTTTTAGACACTAACGAAAGTAATTAATAGTGGTCATAGTAAAGTAATAAATTTGAACACGAATAAAAATACGACAACGTGGATTTTCGAACATTTTCGTTTAACCATATACCGGGTACTTCTTAAAATTGTATTTTATTATTCTTTGTTTGATGACAAAGGTGCATTTTATTTTTCTAGAATGTATAAAAATTGTATAACTTCAAACATGTAAATAAATAAGATATGAAAAACTGTTTTCTATGATTTGTTTAGTTTACTGGTGATATAAGATTTTAATCAATAATTATTAGATTTATTTAATTTAAAAAGTATAGATACTAGTTTTGCAAAATATTATTTTTATTTTCTGCTTCTTCTCATTTTTTTGACTACTTATAAGTCTCTTTTGACAATGCTAACATAAATTTTTCATGATTTACAGAGGAGGATAATATTCTTGACGTGTATTTTAATTTGTCAGGTGTAGAAAACATAAATAATAAAGTATCTTAACAATCCATTAAATATATATATCAACTAACTGTTATAAATAAAAACACGTTTCATGAATCCTCCTACAAATAAATATTAAAATAGACAGGATGCTTGCCAAAAACTTCGAAATTATAGTTAAATCTTGTTATTAATTCGGTTAAATATTAAGTTTTATTTGGCATATGTAAATTAAATGAAATATTTTTAATAATTCCACAATTTTAAAAATATGTAAATTAACTAAACATAAACATAAACAAAAGGTTATATAAAATAAATTAAATAAAATGGCATGAACATCATTTCAGATCGAGAAAGTCATCCAACTTATTTTAATTGGACATTTGGCATAAGGAAATATTGTCACTGTTCATAATTAGCATTAGAAAACAAATGTCATTTATTTTTATATAAATGGTACCCTTCAATGTTTCATCATGTTCAACTATATAAAATCTGCAAATTAACTAACAGTAAACTTAAATATTTAAAAACTGTAAATATCTCTAAATATAAAGTTATTTTTCAGCATAGCATTGAATACGATTTTTATTGAATGAAGTCTGTTAAAGAGAATTTTTACAATATAATAATAATAGCATATTACATTTTTAAATTACAAGTACTTATTCATTGTGCCAGATTTGTTCTAAAATAAATTATTCATTTACACATTTATATGAACCTTTCAATAATCTGAAATCTATCTGCAAAGAAACGTTTCTCCAGTACCAACGGAACACACATACGGTACCAACGGAACACTCATACAGTACCAACGGAACACACATACAGTACCAACGGAACACTCATACAGTACCAACGGGACACACATACAGTACCAACGGAACACACATACAGCACCAACGGAACACACATACAGTACCAACGGAACACTCATACAGTACCAACGGAACACACATACAGTACCAACGGAACACACAAAGAGTACCAACGGAACACTCATACAGTGCCAACGGAACACACATACAGTACCAATGGAACACACATACAGTACCCAAGGAACACACATACATTACCAACGGAACACACATACAGTACCAACGGAACACACATACAGTACCAACGGAACACACATACAGTACCAACGGAACACACATACAGTACCAACGGAACACACATACAGTACCGACGGAACACACATACAGTACCGACGGAACACACATACAGTACCAAAGGAACACACAAAGAGTACCAACGGAACACACATACGGTACCAACGGAACACACATACAGTACCAACGGAACACACATACAGTACCAATGGAACACACATACAGTACTCAAGGAACACACATACATTACCAACGGAACACACATACAGTACCAACGGAACACTCATACAGTACCAACGGGACACACATACAGTACCAATGGAACACACATACAGTACCCAAGGAACACACATACATTACCAACGGAACACACATACAGTACCAACGGAACACACATACATTACCAACGGAACACACATACAGTACCGACGGAACACACATACAGTACCGACGGAACACACATACAGTACCGACGGAACACACATACAGTACCAAAGGAACACACAAAGAGTACCAACGGAACACTCATACAGTACCACGGAACACTCATACAGTGCCAACGGAACACTCATACAGTGCCAACGGAACACACATACAGTACCAACGGAACACACATACAGTACCCAAGGAACACACATACAGTACCAACGGAACACACATACATTACCAACGGAACACACATACAGTACCCAAGGAACACACATACAGTACCAACGGAACACTCATACAGTACCAACGGAACACACATACAGTACCAACGGAACACACATACATTACCAACGGAACACACATACATTACTGACGGAACACACATACAGTACCAAAGGAACACACAAAGAGTACCAACGGAACACACATACATTACCAACGGAACACACAAAGAGTACCAACGGAACACTCATACAGTGCCAACGGAACACACATACAATACCAACGGAACACTCATACAGTACCAACGGAACACACATACAGTACCCAAGGAACACATATACAGTACCAACGGAACACACATACATTACCAACGGAACACACATACAGTACCAACGGAACACACATACAGTACCGACGGAACACACATACAGTACCAACGGAACACACATACAGTACCGACGGATCACACATACAGTACCAAAGGAACACACAAAGAGTACCAACGGAACACACATACATTACCAACGGAACACACAAAGAGTACCAACGGAACACTCATACAGTGCCAACGGAACACACATACAATACCAACGGAACACTCATACAGTACCAACGGAACACTCATACAGTACCAACGGAACACTCATACAGTGCCAACGGAACACTCATACAGTACCAATGGAACACACATACCGTACCAACGGAACACACATACAGTATTAACGGAACATAAACACGATACTAAAGGAAAACATTCAGGGTATAACTAAAAGTGTGTTATGGCTATATATTTTCGGATTTTACATCTAATTTAGAGCATAAAATGAGCAATACACTTTTATCGAACTCCACTCCGTTTAATGTGTATATGTCTGTCTGTGTATTTACAAAAATGTATAACTCAAGAACGGTGCGACCGTAAAAAGGAGTACGAAATGACTTGACATTTCGTACTCCTTTTTACCTTAATATTATTAAATAGTATGCAGATATCCATTGAGTATTTTATCTTTAACCATTTCAAAATAGTGGTCATTTAAAACTTATAAATCTAAATATCTTGTAAAAGGGTTTAGTTGTATATCAACCTCTCGTGTATGTATTCTGTAAAAAATAAATATAGCCATAAATTACCACAAAAGGAAGAATCATCAACCAACAGATTCCAACAAACAGCAATATATTTTATGAGAAATATAAGCCTACCTGGACTCGCATCAATAAGCGGAAACATTACCAGTTCAAAATCTACTAAATTAGTAACAAAATTAATGGAAGTGTTTATTATAGTACTGAACGAACCATTCTGAATACTAATAAATCTTAAATACGTTGATATACCTAACTTTAACATACCAAAATGTAACATATTATCAACATATAATTTTCCGAATTAAACTGACAAAAGATTTTATTGGTAGTATTTGAATCAAGCAGAGGATCCATTAGTAAGCAAATAACTCTTACACAGAGCAAAACCCCTTTGACTGGAATTTAAAGGTGATTTAATCAATCTTTGAGTTGAGTTGAATTTCTGACTATTGTCTTTCTAAGGAGCGCATCAATTACCTGATTCCAACTAGGAGGACACTCTAAGCAGTTTGACTTGTTATAGTTCTAATTACGGTTAACTAAATAAAAGAACTTATTCCAAGTGTCCATAACTTTGCATACGTACTTTTTACTAAGTTGAAAACAAGCTTCTAAGAAGTTCTAATTAATTTTAATGGCGTCAGTTCTTATTTTTATTTGTTGCTCTTTATATATGTCAGTTAGACTTTCTTAAATACATTGATTGTTTCATAGTTGTCTCACCTACTATTAAGGAAGTTTTTGTTTATCTGTGAATTCTACAGTCAAGTAAAATTAATGATTAAGTAATGATCGTATGATTTTCAAGACCAAATTGGGAAGGAGAATATTAAATTGTAAAACCTTAATGTAATTCATTACATTAAATTATTTTTGGTCCATTAGTAGACCCTCATTATAACTTTTAGCATTTTAGTCTGTTTGGTTATATCCTTAAAATGATTTGCTTTTTCATAAATTGTAAGTTGATATTAATTTTATTACTCTTGTTTGTGTTCTGGTATGACGCTCATCAGCGTAACATGTTCAACTATGGATAGTTAATGAATCAGGAAAATAAATTTTTTTTAACAAATTTAAGCAAACTGTCTTTAGTATTTTTTCGTTAGTATCCAAATGATATGAAAAAGTTAAAAACTACTTAGATTGAAACGTGTACCTTTCAAAAAGAGAGCTAGATACAAATTGAAATGATTTCTGAAAATAATTTGCTTACTGTATTTCTTATTATTTACTTACTTACGTGAGAATTTTAAAATAAAAAAAGGATTATGTACATAACAAAGTTTGTATTTTAAATCACACACACTATAAATAGTTATAGTAATAAACAAAACCAAAAATTAGATTAGATGTAATCAATGCAATCAATTTAGAATACAACAATTTATATCTACAAAATATGATCATAAACATTCATGCTTCCTGTATTCTTCTTCTATGAAATCTAACACGTTTTTATTTGACCAGGTACCCATGTCACTCGATACACTTAAGAGAAAGGCACAACACTTAAATTGACAACGATATTTTTATTTTATTTATTTTGTTTATTTTGATCTATAACTTATTTTATTTACTTATTTTGATATTATTATTATGTTAATAATATTGTATTGGAAATATTTATTTTATTTTACTTCACCACTTTTCTTCTTGAGATTTTATATAAATCAGTTGAAATACCTTTATTTATTTATGTATATTCCTATGGTTTAACCATTTTTACATTAATACGTTTAGTCAATTTATTTCTAAAATAAATATATGATACTCATGTAGGCTAACAACAATCTGGCATATACACTTAATTGGTACAATGTGGTTAGTGATTTTTTAAATAACATAACAAAATTGTTCTACATTGAATTTATAGATCATTATTTCTAATAACTTACTTATAATTTTTCGATTTTATTTATTTCTTATATTTTTAAAATCTTTTCAAATTTTATTTTATAATTTTATTCTATTATAGGTAAATTCTTGTTGTCCAAATTTAGATACAAATTTAAATGTCAAGCAGGTAGCAGTTTCTGTTACTGTGAAAATAGAATTTTCTGTTGCAATTTTCATATATTCGTATGGACATAGCTTGCATATTCAACTATATGAATAAAAACTAATGGAACGTGAAACGATTACATTTTTTGAAAAATAATTTTGACATTATAATTTATGGAAATTTGCACATTGTTCTTATTGTTACAATAAGTTTTTTTTTTTTTTTTTAGAAAGAAAACTTATTGTTATTTATGATTATTAGCCAAAACCAAATCCATATGTTTATAAATTCCTTGAAAGGACTTAAAATTTGTATTATGTCTATATCCATACACCATGAGAGCATACCTGGAACCACGGTAACTAGAATAGGCGTCAACTATCTCGACGAAGTTGCGCAGTTAGTAGACTGTAACGTTACATGGACGAAATCAGCTGGTTTAATTACATGGAAGCTTTCAGCTAAATAGTAAGCATGCTGTTTACCACTAATCAGTTGGAAATGTAACCACGGGAATTAGATCAGTAGTGTTGTGTTTAGTTGTTGTTCAAACCAGCTGGGTTTGAAAAATCTAAAAATATGAAATTTTCCCAATACAAAATCTATAGACTGAACTAACCGTCTGTGCTAACGGCCAGTTAGACATAGGCGAGGAGTGAAGGGTGTTTTCATCAACTTTTATGAAAACATTGATCTACACAAACTTGAAGAAGTGTTAAATATATATTACTAGGGGACACCCCTGCACGCTTCGCGTGCCAACTCCGATGCTCTCTGCGCTCGATAAACCTCGGCATGTGACTTTTGACTGCAAATGATAATAGATTACCTTTTCAATGTGAAATCACAATTTTAAATTTCTTTATAGTATCTCACGCACACTACTTGCGTTGCTATACTATAAATAAGTAATACATTTATTAGTATAAATACCCAATTGTATTACTTAGCCTATTTCAAACGTGTTCATTTCATTTGTTTTTGTTTAATATCTGAAGAGACTCATAGTATAATATTAAAAATGGGGGTGGGGGGTTTATCCCTCGTGCTCCATGAAAAACTGATTTTCGAGAGCTCAAATTTGTGACTCGCTTAACAAATTTAAATATCTCAATTTCTACTGTAACAGTTTTTATGGTTTTTAATTAGGTTTCCATGAACTAAAATGACGAAAAGACACTTTTCTGTCATGCAACGTATCGGAGTTAATCTAAATGTTATATAAAAAATAATGCACAAATATTATGGTGCTTGTATTGTAGTATATTTGTGCATTTTGTGCTTATATTGTAATAAATTTGTGTTGTGTGACGTTTACTTGTACTGTATATGTACCAACACGTATTATGCTAATTAAAAAACTATAAAAAATAAATACTCAAAATAAAAAAAACGCTAAGCTCACTTAATTACCCGATTTAAAACAGTGTAACGCCTCTTGGAAACTTGAGGGCTGTAGTGTACATAACAAATAGAATTTAATTTGGAAGAAAGTTAGAACAGTAAAAAAACTGCAGATTAATTACATTTTTTGCTTTTACATATTAATAATGTTTTCTCCTTGAATATGAAGGTTGTAGGTATATTTAATTTTTTGGACTAAATAGTTTTAAAAAATGACAGATATAGACGTTTGTCCAATTTTATTTTCTTGTTTAATTTTTTTACCAAGAAATACGTTTTTCATCTACGATTAGATTTAATCAAATTAGACGATAAAAGGGTGAAAATGGATTGTATTAGGAAAATTTCACACTTAGATTTTTCACTCATCAAGTCACACTTTTCCGTCAGGCGGGAACCAGCATAATTGTTCCTTAAGTCATACCGGAGAAATTTCTGCAAAACTTATCTGCACTCTGAAAATGGCAATTCCAAAACAGAACCTCCCTTGACATCATGCTAGATGCGCGTGATACATAACCCTTTTTTGTAGTTACATGCCTCGAACTATGTACCACGCTTTTCAGAAGCATAACTGAAAAAAGCAGAGAGTTGATCTTAAATTGGCATTAGAAGAATATTCAAATTCAATTAAACTTTACTGAAGAAAATATAAATCGTTCAATTCAATATAAAAATTCTAACCACTACCTAGAACACATAGAACAGTTAAATTTGTATGACAATTTTAATAACTAATAACCGAACAGAAGAATTTGTCTATAATCTAGTCGGCACAGGTGGCGCAGAGCTATCCCAGCTAACTGGGGACAAAGTGTTGTGGAGACTTTAGACGATAGGTTCTATGCTTGGTTTTCTTAATACTGACATGCCGTTCGCTCAATGGTTGCCATCGACGTAGACACTACTTTAGAAGTCTGGGATGTCCATGATGGGTGGTAATCAGTGTCCGGATGTTGTGCACGGGAGCGAACTGAGTGTCAGGCTTGTCAATTAGCTGAAAATCAGACCAACACTACGTGGTTCGGATCCCACGTAAATCTGTAGGTCTCTTAGTTTCCCTGGTTATTTGGCTATTAATAAATGGCCCTTTCTGAGGACCAGTCGAACTCAGTTAGTAACCATATTACACAGGTCATTCACACTCATCCTACACTGATGTAGTCATTCATATTCGCCTTAAAAGTACGCAGAAAGTTGTGTCGGCATGGTAGTATAGTTTTATTTATTAATTTACCTATTTCGTAGCACGTTTACAACAAAAATAAATTCTTAGACGCCTCTCTGTCAGCATTGGAACATACTATTTGTCTATCTTATAGCTGATGTATTTGTATCTTTTCTGTGTTTTTGTTGTTCAATTTCAATTTATTTATCAAAATCGTCTCACAGTTCTCAAGCCATTTCCAAATTACAGTAGTCATTGCTTGTTTAGTCAGTTGGTAACCAGTCCTAAAGGTAATAGGGTTTTACTTTCAGTTTTACATTGATCTAAGTAGCTCCAAATGTTAAATAAACAAGCCATAAAATAAAACAAAGAAGATATTTAGTCACTGAAGTTCACCGCCCATGTGAAGTTTTTATTTGTGATTTAGAAATACATTGTCAGTGTCGTGGCAGACCTGACACGTTACAATTAATGTTATTGTAACTAATATTAATTTAAGAAGAATGAGTTTCTGGGCTTATTAATGAACATACAAATTTAAAATCAAATATAATTTAGAAGAAGTGCCAACTAATCTACCGGTCATTAAAAGTTGAAGAACGATCATCTTAGTGTTATAAAAACATAACAACGTACTATTCATCTCTAAATAGGGGTAGACGCAGTGTTAGGCCTGCCTTGAAATATTCTTCAGATCTTTTATTTAAGAGGTTATCATAACGTTTGTTTAGTTCGTGTTCCACTTAACTAATTCTTTTTCATCCTTTTCTTTCTTGGCTCGCCTTTCAAAACTCTCAAAACGGCTTTGTAAATGATCTGGATCCCATGCTCGGGCCTTGCCACCTTGATAAGAAAAGTCACTCTTCCATAATTCAAGGCCATCAGCCTCAATGTATTCGTCAACATCTTCCGTACCGGCTAAACGGTTAATTTCATATTCCTTAGATCCTAGGTTGATATTTTTGAAGTCAGAGATATTCATAGGTTGTACGCAAAGGCAACAGATGCCGTGGACATTGATGTAACAGTCGTCACAGTAGACAGCTGGACAGTCCTTGGTGGGGCAGTTGTAGAGAGGTGGTGTTAGGTGTCCACAGACAGAGCACTGAGACGCCATCGACCCTTTGCCCAAGATGTAGGTCAAACAGGGCCAACGGGCACGCAGCAAGTCAAACACTGATACTGTTCGACCCCCGTCTCTTCTCAGCGTTGACTGCATCTTTGAGCGCATAAGGGACGAAAATGTAAGTCTTCTTAGAGAGATTTTTTTATACAGCCAAATTGCCCTTTTCTCAGCCTGTTCGGGAAAATACCAATCCATGAGCACATGCCGAGTCCTCAACACGTAAGGCTTGGTTAGCCAGGTAAACCAATACATAAACAACCAGAAGTAGATTTGTAGGTTGGTGAACTTATTCGGTTGCTTGGGGGTGGGTACGCATTTCGCCAAGTGAGTCTGGAAGAAATCACAATTAACGTAATTTATGGCCCTGGTCACTCGGCGAGAGAGCTCCGCGATGAAACCTGATCCCTCTACAGTAAGTTCTGTTTTAGTCGAATAAGTCTGCATTATAGCTATCATGAACACTCGAACCTTGTCAATGATGAAATACAACACGTTATCCAGCCCTATGATCAGAAGACAGAGCACTGTTTTGGCAATACCGATAAAAGAGTACTTATAAGTCTTCAGCTCTTTGGTGGTCAAACTGGTAGAATCTGCCCTGATATATTTAGTCGACTCTAGTCTAGTCAATGGAAAAATAGATTCTTCTCCTTTTAGTGTTTGTTTTATATCTATATCCTGCACTCTATCGTTGATGAAATAATTGTCTGCCTCTTCCCTCCTCTGGTAGGTTCTGTAGTAGCGGAAAATGCACCAAGCAAAATGAATATCGACGATTACGGTCAGTAGACCGTAACCCATTTCCTCAACCCAGGTGAAGAGGGTGTCGTCCAGAATTCCCAAAAGCTTTTTTTTCAGTATATCCGCAATTCCGTGAGAGTTGTCGTCGAATTCGTACGTATGGTGAATGTTGATTTTAAAGTAGAAGAGAGTATAGGCCCTATCCCACAGTCGGCGAATCCGCTGATTTATAGTAGTCACTAGGGGATTTACTGTGAAAGACACCAAATCACATAAGTATTCGCCAGGTTTGACGGCTTCACACATATAAGTGGCTAGGCCTGATACGGAGCAGACGTTCAAAAATATGCTGGGCACTTTCACTCTGCATTCATCACGCATCAAGGAAAACGCCTCCATGCAGTGGTCGTACGTAGTCCCTACTGTGTTCCGGCAACTGGTTATCTTGTTATTGATCCAACGGGCTGCGTCTTGGATAGCACAAGCTACCGTCGTTACAGTACGTTTGAAAGCTTTCATGATCCGTTGTAGCTTTTCAACCATATCCTTTACGCCTTTAGCGATCATCTTAGCCGCTCGCTCGAAACTTGAGAACGGACCGAACAGGATATCTGCAATGTCAGCCGCCGCTTGCATGACTCCTCGCTGCTGGCATGAAGCGCTCTCCTGCAAGACGTCTATATTATGGCGTAGGTTGGCCAAAGGCCCTGTAATTGTCAGGACCATCAGGTGCCCTGTAATTAAATGAGCACCGCTGTCGGAGAACATTTGTAGTGGTGCAAGCAGCATGAAACACCTTGCGCGCCATGAGAAGGACAGGAAGCAAGTTATCGCCACCAGCACTGGCATTCTCAACAAAACACACCACATGAAGGACGCCTGGCCTCGGTACAGTACAGAGTAAAGGTGAAATAGCGTTATCAGACTGCCTATCACTAGACCCACTATCGCCATCACAATGAAATTCTGGAAGGTTCCTAAGGTCAACATTTTCTTGATCCAAGCCCGCGCTGCCTTCTCAATTGCAGACATTTGTTTTTGTTTCATCTTATCTCTACGAGCTGATAATTTAATCTTCATGTATTTGTTCCAAGTTCTTTTCAGCTTTAAGTAATGGTAAATATATTTTAAAAAACACATTTTGTATTATAAGTTCAAATCACCATAAAAACAACAAAACTCTGATAATAACAATTACTTGTGTTCATTGACATTAAAACTCATCGATAGAAATTATTCAGCTGATCGAGAAATAAGAACACTGGACAATCAACATAATATATTCAAATTAGCCTGTCAAAATATGATCAAGTCATAAAACACTCACAACTTATTAGCGATGTGGAAACTACAGATGACAGTAAAGCCAATAACTTTCAAGGTCGCCTTAATTTGTTTGTCATTTATGCAATAATGGATTCAAATATCTGAATTTTAGTGGTGGCAATTCCAACACAGTATTCAATTCCAACCTATTCAACTCTTCCGACAATCGGCGCTTCAAACACTTCACACTTTGACGAATAAACTAACATCTGAGTACAATTTACTGAATTAACTTAATTTCATATGATTATGTAATAATTATGAATATTACAATTTGGTTGAATATGGAAGAGTGAAAACTTTATATATTCTAAAATCTGTTTTGTTTTTAAAACTACAATAATTAATTGCTATACGACACTATGTTCAATTCATATGCCTGATACTGAGAGTAGTTCTACCACAGGTATATTAGTGAGTGTCAATTAAAATAAGTATTAGACATACAATATATAAAACAAAAATAAATTAGTAACAATTTCAAAAAAGATAAATTAGTGAGAAAAATATTAGGCAGCATTGTACAATTCTTGAGATTTAAAAACTTCAATGTTATAGTACAACTAGGGTACACCCCTGCACGTTCTGCGTGCCAGCCCCGTCACTCACTACGCTCATGAGGGAAAGTTGGCACCATAGAGAAACTCGGTATGCAGCCTCATGGGGGGGGGGTTCGACCTGAGGCCTTAGCCTTGCGGCATGATTTTGTTTTTTCGGGATGGTGAAGTCCATAAACGTTGTGTATTCCAAAATATAGTAGTGTATTCAGATTTAGGAGATAAATATATGTAGTTTAAATTTAACATTACACTAATTTTTGTTTAGTGTCACACCTGGTGGTATATTTAAATTCAGGACAAAAACACTTTTATTTTATTTTATACCCCTTTAAATAGATAAGGTCAGTATTAAATAATTTTACATTTTCAAATATGTTGGTTTTTGGGTTCCGAATACCGATATTTTTTAGTTTTTAAGCTGGCATTCAGATATAACGTGCGCGTTTGTTACGCGTGCACAAATGTCAAGTTTTGAAAATGTTACTCAAGTACTTGCCGAGCTAGGTGAATAAAAGTTATTTGTTATACATCAGAATCATTTTGGAGCAAAAAGCGCCATCCTGTTTATGAGTGAAAAATACAGATAAATGTACCCTTCTTACTACTTCTATATAACTTGCCCGAATAACATTATAGTTCATGATTGTAATAATGGTGGACATGTATTATCGAAGAAAACTTCAATTTAAGATCTCGGTGTCACTTTTGATTCAAAATTATTTTTTTGTAATGATATTATATCTATATGTAAGTCTGTATTTTCTATTTTAGGTCTTATACCTACATTTTCTATAATAATAATAATAAATGTATTTATTGTTTTCACAGGTGCAGATTAGTTTCACAGGCAAAATTATTGATCACAATAAAAAGGCACATTTGATGAAAAATAAAAAAAAAACTTAAATAACTAAAGAAACACAATTATAACTTATGCGCCTAAATAAAGTACTCCAAATTATATAATACATTCTTGGTTATAATACAATAATATAAATACAGTTTAAATACAACCAGACATAAGCTAAATTATTAAACATAAGATTAATTTGTAATGAAACAGATATATTCAAAAACCAAAACAAACAAAAGAAAACATAAATACTGAAACCTGCGAAAAACAACTGCGACCCCAACAGACCAAGGGCCCAATTATGGGGGCCGCATAATTGGATATATAATATGCGGATATAATATATAATTGGATATAAAATATAATCAGAGAAGTACCAAACTATTGTATTGTTTTTTGGTAATATCAAGGTTGGAATATGCTTCGGTGGTCTGATATCCACTCTGAATTATTTATCCGATTACAATGAGAATGTTCAGAAGAAGTTTTTGAGGTATCTCTATTATAAATAATTTGGCCATTATACAACTTTGGTGCCTTATTCTGAACTTCTTCTGTTATTTTAAATTGGTCATCTAAGTGATAGACGTAAGGTGGCAATGGTCATGTATCTCAGGCGACTGATGTGTGGGGCGTTCGACGACGCGGCATTGTTGTCTTGCACTCAGTCAATGAATACAAACTCTATAGAGTTTGTATTCATTGCCATAATATTTAGACTGTTCAATCCAATCAATGGTGATGACATTGATATTTTTTTTTCAATTCTCACACCATCTTCCGCAGATTTGTAATTAGATATATTGTCAATTAATTTACAATTACTGTACTATTTTTTTTTTTTTTTACTGATATTGTTATTTTATTTAATATTTTTAATATATTGTTGTTACCGTTGTTTTCGATTATGGTTACATTTGTAATATTTATTTACAATTTGTTGTTAATGATATTTGTTCTGTGTTTATTGTATTTCTTTCTCACTATTTATTATATTTAACAATATTGAGTTCTCATTTTCATGGCATATTTTTTAATATTTTATTATACTGGTTTTTTGCTGCTAGTTGCTAATTTGTGTGAATACATTCGCTCATGTACACTCATTCAAAATCCATATTCGCCCATATCTTGACGATCGGCGTATTAAGAATTAATAAAAAACAAAATAAAAATTATTATATTGGCATGGAGGACATTGAACTATGTATATATTCTGCAGCATGTCTTTTGTATTGTACATTCTTAAATTAATGCTGCATTATAATTGAATGTTTGCCTGTTGTGTAACATTTGACATTGATTAAATAAACAAATAAAACGTGTTGTAAATTTTCCTGGAGGTTTCAGACCGAGGCAAGTATACACATGATATGGGTATGACGCCGGACGATCCTCAACTTGTTGTGGCAGTGATTCACTTCGTCTAGCTTTATAGTAAATAGATACCTAGTCAAGTAATTTTTTATGGTTTTTTGAGGATACATTACTGTAAATTTATTATATGTATTGGTAATTTATCAAACAATTGTTTTGAAGTTTTGTTAGAACTGCTTAATACTTTATCATGTTTATAATAATTTTCTTACTCTGCACTATTAGAAGTAAGTATGCAGGATAATTGACTATGGGTGAAAAAATAGGATACTATAAATAAAATATCTTTAGTTACAGAATGTTTGATTTTTTGAAGGGCAAAAAATATTTTTGTAAGAAAAGTTACTATAGACACCAGCAATAAAGACGTCGTATAGATCTCATACGTTCAACAATTAATTCAACTGCATGTTCAAGTGCTCTGTTCACTGTTCAGGGACGTAGCAAGAATTATTTACAAAAGAGAGGTCTACATGAAAATTTGAACATCAAAGATCAACCTATCAATAAATCAACATATTATACTTTGCAAAATTTATTGATTGCAAGTATAAATTTTACTTATATATACTAGGGGACACCCCTACACTCTTCGCATTCCAACCCAGATTCTCGCAGCGCTCGATACACCTCAGCCTTCGGCCTCAGGAAGTGACTTTTGACTAAAAATAATAGTAGATTAACTGTATAACGTAAAGTCAAAATACTAAATTTATTTACAGTATCTCACTCACATACTTGCATTGCTATATATTCATTTGTATAAATAGCAATAGTATTTACTAAGCCTATTTAAAACGTATTCATTTCATTTGTTTCTGTTTAACAGCTGAACATTAAACTCTTAGTTAATCAATAGTGCAATGTGGGGTCGATAAGCACAAAAACTGTTCACATCTGGCAATCAGTGCGCCCTTTTGATCTGGGATAGTAGATAATTATACAAATCGAAAAAGTTCGGGATACAAATTTGTAAGCTCCTTTGGCCTTTATCAGTTCTTGGACGTTGTTTTTTATTTATGAAAAACCACATAGAGATATGCCAGATTCAGCAAGATGGAACATATATTAATATGAAATTTTTGTTAGTTTTTATTGATTATTCATTAGTAAGACGCCTATCATTCTTACATTCTTACATATGAGACGCCGACACAATGTTGTTGGTATTTTAAGGCAAATATGAATGGTTATATGAGTGTAGGATGAGTGTGGATGAGTGTAGTCTGGTTACTAACTGAGTTCAACTGTTCCTGTTAAGTAAGGGCAATTTATTAATAGCCCAACAGTATCGTCAAGATATGGGCGAATATGAGGGTCGATTGAGTGTGATAAGTGTAGATGAACGAGTATAGTCATTGTTACTAAGGTTGACTATTCCTCAGAAAGAACTATTTATTAATAGCCCAAGAGCCAGGAAAGCTAAGGGACCTACAGATTTACGTGAAATCCGAATCATGCAGTGTTGGTCTGATTTTCAGCTAACAGACAAGCCTAACACTCAGTTCTCTTTCCTACACAATAACTGAACTTTTACTGCCATCCTACATGGACACCCCAGGCTTCTCTAGTAGTGTCTACGTTGATAGCAACCATTGAACGGACGCCGTATCTGTACTAAGAGGATCGAGCATATGACATATCGCCCACAATCTCCTCACCACCATCGATGTATTTCTACTTTAACATTACAGAAGTATACATAGATGCTCAACAATTAGTCCCCAAGTAGCTGGATTACATCACTGTGCCACTATCAAAATTATGGCACCTCACGTAATACACCCTGTGTACTTATTGTAATAATATTGTAAAAGAAACTCTTTAGTGCCTATTATCTACGTCAGCCTGTGTAAAGATAGCAATACAGCTTGTCAAATGCTATAATCTGTATTAATTGGCAATTAACAGATACAAATCACCTTTATCAACATGTAAAGTAATCCTAAGGTAGGGACTGAGGGGCGGGGCAGACGTAGTGCTTCAGGCTAGGTGTGATCAGCCAATCATGACGTCAGGTAATTTGTCCAGACAGTTTGTGTTCCCCGCAAGTCTAGATGCGATATAAGCCACATCACACTCTTTAGTAGACAACGTCAAAGTAAAGTCGTCCTGAGACAGTGACCTAAGGATGGAGTGGGCGTGGTGCCCCAGGACCATAGGTCTGATCGGCCAATCATGACGTCAGTTGATTTGTCCAGACAGTTTGTGTTTCCCGCAAGTCTAGATACGATATGTGGCCACATCACACTCTTTAGTAGACGACCGTCAATGTAAAGTCGTCCTGTGACAGTGACCTAAGGATGGAGTGGGCGTGGTGCCCCAGGACCTTAGGTGTGAACGGCTAATCAAGACGTCAGGTAATTTGTCCATACAGTTTGTGTTCCCCGCAAGTCTAGATACGATATGAGCCGCATCACACTCTTTAGTAGACGACGTCAATGTAAAGTCGTCCTGTGACAGTGACCTAAGAATGGAGTGGGCGTGGTGCCCCAGGACCTTAGGTGTGAACGGCTAATCATGACGTCAGGTAATTTGTCCATACAGTTTGTGTTCCCCGCAAGTCTAGATACGATATGAACCACATCACACTCTTTAGTAGATGACGTCAATGTAAAGTCGTCTTGTGACAGTGGCCTAAGGATGGAGTGGGCGTGGTGCCCCAGGACCATAGGTGTGATCGGCCAATCATGACGTCAGTTGATTTGTCCAGACAGTTTGTGTTTCCCGCAAGTCTAGATACAATATGAGCCACATCACACTCTTAAGTAGACGACGTCAAAGTAAAGTCGTCCTGTGACAGTGACCTAAGGATGGAGTGGGCGTGGTGCCCCAGGACCTTAGGTGTGAACGGCTAATCATGACGTCAGGTAATTTGTCCAGACATTTTGTGTTCCACGCAAGTCTAGATACGATATGAGCCGCATCACTCTCTTTAGTAGACGACGTCAATGTAAAGTGGTCTTGTGACAGTGGCCTAAGGATGGAGTGGGCGTGGTGCCCCAGGACCTTAGGTGTGATCGGCCAATCATGACGTCAGGTGATTTTTCCAGACAGTTTGTGTTAGGAACAATCTATAAACAGTAGTAAACAAAAATATAAAATACCATATAAACTATATGAAAGTCCTCAAGCATAACATGTTTATCACGCTCAAATGTACATAATCAATCACGTAGGTTATAAAACAGGTTTAAATAACTGAAATGTGATAACAAAGCAACTTAAAAGCGTTGCCATGATTACGGCTGGCTTATATATAATTGTAATGATAGTTTCAACTATGGTTACCTTTACAAACATTCTGAAAATGACAAATCTTTAAATAGGAATTTTTTAGAATATTTTCAGTACATTGTATTTAATTGATGTTATGTTAAATACATAATTATGATTTAATCTCGATTCCTTTATTTACTATGCTTAAAAATTATAAGCCAATATATAAACAATCAAAAAATTTGATATCTAAGATAGTTTTAAATTATTTAGGAATTTTATGGATTAAAGGCTTCAAGTTAATGTCGTTTCAATTGCTAACAAAAGTCTAAATCGCTAAGCACTTTGCTTTAAAATGGAAACGCACACAAACGAAATCGTTGTGACTTCCCAACTACCGAGAAAGGTACTTATTATGTAATAGCCCTGCAAAATATAAAGCAATCAAAATTCTTAGATAAAGTAAAAGAAACAAGTTCACTTTTCTTGTATACGTCTAATTGTGTATAGAAATTAGGACATATTTGTAGAGTAACATATTGGTAGTCAAAACAATAATATATGGGTGGAAGGAACACATTCCTTCAAAACAAATATATTCAACAAAAAATTGTAATATATGGAATTAATATATACTTTTTCTTTTAAAACTATTAAAATTCCAAACCGAATACCAAGAACCAAATGAAGAAGATATGCCTTCCTCAATCTGATACGTTCCCTCACATTCCACTTTGCATAATCTATTTTTGATCAGGAAATTGTCAAAACACTCGTAATTTTGAACTTGTTCGTCCACAATTTCGGGTTTTTAAATGTTAAATCGAAACTTTTGGCATTTTCTCAACTCGTAAGATCACTATCAACTGCCGGGAGCCCAGAAATACGGGTATCTCTAGTACACAACTCTGATCAGATTGTAATCAGAGCTTGCGGAACTCGGAACTCAGAGCAACTCGGACAGGTGTAACAAACTATCATGCCACGCCACAGCGAACGTCATAAGATCTTACGACAACAACTGATATTTTTACATAAATATCAATCATTTGACTTCTAATTTCATTTTTATTATAATACTTCGACTCTTTTCTTTGATACACAGACAGTAAGTAAGGGCCTAGGGACCTTGTCAAATGTTATGCTGTTTTTTTTCATAGTAGATAAATAACTCAGAGTCAATAACATGATAGCTTCCCTCAGCGGAAAATCCAAGAAAATTACAAAAAGAGGAAAAACGAAAACATATTTTTCAGTACATGCAGAGTTGTTGATAATAAAATGGTACGAATTTTTATCCTAGTTACAAATATGACAAGGGCGTTTTAATCGAACCATTACTATGCCGATTTTAGTTAGGTTATGTTTTGCCTAGGTTGGGTATATTGATACAGTATATATAGTTAGGATTGGTTAGTTAAGGTTTGGATTCGTAAGGCTAGGTATGTTACATTCGGTCAGGCTAGGTCTAGTTATGTTAGATTTTGAGAAGTTAGGCCGTTAAAAAAACGGCTTAATAAACTAATAAAAAAATTAGTTTTTCTTAATCTAACCTAATAAAACCTAACTTGACCAAACCAAGCAAATCGAACCTAATTAAACCTAACGTAACATAACCAAACCTAACTTAATATAACAAGCCTAATATAACATAAACAAACCTCTTACATAACCTAACCTAACCATACCCAACCTAGCCCAACATTACTAAACCTATCAAAATATAGCCTTACTTTAACCGGTACATTCCCAGTATTAACACGGTTAATAATAGTCAGATTGTAAAACGCCTTATTCGTGACCAGGAAAAAATTCTGCATAGAGTACCCACACGCTATATTTACGAAAATAATTAGTTGTTATGTTTTTTCTCTCGTTTTCGTAACTTTACCACTGAAAAAAGCGATCATATTCTTGTTTCTTAGTCATTTATTTATGAATAAAAACATCCTAGCCTAAAAATCAACAAAGCCCCTATTTTATATAAATACTGACATTAATAATGTGAATTTTAAAATTAACCTACAATGAAAAGAAACTAATTAATATAAAACGTTAAGGCTGATAGCCTACTTTATAACTGGTGTACGTTTAGAAAATTATACACATATGATTGATTGTCTTAAATACCCGAGGTGAGTAATGAGAAGTGATTGGCTCTCACCTTGAGGGAAAGCTGAGATCCCAGTTTGTCACCGCTATACAATCAGACATTCCTGCGTGGTTCGGATTCCACGATAAACTGTTTCCACAGGCATACTCACAGAGCTATTAATAAATAACCTTTTCTTATAATGAGTTGAGTTTAGTTCATGCCAATACCGTACAGTCCAGTGTATATCCCACTCTGTTTAGTTTAGTTCATGCCAATACCGTACAGTCCAGTGTATATCCCACTCTGTTTAGTTTAGTCCATGCCAATACTGTACAGTCCAGTGTATATCCCACTCTGTTTAGTTTAGTTCATGCCAATACCGTACAGTCCAGTGTATATCCCACTCTGTTTAGTTTAGTTCATGCCAATACCGTACAGTCCAGTGTATATCCCACTCTGTTGAGTTTAGTTCATGCCAATACTGTACAGTCCAGTGTATATCCCACTCTGTTTAGTTTAGCCCATGCCAATACTGTACAGTCCAGTGTATATCCCACTCTGTTTAGTTTAGTTCATGCCAATACCGTACAGTCCAGTGTATATCCCACTCTGTTTAGTTTAGTTCATGCCAATACCGTACAGTCCAGTGTATATCCCACTCTGTTTAGTTTAGTCCATGCCAATACTGTACAGTCCAGTGTATATCCCACTCTGTTTAGTTTAGTTCATGCCAATACCGTACAGTCCAGTGTATATCCCACTCTGTTTAGTTTAGTCCATGCCAATACTGTACAGTCCAGTGTATATCCCACTCTGTTTAGTTTAGTTCATGCCAATACCGTACAGTCCAGTGTATATCCCACTCTGTTTAGTTTAGTCCATGCCAATACTGTACAGTCCAGAGTATATCCCACTCTGTTTAGTTTAGTCCATGCCAATACTGTACAGTCCAGTGTATATCCCACTCTGTTTCTCTCTTTAATCCTAAATATTTTCCTATAATAACAAAATATCAGTATTTTTATCATGTATATTTCTAAATATTTTCATATGACCTCAATTCTATACAGAAAATTAATGTATTTAGATAGCTTGTTATGGTCATTTCAAATTGTCTTTAAATATTTTGTTCACTTATAGAAATAAATATTGAATTCCTAGAGAATTTTATTTCGTGTAATGTTTAGGCTTGGTTGTCTGTCACTCGCAATATTAACAGTGAATTTGACGACTCTTAGTAGGGGTACAAAAACTAAACTAGGGGTACATAAACTAAAATGTATACAACTTTCTCTGGATCTGAATGTAAAGAGTGCCAAGAATGTCATGGGAGAAACATCTCAGATATGGGAGATTTTAGAGGAATGAAACGTGTATCCATTAGGGGTACCAGCAGCCACATCAAATTCACATCCCTGTCAAACTAGTTTGATTTTAGCGACGAGAATGTCCAAATTCACGTCCATGACCAAACAGCAGTATTTAAGCAAGTTATATTATTTTACTACACCTATCTGTCTCAACTAAGTGAAGGGCCAGCGTTGCAATTCCCCTCCTGGTCAAGCAATTCTTAGATCTTTTATAAAGGTGTGATGAAGGGTTAAAGTCCCTATAGCTTTCAACCATCCTCAATAATTATTCTCTAATTGCAACCAGTTGTGAGGCCTTGGCAAACATATTTTTTCCATTCCAAGCACCTTTGAAAATATGTAAGTTAAACCTTGATAGTGTTTAAACTTGATAATGTAACAATTCAGAACTTGAATATTAAAAACCAAGTGATATTTGAAAAATAATATTTACAGCTGATTTAATAAAATAATTGAGTACTGGATAATATTAAAATACATAATACATTTTTGTAATGTATATAACATTCTTCCCCACTTAATTCTAAGTCCATTGAAACTAAAGTTAAATCAATATTGGAAGGTATGAGGGGTGTGATAAATATTTACATTACATAATCTTTAAATCGGTCGGGTTGTTTTCTTATTCTTTCAGATCATTTTAGGACTTGGTCAGCTTGAGTTGTTATCTCTGAAGGTCGGTTGTTTGGAGATGGTATTGCTGGAGATAGTAATTCTGGAGGTTGCCCGTTTGAAGGTGGTAATGCTGGAGGTTGTATTTCTGGAATATTTTCGTTTTGGGATTGAGGTAGTCGTGGAAAATCAAAATAATGATTTGGTCCAAATGACACAGACTTGGATTTCTTACTTACTAGTGTTGAGTATAGTTGATTTATATGTCGTTTTATTACTCTTCCATTGTCTAAAATGATTACATAATACAGTTTTCAAATGTTCTTAAAGACTTCTCCAAACTCCCATACATTCTTGTTTTTGAAAAATCGAACTTGAACTCTCTCTTTTACAGTCAAACTTCGGGTTGTTTTAGAATCATTTCTTAGTGGTTTTTGGTTGTTACGAAAAATGGTATTCAAGCAATTCTCGGCTTTATATTTAAGTACAGTTCTGCTGGTGATTTCTAACAAGCAAGAGGCGTAGCTCGATATCGAAATAATATTTTTATTAATTTTTCTTCAAGTGGCATTTTTTCATTTGAAGTGGCTAAAATTTTGTATTTCAGGGTTTGAACGTTTCTCTCAGCCAAACCGTTTGTTTCCGGATGACCCGGAGCAATGAATTTCTGAAATATTCCATTGTTTTTGCAGTATTCCATAGGTTTGAAATTCTTCACTTTTGAAGATCGTTGCATTGTCAGATACCATTTGTTTTGAATAACCATGGAAAGCAAAAATATCTTCTAGTAAATAGATGGTTTTGAATGAATCAGGAGCTACTGTTAACATTCTTACTTCTGTCCATTTTGACTTGGCATCTACGCAGATTAAGAAATATGTACTATGGACAGGACCCGCATAGTCAATATGCACGCTTTCTCATTTACTTTCAGGTGTGTCCCAGAAGTGAACTTGTTTTGGAGGATTTGACTTTGTTAAAGCACATTGTTCACAGCTTCTTACTAATCTTTCAATGTCGTTATATATGCCAGGCCAGTACACATACCGTCGAGACAACTGTTTCGTATTCGTCATTCGCAAATGTGTTTCATGTAGTTCTTCAAGTATTCTTGATCTTAATCTGCTTGGTACATATATTCTGTCCCCCCTAAAAACTACTCCATCTGCAAGATTAAATTCAGAGTCTTCTCTTTGATTTTGAGGTTATTTTACAATTTTTGAAAGTTCTTCATCCTTTGGGTACTAGTCTTGATTGTTGAAAAAGTTATTTCTTCATTACAAATTATAAATATTTTATCGTAGTAAATATCATTGACTTCATTTCCAATAGCTTGGCTGGTTGAAGTTTGAGGTTGTTTTATTGAAGATCTAGGTAAACAGTCGACATTTTTGTTGTCTTCTCTTTTCTTGAATTTGACAGAATAATTGAAACCAGATAGAAAATACGCATATCGCAAAAGACGAGCAGATATAATTTGTGGAAGTATTTTGTCCCGGTGTAAGATCCTTGACAGTGCTTGATTGTCTGCGATAAGATAGAAATGTTTACCAAACAGGTAACAGTAGAAGTGATTGACACCAAAAATAATGGCTAATACTTCCCAGTCTAATTGGCTATAGTTCATTTCAGCCTGAGTAAGTAATCTTGAGGCGTAGGTTATCGGCCTTTCTTTTCCTTCCACATTGTGACTCAATATGGCAGCTACTCCAGTGGGACTGGCATCTGTAGTTAGATTCAGAGGAAGTCTTGGGTCGAATGGTGTAAGAATGCGATCACTGCAAAGTTCTTTTTTCAGATTCAAAAATGCGGCTTCACATTTTGAAGTACATGCCCAACGTTCTCCTTCTTAGAAGGCATCAAAGTGGATGGGTCATGGTTTAAAATTGTGGTATAAACCTTGAATAATATGTGACAAGTCCTAACAATCTTCTAACTTCGTCACAGTTAGTTGTTCGAGGCATGTTACGGATTGCATCATTCTTTGTTGGGAACGTTTTTATTTTGTTGCACTCGATGATATGACCAAAATATTCAATTCATTCAGAGAAGAATGAACATTTCTGTCTGTTGACATGTAGATTGTTTTCTGTTAGTTTTTGTAGACACAGTTGAAGGTGAATTGTATTCTTCTAGTTTACATCCATGTATAATATGTGATCAAAGTATGCTTCTGTTTTGGGCACTCCATTCAAAATCTGTGTAAGGATTCTGTTGAATTCCGAATATGCTGTTTTAATAACAAAACGTAGGTAGTCTATTCATTCGATACTACTTTCTTCATCGACTTGCAAGTGAATATATGCTTTGAACAGACCGAGTTTGCAAAAGTAACGTGAGTTTCGTAGACTACTTAGAACGTCATCGATTCTCCTGATTGGATAATTAGCTTGAACTAGTCTTTCATTAACTCCACATTTGTAATCGACACATAATCGAATACTTCCATTAGGTTTTTGAATAACAACTAAGAGTGATCCCCAGTCACTGCAGTTAACAGGAGTTATGATACCGCTTGATTCTAGATCATCTAGTTGTTTATCGACAAGTTCTCGTAAAGCATGAGAAACATTTCGTTCCCGAGTGAAAGCTGGCTTAGCTCCTGCACGAAGTTGAAGTGAAATGTTAATATCTTGTACACTTTTTCTTCAAACACATGTGAAAATGTTTTGTAGATGTCATCTGGAGATTTAATAGAATGTACATTTGAAATTGAATTAGATGCTTTCATTTGGTCATAGACTTGTTTTAATTCAATGTTTAATTCTCGTATCCATTGACTATCTAGTAGAGCATCGAACCCTGGTGGAACTATGTGTAACTCTCCTTGTATTGATTTACCATTATATTTGACATTATCTATTACATTTCGTTTGTCTCACTTGCACCACTGATAGGATCTCACGCGTACCAGTGCGTTATGAAGGTCGTTTTCTAAGCGGCCTATGTATAGTACGTTTGCACTCTACAATGTGTTAAAACTAATAATAATACGATTATTTAGAAACCCTCATAATCGTCTTTAAACTGCACAGAAGTATATATAAGAAAAAAATTTAAATTACGGCAGCAATTTGTATAGTAATAATAGCAGGCAACTCCTAATTTTAAGTATATCGAGAACATATGAACACAACAGAAACTAAATTGAATACCTATTTACATATTGTTAACATAGTACTTACATATAAACATAAAATAGTAAGAATATTGTGGTCCAAGTACTTATTTAAAGCAGTATTAAACGTTATTTTATAAATAACTGGGGGATACCACTACACGCTTCACGTACCAACCCCGAAATCACTCGCTCGTGAGGTAAGCTCTGCTACAGGCTCCTTTATGAAACTCGGCATACGGCCTCGTCGGGGAGAGTTCGGTGAGTTCGGCGTGTAGCCTCGTGAGGAAGATCGGCTTGCTGATCGCCAGGACTGTTAACCAGTTTGACCATGAATTTTTGTTTTTGGAGCAGTGGAGCCCCTAAACGTAGGGCTTTCTAAAATCTGATGTTACATTAGTATTAAGAGAAAATACCTTTAATTTGATACCCAACTCGGGTATTAGTTTAACATTAGCCAATTTTGGGTTTTTGAGCATATTTTTTAGGGGAGAGGCAGAGCCCTTAAACTTTATCACTTCCGAAATACAATGATATGATGTTATTTGGGAGATAAATACCTACAGTTTGATACCCCACTTGGGCGTTTTATTTTAGTATTACCCTGTTTTTGTTTTCGGAGTTTATTTGAAAGGGGGCATACACCTCTTATTAAGTGGCCTTTTCAAAATCTTATGGTATATTTGAATTCAGAAGAAAAATAATTTTAATTTGTTATCCCACTTGAGTAGATAAGATCGGTTCTAACAAATTTTATACTTCCAAAAATTTCAGTTTTCGGGCCCCCGATACCCCAAATTTTTAAGTTTTTAAGCTAAATTTCATGGATAAGATGCACGTTTGTTACGTGTGTAGAACTGTGAAGGTTTGAAACTTTTACTCGAGATTTTCCTCAAGTTAAGTCAGAAATACTACTTTTTTGTGATTTTCCCATAAGAAATACATTGGGGTAGTTTTGGGGGTAAAAAAGGCTGCCATTTCGGAACTATGAAGAATTGTTCAAAACCCCTTCTTAATGCACGCCTAAAATACAAGACATATCATCCTACAAAATGTCAGCCTCGAAGGTTGAGTAGTTTTCGAGAAACAGTGATTAATGAGTGAGTGGTATTTGCCTTTTATTTATATAGATATTATCTTTTTCCAAATATGCAGCAAAAAGAAAGTACCGAGATCATACATGTTCTAAAGTCGTATTAACGGTCTTGTTATGTTCCAAAGGCATGTAAAATTGTCAGCATCTCCCTGCAGGGGCATCACGGTTGGTTTCCTTGAAATTTGACAAGCGTTGACGGGAAAGGGACCCAATAGTATGTTTGAGAATTTCTCGAGCCATTTTGTCATCGGGCTATTAATTAATGACACTTTCTGAGGAATAGTCGGCCTTGGTTTGTAACAATGACTACATTCGTTCATATAACTCATTCGTTCATATAACATCATCACACTCATTCGAAATCCAAATTCACCGTATCTTGACGATACGAGCATAAATAAACTAAATAAATACATCGCGGAATTGTAACTTAGGTGGGGAGTTATAACTGTATACAAGGAGTATGGACAGTCTAGGCCAAAAATATTGAAGCAAAAGGTAAGACAGATCATGGACCTATTTATTTGGCAATCTCACTAGTTGGACGAGGAAAAAGGATTATAAGGAATAAGGTGGTTATAAAGTTACCTGCCTCCACATTTTTTACACTTTACATTTTATGTGTAATGCCATTGATTATGTAGGTAGATGTTCTAATTTTTTAAGTATTATGGAATTTTTGGAGTAACCTGAGGTTCCTTTTCAATTTTAAATACGCCATTGTTTTCAGAGTGAAAATGTAATGTTAATAGACATGTAGTATGACAGTTTTTTTCATAAAGAATTTAGAAGTTGACTCCTATATCTTGAACCACAGGTTACTCACAATTTTACATGATACTAAAAAAGTTAGAGCATCTACCGTAACTACCGGTATATAATGAATTGTGTAATTAAAAAGACTTTAAATGTAAATTTTAGAAACAAATGGGGGAAGGGCCATAAAGTAACCACCCTGTATATTCTATTTACTATCTGCTTTGTACTCTTAATTTGCAATAGAAGTTAATATAGTTATTTAAGTTTGTTAGTTGTATTATCTATATAAATATTGATATATCTTACATTATTATTTAATTAACTATAAAGTAACTTTTCATTTGAATTATGCATTATCGCCACTATCGGACTGAATTGTCATACCGACAACAGATATAACAACTTGAACAGATATACATAAAGTAACTGCAAAAGGTTTACTAAAATTGTAAAATATGTTTATATTATCCTGTGGTAAAGGAATGGAACTGGGAAAAATAAAATGTACAAGAATCAGGCTTAGTTGCGGAACGTTGATTGTGGAGAGAGAGAGAGAGAGAGAAACGACTGAAACGAGACGACGGAACGAGAAAGAGAATAAGAGAAACGTTGGGACATTGGGTCAAAATGGCAGCAGTTAAAGATGTTGTTTCATTATACCAGAAACTTAAGTCGGAATGGACGAAAACTCCTCAAAATTTAGAAGCATGTGGTCAGTTACTTACAAAGCTGAAGGTAACGAATTTACTATAGCATAATTTAAACACTTGTGGCCTGATTAATTGGTTTTCTTATATCTTTCTTTTTAAGGTTATACCCACTGTTTTGTAGTAATAAGTGTTTTTGTTATATTCAATTTTGAATGAAATAGTAAGTTTATCCATTAAAACATAATTTCCTGCACAATATCGGTTGGTATCTATTATATACATAGACTATATCTAACTGCATTCAAGCCCCATTCAGTGGTCAGCTTAGATAACCTATTGTCTCTACTGTTTTGCAAGTCATGATTTCAAACTAGCTTAAGCCATTTTTCGATTTAATCATAGGAAATGAGACTTAAATTCAAAATAAACCTGAGGGAGACAGCCAATATCCACAGATCTGTTCATGGATATTGTCAGCAGAACATTTTGTTTACATATAAAAACAAGATTCACAGTTCAATGTATGTTCTTACATCAGATTAATTAAACTCTTATCGATCCAGACTTGGAATAGTTTTGATCAATAATTTTCAATTAAAAAAAATACCTATATAAAAGTAAGAATATGCTAGGTGAGGCCTATACCCTTTTGACAATTTTTTGACTACAGCATTTAAATGTTCCTAAAATTAAAGTAGACCTAATATTTTATCATAGCAATATTGAGTTATTATTCCTTGGAAGTCAATAATTAAGAATCTATTATGCCCTAAATTGTGTGATTTTATCACATTTAAAACTGTAACTTATTTAACTGTCTTACAGGTTGGCTTGACAAGTCTGATGTTTCTTCCTACATCAAATTCGAAGGTATCCCAACAAGAACTTATACTTGCAAGTATGTTGGCCCTTAAATTTAATATTTGGTAAAATAGTGTGTTAACGAACTGGTTCAAGGAAGTAGGCCAGCCACAATTTTTTCTACAGAAATATAATGTACCAAGAAGCAATCTAAATATAATATAAGAAATGCATTTTGAAGTGTTGGAAACAAATAAATACCTACAGTAATAATCCTTTCTTAATCTTAAGTGAGAGCAGTTAAATTATTGTTGGTACTGAGAATTTTATTATGGTTTTTCATGTTATAATCAGTTATATTGGTGCATAAACTATGCAGTTTTGTAGTCACTGTATTTAAGTTTTAACAGGAATAATTCTACTATGTATCAAATAAGATTGTGTTCCTTCTTGCTTTATCAAGGAACGTTTTAACACACCACCTACGATGTACAGTAAACGGTTTAGTGTGCACTCCAGTATCTGGGTCAATGTCTAACTTGATCCAATCTAATCTAATGTTACCGCAAGAGCCCAACTAAAGACATGCTCATTGTACACTAGTTCTCATTGTCAGCTTTATCATAGTGTCTTTGATAATGATAACTTGATACGCATGGTTTTTCGACATTTAACACTCCCAGCATCACCTGTCGAAAAATCAACAGCAATCGCGGGGCCGCTGGTGATACCTGTCGATTTTTCGACAGCATGTAAGCGTTTAGAAAATACGATCTCATTTCGTCACTTTATATAGTGAAACATTATATTACATATCAAACGACAGAGGAGATCATACTCTATTTCGTTGTCTTTAGTTTTTTACTGTTCTGTACAAGGAGAAAAAAATCAGCTGATTTATACTAAGCTCTAGTGTTGTTGTCAGTGTTTTGGTGAATGCGACGTAGTAAGTTGGGTTATTGTTTGTTTACTTGTTATGTTTGTACAAAATGGGTGACGATTTACGTGATAAATCCAGTGATATAAGAGAGATATTAGAAGAAAATGATAGTGACAGTGGTAGTGTTATTGTAGCTGAAGACTTTCCTTCCGATAGTTCCCTTCTGGACTTTTCATCGAGTAGTGATGACAACTACGTTCCTGACTTGGACGATTTAGAGACTTCAGATGCTAACGTAAGTCCTACTGATAATGATGATGATACACCCATAGACCCTTTGACCCTCTACCTCTACTCATATACCTATACCTAGGCCTAGACAAAATAGACAAAATTTATTGTGGATAAGAGTATACCCTCCTGAACCAGAGCAGGACATAGGCCCAGGACAAAGCAACCTGTATATAGTTCAGTTTTTTTAGTGTAATTTTTCTTTTGTAAACAATAAGCCATATAATGTATATATTTTCTTTTTGTGTTTAACATTTTGAACAAAACCTATATCTTGGATTTTCTTTTAATTGATTTTTGGATTTCATCATCATGGTGTCAATATAGAAAAAAATTTCAAATTTTGGATACTTCTGCATATAATCATGGAGAACATACACAATATATAAGTTATGTAAACAAAACAATTTTACTAAGATTGCCTAGGTCTTCTAGTTTCCATTGATATATAACACTTGCTATTTTCAATTGTTTATGTATATGTTATACATTTTTATGTATAACTCTGCGAAGTACCTAAAAAGGGGCCGACATTAAAGGGTGAAGTAATGGACGCTGGGAGGGTTAACAAATTATACATTAATTAATTGCTAGTATTTCCTTACTGCAACAAGAATATCTAGTATCTTGTTCTAGAAACAATTATGTCTCCTCAAAAAGGCAGTAATTGTGAAATTGTCAAGGAAAGATTTTGTGGTACCCATTTTCATCAAATTTCAATTGCCAATATCTAATTTTAAAAATGTCTGTGACTAAAGGGAAACAAATAGTATGGTAGGTAATACGATTGATTTTTTAAGCACACAAATAGTTTCTCATCCAAATGTTAAATTTTTTATCTCAAATTTTCAGTTATTTTGTGGTCTATTGTGGAGTGGTACTGTAGTCCCATGTACATGTAATGTAGTTTAAACCATCTGTAGTAGCAAATCTATAACCAAATTACTGGCACAAATACTCTTATTGCATGAGATATCTACTTGTGATTAATATATAATCAAGGTATAATATACACTAGGAGACACCTCGGCGTGTGACTTTTGACAACCAATATTAGTGGTTAAACTGTAAATTAAGTAAAATCATAATTTGTAAATTTATTTATAGTACCTCAATAATTGCAATTAATTGAGTTAAAACCCATCTACAGTTTCAATATAAACATCATAAGTAATTACTGAGATTAACCCTACCAGTACCAACGACGTCTCAGGCGTCGATCGGCACCTGCTTGCCGATACCGTCGACGCCTCTGACGTCGATGTGCATGCCTTTCGTAATTTGCCGTTATTGAGTCATCTATTGGTATGGAACGGTTGTTATAGTACTCAAAATGTGCAGAAAGAAGCATACTTTAATTTGGTACTCTATGACAACAATTTGAGTGAAGCAGCTATTTTTTTTCTTTGCTACAACATCAACAGTATTTTTCGTCAGCTGATTTGTGTTATTGTTTGTGTTTACTGCTTGCAATATTTTGAGAATATTCATTGAATAAAGTATATCATATTATACGTATTTTTGAAGTAGATAAACTGTTCTATAGAAAAAACATATCGATTACCATGGAAACATTTGTTTATTATCATATTTCAGGGGTAAAACGAAAAAAAAAAATTCAAAAATTTCGCAATTTTTGTCTTTTATTTTTGTTTAATTTTTGAACAGTTAAAAAAATGTGATGTTATTTTATTTTTATTTCTCGTTAAATTCTGAAAATAATGATATATAACAACATATAGTTTGATATTTATTAGTAGGTGAAAAAAAAATAATCCCAAGACTTACAAAGTGACACAAATCTGGTGTGTATTGCTGGTAAAACCAGACAGTACAGCTAGGGTTAAAGAAATATTTGTAACCTCAGTATTATAAACATCATTTACATTTGAACAGCTGTTCCTTTTTAACTAATTTAAATCTCTCCATGTTATTAATTTTTTGTTTCAGGAGACATTTTAGAGATAGGTGCTCAGTACAGTATTGCTGTAAGAGACATACCATCATTTGAGCGCTACATGGCCCAGCTGAAATGTTACTATCTCGACTACAGGGACCAGGTACTCTTAGGATTGCCGTAGATTGTAATATAAATTACTGTTTTTATTGAGATACTTGTCTGAAACGTGTAGCTGCTGAGAATTTGTTTTGATTATATTACTGTAAGTAGATCCGAAATAACCTGTTAATTATTTATTTGTTACAGAATGGTATATAAGAGTAATAGCTAAGCTTTTGGTATAATAGGACAGCTCGTCTTTTATATAGAACAGCATTATGGGGAGCATCTAACTTTGAAAAAATATTCAAAGCACAAACAAGCTTTTAAGAGAAATGTCGGGAGCATAATTTAGAGAAAACTGTCTTCTATTATTAAAAAAAAACCAATTACTTACTTTACTATGTTAATTCATTTTGGAACTTCTAAATTTAGTCAATGAAAATCCAAATGTTTATGAAAAACAGACATATTTACAAAACTCCACACAAGAATTGTTTGCCTTTTCCAATTCACACAGTGACCTAATTGGTAAAAAGTCCTTTGTATATGAGAATCCAAATTTATAACAGTTTGCCAACATTTCTGAAATAGCTTGGACTTGGATCATGAAAGTGTAGCAGGGAGCTATGGCTGTCCTAGGCTACTGGGCCTTCTTTGGCCTAGGGTAGGTTATGAGGTGTTCGAAAGGAATATGTTGGCTAGAGGCAAGCAGGCACCTCGAGTCCCTGGAAAAGAGGCCCCAAAGAAGCAAGGAGGCCACCCTTGTTTAAAATAGTCCTTAACTTGTTATCTTTATCCATTTCTTTGAAAGATATCTTTTTCGACATGTAGTCATTTCAATCCTATTGTGTCTTCCAATAATTATATTGTTTTGTTGACTTCTTTTCTTTCTTTTACCAATTGTTCGGCATTGGGTTTGAAAGAATTATAACAATTCTGCCTCGGGCTATTAAGCGTGAATAAAATCTGAGTGTGTTAGTGAAGCATTTCCTAGTTCTTAACTGATTTTTATGGATGCATTATTCAATTGTGTTTCTGTAACCCAGCTACTTGGGGACAAAGTGTTGATGAGATTGTAGTCGGTTGGTTCTACACTCAATCCTCTTAATACCGACACAGCATCCGCTCAATGGTTGTCATCAATATGAACACTACTAGAGAAATCTGGGGTGTACGAGTTGGGTGGTAGTCAGGGCCCGGATGTTGTGAAGGGATGAGTACTGAGTATCATACCAATACTATGAGGTTTGGCTTCCACGTTAAGCTGTAGGTTCTTTAGATGCTTTGGCTATTGAGCTGTTAGTAAATAAATGGCTCTTCTAAGGAATAGTCAACCTTAGTAATTATGAATTGAATACTGTCAGATTTAACATTATGAATACTGAGTTTTATAAAGTGTACAATAACCACTAGACTTAATAAAATTAAAATAATATCAAAAATTCCTTACTTCAACGTCTGTGTAAGTTTGACCTTTTTTTTTATTTTTGAAAATATGTTCAACATCATTGGATGAAAAAGTACCAATATTTTACATCTTTAGATCATTAAGTGAAGTTTAAAAATTGACCAAATAAACAATACAGATTATATAGATTTGCTAAACTTTAATATAATGTAGATACTATTATCAACAATCATTGTATAAAGTTTCAGAATTATTTGTTTATAAACAAAATTGTTACTATCAATTTAGTGAAATAACTTATTCTTGGCACTGAATACTGTTACTGTGTGTGTTTGTAAGAGGTAGGGTCTGAGAACACTCATATGAAATTTCACCATGACTCTGGAGACATTTTGGAGTCTTGAGGACATTGGCCATGTCTCCAGACTAAGTCCTCAGAGTCAATGGCATTTTTTCACTAAATCAGTTCACGATTCTTCCACTAGTAGGTGTCCTGATCAAATTTTAATTTTTAGTTCAACATGAATAGACACACATGCTCTGAGGACTTTGACAAGTCAGACTGACTCTAAGGACGTGGTCTGGAAGTGTGTATCGAAGTGTATGTGATGGAAGTGTATGTGATGGAATCCTACAATGCTAGACAATCCTTACCATGACAATGTTTGGGAATTCATTTGGGTAACATTTTATAGTTACTTTTTTTCCTTAGTCTTGATGATATAATATTTGTTTTGATTTCCTTTACCTTCCTTGTATCTTATTGTAGATGAAAGATCATTCCATTTCAATGATTCATTGACTAAACTTTTGTACATATAGATACCTACTTCAGTATATATGTTCAGATGTGATGTGACCTAATTCAGTATAATATATATGGGTATTCATATATACGTTTACAGGTTAGGACTATTTTAACCCCCCTCCCCCAAGCAGTACTATTGTAACATGCCACTTATCTATCCTTCTTATAATTGCAATCCTACTCTGGTTTATAAAACTGACTGGATGGTTAGAAAAATAACTTTTGAACCAAGCAAGCTCAATATTTTAAATGCCAATATTTTCAAATTAATTTTACTCTGTCAACCGTATTGAAAGCTTTAGCAATGTCTAAAAAAGTAATTATACATGCCTTTAAGAAGTGATTTGAATCGTTACATATTTTGTAATATTGAATAGTGCATCTGGAGTGCTTTTATTTGACCTAAAACCGTATTGACTTTCAGAAATTAAATTGTATGACTTTAAATAAACTGTAAGCTCCATTTTAACCAACTTCTCAGTGATTTTAAAGATTAATCAATGATTCTTCAACTAACAGAGAGATCGGTCTGAAGTTGGAAAATATATTTTTTTGGGTCAGACTTAAAGATTGGGATCACCTTGGCAACTTTGAAAGTGTTAGGGAACTGCCTCGAACGTATACTAACATTAATAATATGCATAAGTGACACATGAAGATGTTTATGTTGTCTTTAATTAATTTGGCAGAAATGCAATCCCAGCCTGGAGCAGATTTACCTCTTAAACTATTCACCAGATTGAAAATATTTTGCCGAGACACTGGCTACAGTTTAAATACAAACTCTGAGTAATCAGGGTCGCTAATCTCACAGTGACCAGTGGGACGAAGTGCACCAGCGAGTTGCGATCCCACAGAGGCAAAGTTGTTATTGATAGAGTTACTGACTTCGTTTACTTTGGAGGCGTATATATTCTACGCCTATTATTACGCACATGTATTCTAGAAATTACAAAGTGATAGTTAAATAATAATACTCTTATAAATCAGTAACGAATCAAACAGAAATACATGTTAAACTCGCCTATATTACTCACTAACTTTATATCTTACATTAAGAGAATTTTATCTAATCTAGAATTTTCTGATATGTGGTCACGAGGTCTAATTTTATTTACAACATTGGATGTATAATAATATGATCCATACATAATGCTGTAATATATATGATACATACATGTTTCAACCACATAACTCAATACACGTATGTATTGAGAAATCATAAAGGATTTTAGTATTACCATAATCGAACCCGTCATCACCACCATACGTGAATTGATGGGTGAGAAGATCAGTACTGCCGTACGTCTATGGGTGGGTGGTAAAGTCAATATTACCATAAGTGTGTGTGGTTGGGGCTGGATCAATAACACTTTATAGGTAAATTGGCAGGTGGGTGGATCATTACTGACGTAATTGTATGTATGGGTGAGAGAGTCATTAACACCATTCGTAAATGGGTGTCATTACCATCGTACATGTATTTGCTGGCAAGAGGGCCGTCACTGCAGATGCATAAATGGGCTCATCATTACCATCGTATGTATGATTACTTGCGTTTGATTTTCATAATTACGGTACGTTTATAGATGGAAAGGAGGGTAAATAATACAGTACTTGTATGAGAGGGTGGGTGAACTATGACCGAGTAGTACATATCGTTATAAATGTAAGCTTCGGTTAGAGATAAAGTTAGTTCGAGTCTGGCATAAACTGAAGGTTTTTATCAGTCATGTTCACTTTGTGCTGTACTGATTTACCCCCTTATACCCCCTTACTCAGTCTGAATAAGTTCCTCGCTCATATAAACAGTCTTTAGTGAATAGGCAGAGTAAGGTTTAATAGGAGATCGGCTCCTTCTTTTTCTTTAAAAAAATACCTAATTAAGTATTATATTAAAATTATGAATATTGCTTTTTTCACATGAAAATAATAATTAGTGTTAAATGTCCTCATACTCAATCTAAATAGTTACAGTCCTCAGAGTCTTACCGGAGCGTCAGGTGTGTATAGCGTCCCCCAAATCAATTACATTAGTCAAGTTTGTATAACGTACCAAGTGTCTGCTTGTCCAGTCAGAGTCTTTAGACTAGCAGCACAATGTGAAACTTCTTTAAAACGGAGTGTATCTAAAATTTGGCGATGTGTATAGGCTCGGACTGTTCTGCTGATAACGAATCTGTTGTCGATTTTTCGATACACTCGCTCCTTCATGGTGTCCCCAGACTCAATGTGAGTTGTCAGAGTCCTCAAACTAGCCCTCTCGCAAACATGTGCGTGCGTGTGTGTTATAAATATAACACGTGAAATATAAATGTGTTAAATATAACAAATGCCTTTTTCCTTTAAACGTTAAAGAGTCCTTTTTATGTAAAAGACATCTCCCGGTCATAGTATGAGTTGATTTCAATAATCTGGATATTTCGAAAATCTGGAAGGGAACCGGTCCCAATTAATCCGGATTTTCGACGCTCTACTGTACATCCAACAACATTAGTAAATCATTAATAGATTTCCATTCCAACAACGATAAAAATATTTTCAAGATACTAAAAATGTTAAACTTACATAGGTTAATGTAGAAAGAAATAAGAAAATGTTATGTTATTTTAATTTTATTATGTCCTATGGTGACAGTGCAGTTTATGTTCAAACTCGGATATCCATAATTTTGAATCTGACTACTTTCATTCGCTCCTCATGTTCCCATAACTCGGCATCTTAATTATGAATAAAAATGAAAGTTGGTTTAAAGATGTATAATTGTTTACTACAGGTATCTTGTCCTTTTTATATGGTTTCTTTGGTTTGTATCAGTGTTCTACCCTCATGTTGTTCACTGATTCCCTTTCTCTCATATTACATCCTTGCTTTAATATTAGTGTTTTGTTTTATATTAAATTTTATTTTAAATATTTTTTTTAAATAAATTAATTGTATTTTTCGTAATTTCAGTTACCAGAATCTGCATTCAAATACCAGTTACTGGGCCTGAACCTGCTGTTGCTACTTTCCCAGAACCGAGTCGCAGAGTTCCACACTGAACTGGAGCTGTTGCCAGCAGATCAGATACAGAGCAATGTGTATATACGACATCCACTTAGTCTGGAGCAGTACCTGATGGAGGGGAGCTATAACAAGGTAAAATCATACATGGGAAAGTTTTTTAACTAAATCAAGTTAATTATCTAGAAAACTAATAATTAATTAAATGTAAAAGGTTAAATTGAAATTAACCGATTAAAAGTTTGTTTTTGTTTTTGCTAGACAATAAAATATATACAGACAAATACTTAACTACTATGATTTTTACTATACAGAGGTATCAAGAAATAATTAACTCGTTAGGTATAACAATGTAATATTTATTTTAAAATAACTATGCTAACATGTTACAAATACAACCAAGATTGTTATCTTATTTAGTAAAGTTCAATGTGCAACATAAGTCGCTCTCACACGGTCTAATCGCTATTCAATCTACCGTCATGTGTTTGCGAGCATTTCTGGCGTTATCTTCTCAACTGCAGCCACAATCCTATGCCTTAGTTCCCATAAACATTGTACTCTTTCCTGGTTCACGAAATCTTTGATGAACCCTCATGCAAAGAAATCCAAAGGGGTAAGATCTGGCGATCTTGCCGGCCATGCAATAGGCCCTCTTCTACCTATCCAACGAACAGGGAATTGCTCATTAAGAAAATCCCGAACATCATTGTGGTAGTGTGGTGGAGCAACGTCTTGCTGGAAAATAATTTGTTCTGGCATTTGGGGTACTGTAAAGTTTAGTAACATGTTCAAATAAATGTGGCCTGTTACTGTTTGTTCAAGAAAAAAATAGCCTAATAATTGCATTGTGCATCAGTCCCAGCCAAACATTTATTTTTGGTGTGTCTCTTTCATGCATTACTGAGGCATGCAGATTTCTTGATGCCCAAATACAACAGTTGTGTCGGTTAAAAGCAGTCTGTCACTGAAAAGTATATTTTGAAGAAATGTGAGATTTTCATTAATGCGATCCAACATCTCATTAGCAAATTCTAGTCTCAAAGGACGATCATTTGGAATTATCTGGTAAAGCAGCTGAATCTTATATGCACAAAATTTGAGCCTTTTACGTAAAATGTCATGAACTATTGATTTAGGAAGTTGCAGTAATCTAGAAGATGATCTAATTGATGTACGTAAAGTTTGATTTAAAAAATTGCGTACATTGTTAATTGATTGTACACTTACTTGCTTCTTTACATGCTTTTCAGTTTTTTTAATCAAAGTTCGATTAGCTTGAAGTGTTCTGTCCCACAGTAAGATTGTCTTTGATGTTGGTTGATTAATGTGTTAATCACGACGAGCCCGACTTTGAACATGAGTTACAGATTTGTACTCTGCAAGCCACAACACACACTGTACCTTTTGTTGTAGCGTTCACAATTTTTTAACATTAGAAACACAGTCAAATAATAACAATGACAGCAGAATGACTACAGTCAGTTATACGAATTTAAAGCCAACAATGGTATTGTAATCAGTTGGCTTCTCAGTAAACATCATCATTAGGCTGATAATCACATTAGTGGATATGTTGTTGTTACCGCCAGAGATGAATCAGCTTGGTCACATGGAAAGACCGCATTTTCTTCAACTGGTATTTTTTTGGTATTGTGTGTGAGATATGACCGTTAAACTTTAATCTTGGTCACACCGTCACATATTATCGTGGTATTATTATTTACCATTTGTAGTTTTAATTGAAAAAAAAAATTGGACGGCCTTGATGAATATATTTATTTATTAATACCTCTAGCCCGGACACTGTATAATATCCTATAAGCAATAGACTTATTGTATAATACATCATAAACTTTAAAGTGATACTTAATACCATTCATATTTTAATTAGACTATAGCAAAGTATAATAAATTCTTTTGTATATCTATTTGAAATCTTTAAAAAATAAATCTTAACTTTGATTCCTAAAATTGTTAACAAGCTTAAGTTAAAACTTTGTAATTAAAATTGTACATTATTAACACATTCGATGCTGAAAAAATATGTTAAAAACATGTCAAATACTAAAATAATATTTTGTACCAAAACAATACCTTATATAGTCAGGAAACAGGGTTGATACACCAAATCCAGTTTATGGCCTCAATTCTGGTAGATCGGGGCTTCCGAAGTGATCGTTCACCGGCGGTGGAGCCGCACATCGCAACGAAACACATGCGCGCCGCGAGACGCTGCCGCAATTAGTCGCGGCAGGTCGCATTACTGAAGTTGAAATACGCCATACAGGATTATCATTTCCGATATCAGAATCATCAGATTCATAAGAATCAGAGTCATCTGAAGCATTTCACATTATCTGATGTTGGATTGGGTCATCAACTTCACCATCACTGTCGGCAGGACAAAGTCAGGAGCCGAAGACGGCCCAGGAGTTGGTTGAAACATTGCAGAAAAGAATAAAATGCACTATACAAATATATTTACAATATAACACAAATCACAATACAATATAACACAACACGATACTAATGTTTCACTATTATACACAAAAATAAAATGGTAAAACTCTGATGCAAGCCAACTGGCTCAAAATGGCGCGATCCACAGACGGCGAACACCGAAAACGTGACGCAAGACACAGGCAACAATGCAGCGCAAATCCGACCGTTATAAGGCAAGTGGCTAGACTACACTGAATTCCACAAACAAGCATTGCTTCGTCAACCGCCGGCAACAGTTCCGCTGCGCACGCAGGCACGCTAACCCCCGCCAACTGGCTCAAAATGGTGCGATCCACGAATGAAGAACAAGGAAATGTGACGCGAAAAACAGACTATAATGCGGCGCAAATCCGACCCTTCTAAGCCAAAGGGCTAGGCGACACTGAAGCGTACAAGCCGGTATTGATCCGTCCACCGCCGGCGACTTATCCGCTGCTCGCGCAAGCACTGCTATCACCCGCGGGCGTGTGACCCGCACGCAATGTGTTAAACAAAAAAGAATATACTCCATTCATTAAATTCTCACTATTTTTTTGTAAGGAATGTTTTCTATTCAATGTTTACAATGTTGTATGTGTATTTTGAAAACTTGTTTATTATTACTTAAATGAGGGAAGTAAAAATCATTTAAACTGTCTTAATCATTAATAAAACGTTCTAATTACTAGCAATAATATCAAATATATATAGTACAGTATATCAGTTTCTTTTCTGTAGTGTTTATAACAAAAATTTAAAACAGAACTAGACATAGCAATTTAAGATGAAATGTATCCTGCAATCTTAAAGATAGTTTGTTCTGTTGTCTGGTACTATATAATGTGTTCCTTTATTTTTATATCTGGTTGCCAAATATAAAAATAAAGGAGGATGGTAGTTGTACAGTAAATAATAAACTATAAAATCAGTTTTTTCTATAACCAATGTTTTTGTACATCACTAACTTCCCTTTTTTTAAGTGTGTCTGCCTTAAACATAAGATACATTATTATGATTTATTTTAATTTTTAATACGTTATTGATATTAAATTGAAATAAATTTGTTAAGAATATTAGCAACTACATAAAAATGGTATCAATTATAAAAAAAAAATTAATATGGTTGTATGAAACCTTTCAGATATTTTTGGCTAAAGGAAATGTGCCGGCTGAGAGCTATAACTTTTTCATCGACATTCTGCACGAAACTGTAAGAGACGAGATTTCAACCTGCCTGGAGAAAGCCTATAGGAAAATATCAGTACATGAAGCCACTAGAATGCTAAATTTGCCAAACCAGACAGCGATTAAGGATTATGGAAATAGGGTAAGAACTGATAATTTCTCATAGGCTTGTATCAATAAAAGAAAAAACGTCTATAAAAAGCAGAAAGAGATAAGCAAATAGTCAGACTTCTTGTTATAAATGGAACGAGCTTAGTGTGGCAGTCTGAGATGTTCTGCTTCGAATTCCTCCTCAAACCTCCGTCCCCTTTATCATTCTCATGGCAATTCATAATCTTTCCTCACACTCCAATTAGCCACTCAAAGATTACAGTATGAAATAAAAATTACTCTGCCTTTCTAACATTGAGTTTTTGCTTCTTATAGATGCGTATTCAATATTCATTGATTGATTCAATGATATTCAATTTACTGATGTAGTAAATATTTTAACTAAACCTATGTTGTTCTTAAAATGTTTATTAAATTTACTGGTGGTACATAAAATTGATGTTTATTACATTTAATGGTGGTACATAAAATTTATGTTTATTACATTTACTGGTGGTACTTAAAATTGATGGAAGTAATTAGCATAACAAGTAAGTGTCAGTTTGAGCATTGTCGGTAATTATTTTTTGTAATACCCTTTTCACCATATTCTTTTTAACTTTCTACCGTTAATACTTCATTTTGTTCAAGTAACATATCAAATCTTAAAATTTAAAATGTTTACCCATTTGTTGGAAAATTAATTTCTCAATGAAAGAGCACTGAAATGAAATTGAAACCACTACTTAATTTTGTTACTCTAAAATATGGAACCCTGTTTAGAAGATCTCTTTTTTACCATTGATAGATAAATCAGACAACTTACTGTTGGTGCAGATACTTCATTTGAACCTCAATCTAAAAAAATGCACATTTAGTGTAGTGTAATTCAGGTTGTAGGGGATAAGTTTGTTCATATTTAACACTAGACAAGATACACACAAATACAACACCAGAGGAAAGAACAAGATTGATGTCCCACAACATTGATTGGCTTTGATGATAGGTAATTCTCATAAGGTAAACACTATTCGTTTTTTTAATAAGCTACCAGATTATTTAGTAAATTTGCCACTCAAACAATTTAAATCTAAATTGAATAGCTGACTCATTGAAAACCCTTTCTAGAGTATACATGAATTTTTGGAACACTCTTTGGATGATCTGTAGCCCTTAATATATGCTCTCTACACTAGGATAATTTGTAATATTTGTTGTTCTTGGTTTTTTTAATCTATGGAATTATGCTTAGATTTAATCATTTTGTATCATAGAATTGTACTGTATACTCATTGACGTTGCCTATTTCATGTAATATGACCAATGGTAATAAAGTTTCTTGATATTCCTTTTCAATCTTTTTTTATTTCTATTTCAGAAAAAGTGGTTATTGGGAAGAGACAACTACTTCAGCTTTGAAACTGAAGTGAAGAAATCTGATGAAGCTCTTCCGTCAACTGAACTCATTGAGCAAGTCCTTGAATATGCCAGAGAATTGGAGATGATTGTCTAAACATTATGCTACTTTCTACTAACTAAATGTTAATTTTTATTTATTTTGCAAAATAAAATGTTTATATCAACAGAATTTATTTGAGTAAACCTTGATAAGTAAACTTAATATTTAGTGCAACTAACAAACTATGTTCTTTTATTGGGTTGGTGTTGAAAAACCCACAGATGTACAGTAGTAACCTTCCACCTAACCAGCATACATGTCATTTAATGCACTGAGCACAGACGAGAATATAGTGATGTGCCTACAGGTCCACCAACCACAGACATGACTACGGTATAGTTAAAGGGCTATGAAATAAACCTGATAGCATTCATTTATTGAAAATGCCAGCAAAATGCTAATTTTCCCATCTAAATAATTTTATTTTCTGTATTAAAAAATACACAACAATATATATGCATTTGCCCTTATTAACAAAATTGTTTGATTGTTGAAAGATGTATAATTTGTTATTCAGTGTTTTAAATTTTGATGACACTGGACATTACTTAATTCTTGCATTTCTTAAAAAAATGCTTTGTTTTTCAATAAATAAGGGTTGGAAGCATAACCCTTTCACATTGTTTCCCTTATTGATACTGCTAATTTCATAAAAAGAAAGACTAGTTTGAAGGTTGTTAATACCTTATGTTAAGATATTGCAATTGAAACTAAATCTTGAACATTTGTGACCAAACAGCCTTAACTAGGATGGATCTTTAGATATACAGACTATTATAAGTATAAATATTCTAACATTAAACATACATTTTTCTAGATGATTAACCTCACATTAAAAAAGCAATTGTACTGACAAGGTATAGAAAGATAAATTTGTTGTATAAATTATTGTTACTGAGAATTAATTGTGTTTAAAGACTATTTGCAGAAGCAATCTACTAAGCTTAACTTTGACTGATGAGAGGCAATTGGTTGCTAACATATAAGGGTTACAGAAAACTTAAATCTCCATATATATGTCGACATGATTGGTAGAAAATTACTGTTGATTTCCAATGCTTAAGTTTTTTAAAGAACAAACGTTTCGACAGATATGAAAACTCCTGTTGTCTTCAGGTTTTACTTGTACTTTTGTTATTTGATAGATGTCCTTGTACTCTTGTTACTTGATAGATGTCCTTGTACTCTTGTTACTTGATAGATGTCCTTGTGTTCAGTAAGATCTGAAGATGACAGGAGTTTTTATACGTGTTGAAACATTGTTTTTGTTCCTTAAAACACTTAAGCATTGGAAATCTTCTTCCAATCATAAACAATCCAATGCCAACAAATAACTTTCAAACTACATTAACAAGTAGTGATCTATTTACCATCTAATTATTTATTTATTGGCTTGATTTGCTACGTTTTAATAACATATTTCTATTGTATTTGACTTTTGCTTATATCTATCAAATGTATGGATCAATGGTAAAAAGCATTCCTGATTCTTGAAATATTTCAATTTTTCACTTTACTGTTAAATTTTTTCTGTGCTTATTTTATAAGTTAAACCCAGCCACGCTTTTTTGTGGCTTAGTCTGATATTAAATTTTAGGTATGTATAACTTACATTTTTTTTATAAACAATTATCTGGTCACAGTAATAACTTACAGGATATGATTTGGATATAATAAACACATAAATCAGATGGCCACAGTTAGTAGAACTTTTTGAGCTCTGATTTATATTTTCATTTGTCTAAAAATGAATATTTTAGGGGCTAAAAACACTCTCGTATATAAAGGCAATGTTGTGTAAAAATTTCAAGTGAACTACGTCTAGAGTTTAGTTAACAGTTTGATAACCCATTCATACGTTTACCCCTTTAATATTCCTTATTGCTAATACTGGTTTAATGTAATGCCAGACTTAAATAGTCATCTCAGTTATATTTTCTGGATCAACAAAATTCATTCATGTTATTAGAAAATAACTGTATACTACAATACTGATAGTCCCTTTTTCTATCAGAACATCAAATCAGTGACAAATTTCAAGCATTAGATAATCACATCACTCACACTCACAAGTAATTCATTATCTGGATTTACTGACAATACCTAGGCACTAGTATTGAGCGAGCATACAAGTCAAAACACTTGAAATCAACGACTTTATTTGGTGAGTCCACTTTATTACTATGTAAAAATATTATAGAAACCAACATCATTTCATCAATGTCAATTTCTAATTATTTATTTTGTTAAAACAAAAGTTACTATGAACATGCTAACAATTTTTTAACCAGTCATATCTTACAAATCTTAATGACAAACTAGTGTAGCAACATATCTTTTACCAGGATTTACTAAAATGTTGAGAAAAATTTGTGTCACTTATTCTAATGTTATATGTCGCATGGCATATGAGAATCTTCTGAAAGTTATATTTGAGATTTATTGCAAAATTACTTTTTCAAAACATATATTTTAATAGTAGTTTGAAAGTTATTTGTTAGCTCTGGAGTGTTCATATGTAGATAATATTAATTTTGAGATTTCCAATGCTTCAAGTGTTTAGAAAACAAACACGTTTCGACAAGAATAACAAAATCATGTTGTCTTTAGATGTACTTAACTAACTTAGCCTACATCTAAATATTTTTTTTTCTTAACCCATACTAATTCAAGAAAAGACTTAACACTTTCAAGAAAAGATACTACGGATTACTGTTATGAAAGTCAAATGTTCTTAAAAAACTATCACACATAACATAATTATACACAATATGAAATGCAAAATATGAAATTGTTCAACAAAACACAGAGCAAGTTATTAAATAGACAAAATATTCAATGAGATACAAAATAAATGCAAAATATTGAAAAATTCAACAAAACGCAGAGTGTGTTTTAAATAGAAAAAATATTCAACTTATCCAGCCAGCTTCCCATTCCACTGAGACGGGGGGAGGGGGTCCTCGTACTACTACACTCACAAGAGCAACTCACTACAACTGGCAAAGACGAACTGGTAGTAATCTGTAGTATCTAAGCATGTAGTGTTGTCTTTTCTTAAATTAGTATGGGTTAAGAAAAAAATCCTGTTATAGTTTTAGAGTAGACTAAGTTAATTAGTACACCTGAAGACAACAGGAGTTTGTTATACCTGTTGAAACTTTGTATTTGTTTCCTAAACACTTGAAACGTTGGAAATCTCCAAATCAAACAATGTTAAGCTAAGCTTTTGAAATCAATGCACTTTTCCAAACAACCTTATAATTTGCCAGGAATACAAGCAAACTTTGCTAATTTGCCAATCTTATATATTAATTTCCATAGCATGTCACAACTACACTTGCCAAAGCCTTTTTATTTAAGCATCTAAATCAAGTATATTGTAAAAAACCATTAGGATTCTTCATTTAATTTACTTAAGTAATACAGTGGACTGTGTAGTAGTTTTTACTTTTTATGTCAAGTTCCTCAGTAAATAATTCACAAAATGTATTATGACTGAATAGAGATAGTCTTAGTTTTGAACTTTGTTGGATTGGGGTTAGCTTTCAGGTTCTAAAATAATTAACGATGGTGGCTATTCAGGATTCTTTCTGTTTTTGATGTGTCTTCACGATGAGGGAGAACAATATCATCTGCATATCTGAATTTTCTGGACTGAGTGGCAGGAATGTCTGCAGTATATACATTGAATAAAAGAAGAGCAAGAACAAAGCCTTGTGGCAGTACATCATTTAGATGCCTAAAAGAACTTTCTCTGTGATCCGGGAAAACTTTACTTAATTTTTATGAGGGTGGAATTAAACAATTCTCCAGACTGAATCATGGGCCACTGAAAGATCTACAAATTGATCTAAGAAAACTGGATTTTGTTCCATGACAGGAGATATTTAAACACTAAAAAAAGACACAAGTACTTTGTCCTGTAGATTTTATTTATGAATCTAATTTTTCATTCCTCTTGCTTTTATTTGGTAGCTAGTTTTGAAAGCCATTCAATATATGTATAGTTTTCTGATATGGAGATGCTCAGTGGTAAACGGAGAGTCTTGAGAACTCGTAGAAATCAGGTCTCAGTCCGTCGGAAGTTATCGACGCTGTCTGTTCTCTGGCCACCCACATACACAACTTTTATTTTCGATAAGCTCAGATATATTTTAAAACGTTGTTCTTTTTCCCTTTTCTACTACTGAAAATTTGAGTCCATAAACATTTTGAAGAATAAAACTCCAAAAATGGTTGTATTTTAAAGTCTGATTGTTGCTGTTTATGGACCTTTGCACTAAAAGGTGTAATGGATGGATAATACAAGATAAACTTAAAAGTTGTTTTAATTTCAATTTTTATAAAAACTTCATATATTTTAATAATACTGAATAATTGAAAAATAAAACAGTGGGTGCTGTTTAGTAATTTTATCAGATATATTGTAGGATCTCTTTCATGCTTCTAGTATGTATGACCAAGTATCCTTAATCTCACCTTTTTTTTATGTTTGGTTTGTTAAGGTTTGGTTATTCAGAAATGACAAGAATAATCTTTTTCACAATTCTAGTCATCAGTTTTTTCAGTTTGCATAGTGCAAGCAAAACTGAAAAAGAGGAAATAAAAGCAGCTGTGCAAAAAGGATTTGGTAAGTTTAAAAAAATTTCATTTTATATCTGTATGTATATTAAGCTTTTAAATGCATGAACAATTGAACAATCAGATATATTTCCAAATTGAAGTCTATTTTTATCACAGCTATTTTATTGGGTATATATGTACTAATACAGTGACCTCGTAACTATCTGGAATCCTGATCAGATAAAATAACTTATTTCTACAGCGATAAAGTCAGGTAGGTTTTCACTAGCAGCACCAAAGTCAATCCCTAACAAACTTCTCTCTCTCTCTCTCTCTCTCTCTCTCTCTCTCTCTCTCTCTCTCTCTCTCTCTCTCTCTCTCTCTCTCTCTCTCTCTCTCTCTCTCTCTCTCTCTCTCTCTCTCTCTCTCTCTCTCTCTCTCTCTCTCTCTCTCTCTCTCTCTCTCTCTCTCTCTCTCTCTCTCCCTCCCTCCCTCCCTCCCCTCCCTCCCTCCCTCCCCTCCTCCCCCTCCCTCCCTCCCTCCCTCCCTCCCTCCCTCCCTCCCTCTCCCTCCCTCTCCCTCTCTCTCCCTCTCTCTCCCTCTCTCTCCCTCTCTCTCCCTCTCTCTCCCTCTCTCTCCCTCTCTCTCCCTCTCTCTCTCTCTCTCTCTCCCTCTCTCTCTCTCTCTCTCTCTCTCTCTCTCTCTCTCTCTCTCTCTCCTATTTCACATTCACTTCAACAACAGACTAGTGAAGGCATATTGGCCCCTATGTAATAAAAGAGAGAGGATGGGCCAAAACCACTGTATGTGTAAAGACAAGGGGTTGGGTCAATACCATCGTACGTGTAAGAGTGGTCGGGTGGGTCAATATCAAAATACCTCTAAGGGAGAGGGGATGGGTCAATACCATCGTACTTGTATGGGTGGGTCAATACTACCATACTTTGTACCTTATGGGTTACTTTGTACTTCACATTCATTACTAATAATCACTGATTGTTATTTTGTATTCCTTACTTTTTAAAAATTTTATTTATTTTTGCTAATATAAAATAAAACTAAGCAAATTTGGTATGTATATAGACAGTGCACTAAAAATGTTTAGCTAAATAAAACCGCTTTTGGACAAATTTCTCTTTGCTGCAAAATCTGCGAAATCAAGGTATCAATGAATTAAGTCTGTAAAATATTTCTGCAAATCTTATTTCTGAAGTTTGTACATTTTTTATTCATAGTCAAACCTCTTGTTGCCGTGGACTGTATTTTAACCCTACCTGAGAGGAATATATCATGTATTCCAGTATGTCATGTGATGGCAGGGTCAATATCTTGTCAGTCCCTTCCTTATTCCCCCAAATCCACTAGAATAAACGTGGTAATTATTGCTTCAGATGTATATTAGTTGTAACTCAGACCGTTGTAATTTCGATATAACGGCTACTGAGACGTTTGCTGTGACCATAAGAAAGCGACCTCTGTTTCTTTTTTGTCTATAGTGAAACCCATTATGATCACCCAACACAGCTCCAGATATTTTCTTTCTCGTGTTATTAGGTTTGATTAGCTGAATTAAAAATTTTATTGAATTGATAATCTACTAGTTAGTTATAATTTAGCTTATTATTATCACAAGTTGTTCCACAGACTGATTATTCTTTGATATCTATGGTAGTTATCTGACATCTTTAGTACTTTAATCAATTCATAAAATTTGTTTTAAGACATTTATTTTATACAAAATAAAACTTTTGAATAATCTTCTAACATTTTATACCCCAAATTTGTATTGGAGTTCTCCATACTGGCTCCTCTTCATGGATACTTTGTGAATCTAAAACTTATTATGCTTACATATTGTTTGTCCTCATACAAATAGTTAATTTTTGTTAAAGGCCAAAAAGAATTAACTAGGTCATTCCCACCCTGTGGTTTGTAAGCGTTATCGCTGATTTGAACAGTCAGCACGATAGTGGAGTAGGGCAATGGCGTTCCTTCTTTAGAAAGCATAGAACATGGACCCTCCAAACAGTGGAACATTCTTTGCAGTAGTGATAAAATATGAATATCAGTTTACAGTTAACTGTGTATGTGATTTAGACAAACTACTTAATTAAAATAAATTATATTACACTTTTTTAATTTATGCTTTGAATCTTAGATGCACTTTTTTTACTAAACTTACAATAGTAAATTTGAGATGTTCTAATTTATAAGTTTACAACATTTATAATGATGTACATTGTTTTATGATTGGTTTCAGTTGATTCAATAAAGAAACAATTGTCTTCTATTTTAAAACTCTCAATGCCCCAAAAAAGTTGGATAAATAAAACTGATGATTATATAAACCCATACTTAAATGCTACAGTGATCACTGAGGCACTTAATAATTTGAAGTATATTCTCCCGGAGAGAATTCCACTTATGCCATTTTCTATGGCTGAGTCTATACGGGAATACAACATGTTGTAAGTTATACAAGACTAGAAATAGTGTTTCAAATATTTTAAAATATTAATGACTTTAAAAATAAAGGAATATAAAACTACTCATGGTATGCCAGTTATTATTTAAATATTTGAAATCAAAATATGTTGCTTTTTTGCTGATTTACACATCTTGTTAATAAAATGCAACTAAAACTTGATAAGAAATTGGTTTTATTTGAATGTTATCATTTTAAAACTTGGCATACATTCAAAGAATAAATGTCTCCAAATTGATCAAAATTAGGTTTAACAATATTAGTACCATAGAAGAAATCAACTAAAGTAAGTGCTCTAAATGAAAGTATGAAAAACAAGATCTTTTGTGTTTGTTTACAAATGTGGTTGTTTACAGTAATACAAATTTAGACTTCACATGTTAGGAGTGGCAGTAGCTAAGCGGTCTATGGCATCAGGACTTTGAGCCAAGTTTGAATCTTGGCCTTGACTGAAAGATTGTATTAGTACTATTCACCTTGTACTGTACTTGTTCTCTACCCCTCCCCTCCTTCACGGTCTGAATAACTTCCCTGCAAAGATCTATAGTCTATGGGGAATGGGTAGAGTAAGTTTAAAGAGGAGATCGACTTTTCCTTTCTAGTAATAAAAAGGGGAAAAAATAGGAAACCGCAGAGAAAAATGTGGAATATGTAACTCAGAACAAAGATTATTAATGGCTTAAATAGAGTATCTATAACTTTTCCTCGATATTAGCTATATAAATGTGCATTCTTATTAGAGTAAAATATCAAAAGTAATATTTTTTTAAACATAGTATGGACCAAGGTAAACATTTTAGGATGGTTTATTTGTTCTGATAACAATACAACTACCTACAAATTTAGCAACAACTTCTACTACTGATAGAATTTTACTTATATGATTTTTTTTGATTTTTTACTTTCATGGATAAAATAATAACTGCAATCATTGACCTTTATCAAGCTTCGTCTGCCTTTCTAAGAGCTAAATCAAAATCTTGTAACATCTTTACGCTAAATTTTACTTATCTCCATTTTCAGATTTTACTTTGCTGAATTCAATAGTTCCTTTATAAATCTTACCAACTTTGATACTGAAGCGACAGTAAACAATACCAAATCCAATGTCTCCATATCCGCTAACTTGCACATCAACTCTAGCAGCTTGGATGGTCATTACGAGCTGGACATTAGCAATTACAACTTACACTTGTTTGGGGATGGACTTTACAGGTGACTTTAGTTAAGTAGATCTGAATATAAAGTGTTTCGTATTTTTATGTTCAAAATATGTGAAGAAACATTGAGTACAAATAGTTATTAAGGGGGAAATTGGAATGATTACTGATCCAACATTATGTTTGAAAAAAATTAAAACAAACCAACCACAGTGAACAAAATAATATACAGGGTGGTTGGCTCTTGGTGTGAAAATTTTTAAGGGGTTATAATATAATGTAAAAGTAACACAATTGTGTACTTATAAAAGTCTAACTCTAGAAATTGGCTGGAAATGAACTAATTTCAGTTTTTCTGAAAAACCAGTGTTTTTGGTACAGGAAGTTGCAATTCCTCGGCAACCCGAAATCATATGACCAACTATTACATAATTTTCAAATTCTACACTAAATTTTCTATCTGAAAAAGACATTATTTTAAATGGTCATATTATAAAATTGATCCTTAGGCCAAGTCAATGTGTAAAATTGCTACGTTTAAAAAAAGATCAAAGATAATTGAACCAATTATTTTCATAAAACCCTGTATTCAAAAAGGGGTCAAGTTACATTAAAAACTTTGTCATTTAATAAGCTTTAAAGTGATATGCCACATAATTATGTTTTAGGATTCGGCGACCCACTTTTAATCAATAGTAAGACACACTACAAGCTGGACTTTATGTAAGAAATGCAGTAAAGGCCATCATAAAATTGTTTTCATTATTATGAGTACAATAGAGACACATTTTTAGCTATTAATGGTGAAAGAGGCGATCCTAAAAACAGTTTTAAAACTTTACAGATCATTTTCAAACTACCTGACTTGTTTTCTAATGCAAGCTCTTGCTCCTTTCCTCATTGCTCCAACAGTAAATATAAAAGCTAATGTTTGGGGAAGTTTCTTAAATGCGGCTGCTATACTATCTCTGAGTTCTGATTCTGAGTTCACTGTTATGGAGTATACTTCTTCTTTAATTTACCGCCAGACGAAAGATTCCATAGGGGTAAGGTCATGTTGTATAGGTCAGTGACAACCATTCACGTACTTCATTGTTGAAGTGTGGGGGGAGCGCCGTTTTGTTGGTAAACTATACCGTCTTTTTGAATGGTGTCAACATCATCTAAGAAACCTGGGAGGTTGCGCTGAAGAAACTGCAAGTAACTTTCTCCGTTTAAATTTCTTCAGAAATGTGTGGTCTTATCAGTGGGATCTTTCCATTGTAGCTTTAGGACTTTTTTTGCCCAAAAATGCAAATTGTGGCTGTTAAATAAGCCTTCTATGGTAAACAATGTCCATAATATTCTTTTTTTAGTTGTACTACTTAATGTCGCTATGTAATAGCCAGTGACAAAATTCAACTCTAAGAGCAAAGTCAGTTTGCTCTAATGCTTGAACTGAAGTGAAATGCTATGCATTAAGTTTGTTTCTGTGTAAAATTTTCAAAACCTTCCACTTTGACAGACCAACTTCACGCGCAATCTGCTGGCTACTAGTTTCTGGATTATTTTTAACAGTGTCAAGAACCAAATCTTCCACTCCTACATCATGAATAATGTTGCCTACCTCAATAGCAGATTTAAACACAGTGCCCCTCTCCAGTAGTCGTTAATGTAGTAGACTCGTAAATACTGCCAAGTTAGGTGTTCAGCGACCAGGGTATCGATGAGCATACTCTCTTCTAGCGGCAAGCACATTACCGTTACAAAAACCGTACACAAAGTGCATATCTGCATACTAGCAAGTTGTAAACTCCATGGCAGCATACAGTTGACTATTTTGAGCAGATAACTATTTGATGGGGGTAAATTCGTGTGGGTACTGGTTAACAAAACTTGATAAGGAATGCACTATTCTGGCGAAGCAGATAACAAATGAATTGAATGATTTATAAGAAATTTGCCTTCATCTCTCACACACAAATTATTTCAAACTTTTTTTCATAATCTTTAATTCTTTGTTGAAACACATAATTACAATTACATGAAAATAAAAGTTCATTGTTACTATTGAATTTTTAAGATTTTTAATTGGCTATGTATTATAGTTTTGTGACTGATAAAAGTGGGTCACTGAATAACAAACCATAATCATGTGGCATATCACTTTAAAGCTTATTAAATGGCAAAGCTTTTAATTTAACTTCAAACTTGACTCCTTCTTGTATACAGGGTTTTATGAAAATAATTGGTTCAATTATCTTTGTTTGGTTTTTTAACTTAGCAATGTTACACTTCGGCTTGGCCTAAGGATCAATTTTATAATATGACCATTTAAAATAATGACTTTTTCAGATAGAAATTTTAATGGAGAATCTGAAAATGATGCAATTTTTGCTCATATGATTTCGGGTTGCCAAGGAATTGCAAATTTCTGTACAAAAACACTGGTTTTTCAGAAAAACTTAAACTAATTCATTTCCAAGCCAATTTTGAGAGTTAGGCTTTTATATGTACACCATTGTGTTTCTTTTACATTGTATTATAACCTCTTAAAAACTTTAACATCAAGAGCCAACCACCCTGTATATCGATTCACATTAAATTATTATAAGGAAAACATGCAATTTAGAAGACATAGAAATAATTTTCTTACTAACTTGATCTAGAGGAACAATTCCAAAATTTACTGCTTATTACTTCAACAATTTAAAATACCAAAGCATATGTAAAATAAATATGCTTTGAAATATTCAAAGCACATTGAAATATTCTACATACATTTTCCCAAACCATTATATAATAATTACACCTAAATCAAATCAAAATTGAATTAAACGTTTATCATTATTTTATATACAGATTTACTTTTTTCTTGGTTTTTTTTGCAACCTATTTTTTTAGATTGTATTGATTTATTTTATTTTTATTTATTAATTCTTTATTCATAACAATTGTAAACATAATTATAATACATGAACAGTATCACAAAGATTCTATGATAATGAAGCCAAATGCTAACTTACATGCTACTTGAAAACTGTTTTATGGTCTAAACGATAGTAAAGAGTTAATAAGATTACAAATCAATGTTTATTGTCTCCTAAATAAAATTCTTATATTGAATAAAATGCTTGTTCTGTAAGGTAGTTTGATAGTTTTTATTTGAATTTTGATAAATTTTGTTTATTTGATGTGATCTGGAATTATTTTAATAAATTTCATCCTTACACGATTGGAATTTTTTTTATAGAATTCTAGGTTATGGTACAATTTTGTTAGTTAATTTTTGTCAACCCTTTTTAAAATGACTGGCTAATGTTTAAAAAAGTGTAATCTCGAAAATATTTTTCTTTTATCTTATGTGCCTCTCCCTTAGTTAAGCAGCCATGTTCAATTATCTTTGGTTAAGTGTTAGAGAGTGACCTAATTCTAACTTGATTTACATAAAGCCCTTCTTTACTTTATCTAGCAAAAAAAAAAGAATAGTACTGAGAAAACTTGTGAGCCCGTTTTGTACATAAGAAAGCAAAGATGTACAATAATTTATAGAAGATTTCTTCTTCTATTATATCAATTTTATTTAGAAAATTACATGAATAATTTTAACTTCTGAAATACAATAAATTATTTCCATTTTTTTAACCTACATTAAACCATGTTTCAGCATAATTTCAAAAGACACTGACATTGCTATATCAACAGAAATTGAAGTTTTTGATGATTACTCCTTCCTCATGTCATACTTCATTATGAACATCACCGTCAACAGCTCTAAAGTAAGTTTATTGATGCAGATATTTTGTTCATATTATAGGCAACCAAATTTAGTTAATTTTGTAAACAATTCATTGGTAGCAATTTAACATATTATTTTACACTTGTCTTGTTTAATGTTTAACCCTAGTTTTAGAGCTAAAGGCATCTGCCCACTATCTAGAGATAAACGACTTGTGTGTTTTTTCCTTAGTAAAGCAGTAAATGTCTAACGTTAGTAACAGTTTGAAAATAAAGTTAATGTTGCTTAGTATTACATGCATTGTTTTTGTGTTTTTGGATACTCCCTAGATTAATTTTTAATCCAAAAATAGTTAGTTTAATTTCTGTAGTCTTTACAAAAATTGCCAATATTTACGTAATGCAACTAGATCACTGCAAATAAACTTTCATAGACGCTTCCTATTGTCATGAATAATGTTCATCTTGCCCATTACCAATGCTTGGGTTGGGTTTGGTGGTTAAAAATAGTGAGTTTAGTGACTAATTTTTTTGAAATTAGTGACCTTTAGTGACTTGCAATTATGAGAAAATAGTGACTTTTAGAGACTAAATAACGTGTTATAAATAGCTTTCCTACCCGTTGTTCAAGTCTATAAAGTTGTCTAGACAGACTATATGCAGGTTTTAGACATTAGTAAAATTTTATTCCATCAGTGTTGAGCAACAACTCCATTAAGGATTTTAAACTAAATGAGCTATAGGTGATAAGTATACAATACTACAGATGATTGTATTAGCATGACTGTGATGACTTTAAAGACAAATTCACATAAAAAATAAATTAAAATAAAAACGTCCACCCCAACCACCCCTCCCTTTTTATTTTATTTTTTTTTTTGAGTTTAAAGAGCAATTACAAAATCTTAATACACAGATAAAGAACCTTACTTAAAGAACATCTTTAGTATAAAGGAACTTTAAAGAATATGGTTTAATATAGAGAACAAACTTTTGGTTTAAGGTAACACAACAATAAAATGAGTCTTATTAAATCAGCCTTTTTGAAAAATATATAATAAATTTATATCTTTTTTAAAAAATCAGTTATTAATGAAGTTTTCTTTTTTTGAACCGAGTCTTGAACAGATTCTATGTGTTGCACTCTGTTGGATAGCTTCTTCCTGTACCTTTGCTACTCCTTCCAGCATAGCATGAGCTAACGCTGCTTCTTAAAAATCTTTTTTTATAGCTAGTTTTAGTCTTTCATTGGCCTCGCTTAAGAGAGTTGAAGCACTTTCAAGCTTTTCTGTTTCTTCTTTGCGCAATTTCTTTAATTTTTGCTCTGCTTCATTGATATCTTTTCTCTAACTGTAGTTTGTTTGCTTCTTCTGCCATATTGTTTTCTTTTCCCTGCTTTTCTTTTTTAGCTGTGTCGTCTTCTTCCTTCTTTTTTTCTAGCAAATAAGATTTGTAGGACTGACTTGCGGGGTGGCTCAGTGATGTCAACTCTTTTGTGATGGGCACTAGATGGAACTTATTATCAAAAGCTTTTAGTGCAGCTTTAACTATTCATAAAGCATTTAAGGTACATTCTGACATGCTCACCCTGTCACTGGTTAGGGTTCTTCCTGATGCAGAGAATTCCCTTTCTGCATCTGAATTTCCATGAAAAAGAGATAAACAAGCTTTAATAACTTTACTCACTTCAGTGAACTTTGGAGAGCCGTCGATACCTTTTAAGTCCATAAAGTATTTCCAGTATTGAATGGGTAGGTCTTTTGGATCAAATCCTTCAGGTTCTAATTTTACTAACTTCCATTCATCCAAGAGCACATAGGTTTTTACATCCCAATGAATTGATCTGCTTACTTCTAATATTTGGTCTGCGCTTTCATCAGATGACTTTCCACTGGGGCGCAGGGATGCCACTCTTTAAAAAGGTGGATTTTAATGAAGATTTTTGAACTACATGTTTAACACTAGCCACGTAATGTTTTCCACACCAAGAAGGAATAAGGCTTTGTCCTTCTGATTCAACTTTGTTACTTAAGCTCTGATTTTTTCATCCAAAATACTATTTTCAACATTTATCAGATTTTCTGCTTTAAAATGATCATCAATGAAATCGTAATCCACAGTCTTTAAGGACTCAGGTGTGCAGATTCTGCTCATAATTGTCTGTATTAGAGAATGTATTTGTGAATGCAGAATGTGCACCAAAGGTTTTTTTTTTTGTAAGAACCCAGTAACTCGAGTAAAAATGTGAGCACTCGAAAATACGAACATTACTTCTGAATGAATTGCTGGTTTTTTCAAGAGGTTTACAATATTTTTATTCATAGATATTTTTCAAATTTTTGACTTTTTTTTTAATGTGCTCCAAAAAATATTTCTTTACTGCTGGCCGTTGCTCAAGTAGTCTAGTGGCTGCTGGTTCTAGAGTCAGCCATCGTCTAGGGCAGCGTTTAATGAACACGATTTTTTATAGATAAAGAATCTTGAATCTTTCTATATTCTTCCCATCTACTGGGCCAAAGATAAAAAAAATTGTGTAGGTCAAAGATAAGGTCAGATACATCATTTCCACATTCTTCAAGACCTTTTAAGAAAGCATTGTGAACAGTATATATGTTACATGTGCCAATGTTAATCAGTGGCTTCTGCCTTAGAGCTTTAACTTGTTCATTGAGAGCTGTCTACATCAGAAAAGCACTCTTGTTTACATTGGGTCAATCTGACGCAACCATGAGTAAATTTTGGAGTGGTAGATTGTTGTTGTCCATAGCTTCAGTAATCTTCTCAACTAGGATTGAAGAAGTGGCTGAAATAATGTAAAAGTCTAAAGATGTCGAAATACAATTTTGTTGAATGTAGGAGACCAATATCTAACTCCAGTTTGGAGTTCTTTCTTTCCAGAAGTATTGGTAGTTTTGTCAAACACAAGTGAGAATAAAGCGTCTTGCATATCTTATTGATGAGGCCTTTGAAGTATGGACTGAGAGCATCTGTGACTAAATATTGACCTTTGTTATTGCCCAAAAAGCAAAGCCTTTGGGTATATCAGAATCACTGAACATCACCTGAAATAAAAAATAAAATTATAATGTGATAAAACCTTTTTAAAAAAATGTTAACATATTACTTACCATCAGCGATTATTTGGATATAGGATGTAGAGTAAACTTTCATTCAAAAATATAATGTCATTAAATACCTTTATAAAAATAGTCAAAAACCCAATATGAACACAAGTTGGCTGTTTTTCTTTATTTGTATGAAGCGTTTTTAACATATTACATAGTAATAAATCTATAATATTGCACCACCCGTCCTTGCATTTTTATTAATGAAGAAAACATTATACATTTTCACCAACCTGAAAAGTTTCAGTGAGGCCATTACATGATGAAAAGAGAAATCGGATGCCACCAATTTTAAACACCACACTAGTTCAGCCACGGAAACTCTTTCTTGCACACTAAAAATCTTGACAGTTGCAGGTGGTTTGTCATTTGAGGTTAATTGTTCAGCAGGTTCAGAAATAGCCTTGTCTGGTTAGTAGAAATTAAACGAATATTTCTTTCATGAATTTTTTGCTCAGCATGCCGGGTAACAGCTTGAAATCCTTTTAAAAAAACAAAAATAGTTTTATTGCACAGAAAACAATTAAGTTCATGGTCCGATTTGATTTTTTCCCACTCTTTAACCAGCCTTCCTCTAGAGTCATCTTTTGCATCCAAGAAGGCTGTAATTTGAACTTGCTCATGATTAATTCATAAATTCAAGAAGACAACTAAAATATATTAAGAGAGAGAGAGAGAGATTAGTAACTTTCTAGACCAAGGCAAAAGAGAGAATAAGAAATTTTTATGTATTGACCATTTATAACCGTCTGAACACAGTGATAAAATAAAGAAATATTATATTGAAGAAGCTGATGACCTGAAAAAAAATGCTTCTATACTTTGGGTTAGTAATCAAAATGGAGCATGTTAAAATATCCTTCATATACAGTTATTGGGACAATAGATTAAGGTGCAGCCTGAAACAAAGAAATGCTTCTACATTTTGGTTAAGTACTAAGCAAAATGGAGCATTTTAATATCCCTCATATACAATCATTGGGACTCTTAAATCTAAAGAAACATGTTAATTATTAACTAACCTCTTTAAGACCTAATGAAGTAGACTCCTGCCAATAAATGATTGGTTTAAACATCACTACCGATCAAATGAGAAGTCCAACCAACCAACGGGCAACAGTAAGCTGCAAGACGATTATAAAATATCAACCATTAAAAATAAAAATTAAAACCTATGAGGCTATTTATGTCATCATCAATCAGTTGCTAGTTATTAAAATCAAGAGTTTTCACTGGGTGAAGTGTTTACTGGCAACTGACCGGTGAATGAAATAAATAACTGCAAATACCATTGTTGAATGTTTGAAAATAAAATAAAATCTAAAGATAAAATACATCATATATACTATATTTACATGTAGGTAAAGAGGTTTTACAAATTACTTAACCATCACAAGTCGGAAAATTTATTTAAAATGAAAATATTAATTTTATAAACATATTTATCAAATAAAATAACAGACTGTTAAAAATAGTAACTTTTAGTGACAAAATTTCAAAATAGTGACTTTTAGTGACCCAACCCAAGCCCTGTAATCAAAATAAATAAAAAAATTGTACCAGTACTCAACTATTTTTATATTTAGAATTTACTTGTGTAAAAAATTATTGGCAACAGTAAACAGTGAATGCAAATGTATACGAAAGTTAAATTGTTCAGAAATAACTCTTGATGGGTCTATATGTTTGTACACAGAAAAGAAAGAAACAAGAGATTGCATTCTTATGGCCACAGTGACATCTTATTTACACATCTCTGGAAATAAATACTACGTTTATCTTTGAGAATTTGTAGGTATAGAGGGACTGACAAGGTGCTGTCCTTGCCATCCTCATGGCAAACTGGAGAAATTATGACTCAGCACACATTTAGTGCACTATTGGTTGCATTCTTCTTTGTGGTTTATAGATGAAAAATATGCCCCATTAACTATTTTACGTCCACATATTGTTAAAATATGATTCAAAACTGGGCATCACGTGAGAGATACCATAATTTTTACGCAACGAGCAAAATATTTCATTCCAGAATAAGCTTTACCATGTAAGAGATACCGTTATTTTGCATTTTCTATTGTATATTTTTACTAATTGCTCTCAGTATGTTCTGTTCATTTATTTTATATGAAATTAGCGTATTCTTTATTTAACGTTTATCATAAATCAAAAACCATGTTCCTCTATTTATTCTTAATATTTTTTAAAGTTGCAAACAAAGTGCGCAGCTGCCACAAAAAAACTGATTCATTTTTACCCAAGCTGTTTATTTAAAGTAGGCCCTCACATCAGAAAGCCACAGACCAATGCCACAATGTAATTTACACAATTGCGTAATGTTGAATTTACATAAAGCAATTTGAATCCCACTGCCTTAGTTCAGTTGAATACTTCACAACAATAATAACTCATACTAACATGGTTTATATTACCAATGGGATAAGCTCAACTTCGCTTATTTTATTAGTTCTTCATTGTCCATAGGTGCTGTTAATTAATATTAATACAAGATATTATTTGGCATAAGAGTTTAATACACAAATAATCAGAAGAATGAGAAATTAATAGGTGCTTGAGATTGTTTTAAAAACTTTGTTTTTACAAAGTTCAGATATGGAAATATGCTATAGGAATTAGAAGTGTTAGATTATAAATTTTAATTGATTGACTTTATTCATCAGTGGTATTCAGAAATATGCAGTATTCAAATGAACTAAATAGTAAATATAACAAATATTTAATGCTTGTTGTTTCATTAACCAAAACCAGTGTGAGAGTCACAGTCTTTTTCAAGAAATATTCATTCCACCTATGATAGTTAAAGCAGAATCAGAACACTTTATTTTGACAGTAAAACCACTGTATAATAGCGTCATTAATCTAAACAGAACATTCTTACAAAATACAACTAAATAGTATCTATTTGATCTGTTAAGAAGTCCTTAACCATAAATAATAACATTTACTTAACAGAAGACCTTTCACCGCCTTCCCAAAGCCAACAACATCATCAACATTCTCCTTAACTGAGGCAGGTAGAGCATTAAACAACATTACAGCATTGTAATTAGTATGTCTCTTAAAAAATGAAGTTCTATGCCGTGGAATGTCAATAGAATGATTTCTAAAATTGTAACGAGCATTGTTTTGTGAATGTTGTGGATGAAGTTTAATACAGTAAAAGTTCAGGGTATTAAGGATGTATATCGAGGGAAATGTTAAAACCTTGTTATCGAAGAAAAGTGTCCTACAAGAATATCGATGGTTTTTTGAAAACAGTTCTTAATGCTCGCTTTTGTAATTTAAAAACAAAATTAGTTCAGACCGACTTGTGACCCCAGATTGTAACAGCATGTCAGAAAAGGATGAATAATACCATAATAAGCTGAAAGTAAGATGTCACTCTCAGAGACTTTAGAAAGAGTTTTTAAAAGAAAAATACCAGTTGAAAGCTTTTTGCAGACCGAATCAATATGAGATTGGAATTTTAAGTAACTATCAATTAGCACACCCAAGAACTTTACCATTGTGCTGGGTATTACAGCTTCGTCTGCAATATCAGATATCTTTTATCAGAAATCATATCTGATCTTTTACTGTGGTTAATTTTGAATTCAACAACTGTTGTCTTAGAACTATTGATTTCCAATTTGTTTTGATTAGCCCACTGTAGAACAGAACTAAATCCTGTAAATGCAGGATTCAATTTAATTTTTATTGAATAAAACCAGTGGTTGTATTTAAATTAAAGTATTAACCTTACTTATCTAATAAGATCACATTTTTTTGTTAAATACTTAGCCACATCGTATTGATCCAATATGCATCACTCAAGAGACTTTTTTCACTAACACTTAGTTTAAAATTGCTTATCTATTAGTAAGGATTTTCTTATTTGTTAAGTATGTTAGGAAATATGAATGATGCTATGGTAACCTCAACTTTTCCAGATTGAGATGAGTAACTTGTTGAATGGGGATCCATCAGTTCAACCTCTGATAGACTTCCTAGGAATGACACTGCCAGGAGATGTATCCATCATAAATGATATGTTGCTGGCAGATGTCAACAATACTGTGGTCCAGTTCACCAACTCTTACTTGGCCAGCTTGTTCTCATGGGATGAGATCGTGTGGCTAATACAAAATGCAGCTCAACAAAACTATCAATAAACTTAATATTTTTATTAGAGATAATTATTTATTTTTGTATATTATCAGATTGATTAGGTCTACACTTCCTACGATAAATTTCAATAATATTAAAACAAATTTTCAATTTAAAAGAAATCAATCAAAATTCTATATTGTAAATTGTATTATTTAGTATGCCAGTGGCCGAGCAGTCTAAGGCGTCAGGACTTTGAGCTTGGTTTAGAGATAGCACTGGTTCGAATCCGGCCTAGACTGAAATATTTATCAGTAATATACTGATAAATATTTCATCACCTTTACTGATATATTTCATCAGTAATATACTGTACTGGTTCGCCACCTTTCTCTGTCAGAATAAGTTCCTGCACAGATCAATAGTCAATGAGGAATGGACAGAGTACGGTTAAGGTGGAGATCGGCCTCTCCTTTTTTTTAACAAAAAAACAACTAAACTAAAAAAAATAGACAGGAAATGCTGATTGAAGGACAACAATCGATGTGTCAATTGTTTTCAATGTTCCATTCATTCAACAAAAGGAAAGTGTCATAATTAACCCTTTTAGTGCTTTGGCATCTGTCCTATGGCTATACCCTTTTCATGTAGTTTTAAGCAGAAATGAAGAGTTTAGGGAAATATTTCATTATTTTAAGACACGTCTTACTACTTTTAGTTTTATATTGTTGTACTTATAGTTTTATAAGAGATCTATAACTCAAGAAAATACATTTGAACATTTGTATTAGCAAAAAAATTTGTATCTGTACAAATTTTTGATACTATTTTATTTTTTAACTTTTGCATAAAATAGGAATATATTTTTGTACCTATTTATACGTAAAGAGCACTAAATGTAGGATAAATTCATATAGTTTTATGTTGTTATACTAAAAAAATACGGAGTAGAGAAAACATCTTGTAATCAATGTACTCACAACAAATAGTTGAACACGTGATATTTGAATCATTTGTACTAAAGAAACAAGAAACAACTGCTCAGATAAATATGATACTGCATTGAAATGCTTAAATTTATGAGGACATGTATCGTTATAGTAACATAAATTAAAGAAAACCGTTTTGTTTTATGAAAATAAAGTTATTGTAGTTAGCAATGTTTCATGGGCCATAGTGACAATCAACAAATATCGTAAAATAATTGAAAATGGAGCTGAAAAATAATGTAATACAACATTTTATATTATAAAGAAATAAACTATTTAAACATTTAATAAATTTCAGTTCAGTAAAACATCACAAAACAAAGCAACACAAAGCACAGTACAACAATTCTCAATACATAAACAAACAAACCTAACCTTGAGTTCTATCACTTTTAAAAAATATTAACAATCAATAAATGGCACCCGAATAGCCAAAAATCGATTCTCCGATACCTTCTGAACAAAATGACATTGATAGTACGAAGTAAATTAAATTAACCTATCTGTAATGTATAAAATAAATAGCATCTACCACATAGATGCTAGCACTTTTCAACATAACGCAGATTCTACCTCGTACACGCCAAAGCACTCAAAGGTTTAAGAATACCATTGACTATAGAAACAAGAAAACTGTCCACTCATATGGATCCATATGAAACCGGTTTTCCTGTTCAATGAATTAGTTCTTGTTCAGTTTTGACAGGTAGTGACAGAAGTCTCCCTCTCTCTAGCACACACTAATGTAAATAATAGCTGAGCCAATGGTTTGCCAGTCGTCCACTCTTATTTGAAACCAATTACCATTAGATATCAGCACAAGCGCTTGTCTACAGAAAATGCATTGGCTTGGACAGTCTGTTTCATTATTAAGACACTAATCATAGAGATATGGGAGAATATAAGGATTGAATGAATGTGTTGAGTATAGACAAACAAGTTGTCATTGCTACTAACTAAATTCGGCTGCTTCTTAGGAAGAGCCATTTATTAATAGCCCAATAACCAGGATCAACCAAGGAACCTATGGCTTTACATGGAATCCGAGCCACGTAGTATTGGTCTGATTTTCAGCTAACTGACAAGCCTGATCAGTTCTCTTACCTACACAACATCCAAATCCTGACAAACACCTAACACAGACACCCCAGACATCCCTAGTAGTGTCCAGTTGATGACAACCTTTGAACAGTCACCATGTTGGACAAGAGTATAGAACCTATCACCTACAACACTTTGTCCCCAAGTACAAGTAGCTGGGTCACAGTGCTGCGCTACTAGTTTTTCAAAATATTTAACACTAAACCAGTGTAACCGGCTCCCAGGTTTAGTGTTAGAGGGGGTTTCTTAGCCCTAACTTACCTGGTAAAATAAGATGTACTTTAACTTTTCTTAACATAACAGACATAATGCCATAACATAACTTCACTAACTAAAATTTGTATTAAAGATAATAGGCATAAAAATGAAAATACTATTAATACATTATATATCAATACACAATGATTTATTACTGATAAGAAAAGCATCATAGTATATAATCAATTACAGCATGTCAAATAAAATTAATAATAATAATAAATATTTACAATAGACTCATTGATATCTTAAAATACTAAAAAACTGTACAAAAATAGTAAAAATAAATATAATACACAAAACTAATCTAACAGAAATAACTATTCTAATATATCGTGCCACATATATATAATCTGAAAATAAAATAAATCACTGATGCAAAACTTAAAGCTAATATAAAATACAGACTTATAATGTAACCTCAAGCCTTCAATGGGAGGGGGATCATTAGAGAGGTTTATTCTTCAGAGATGTTACTGAATGCATGTACCTGCAACAATGAAACTTTAATGTTACTGAAGTATGCAAACCAATTCAATACTTAAATTAGGACACTTAATTTTATAAATAATCTTACATTAATAATATAATCAGATATAAGATATTATATTAAACATAGTATGATAATGAGTTAAGGAGATTAAAATGATATATTATAAAAGACCACTTTAAACTAGTTGATCCTTTGAATTCAAATATGTTATAAAATTTCTTTGTAATCATATTCTTCTCTAATACTGAGGCCACCTCAGATGTATATTTTGTCATCTGAGTTTACCACACCCATAACGCCGAGACCATGATAGCATAGTAAAAACCCGTTGATTCAGCCCAATGTGGCAGCCAGTAGGCCGAATTCACGGAAAAGCCAGACAAACGAGAGGCTATTAAAAGTAGCACTTTGGGACATACTAAAATCCTGCAAAAAGAAGATACAATACTCTATCTGTTTGATGTTTGTATTTGTATTTATTGTATTGTATAAGTTTGCAATGTTGTATTCGAAAGAAAGTACAGCAGTGTCTCTATAATCCGGCCCTGCGCCAGTCTGAAACGTCCAGTAATCCGGCACTCGGGAGGGCCGTGGGGGGTCAGCAGTTTTCATGTTGCTGCAGGCGTGTGACCTACAAACGCAGTAAACACACATTGGTGTTTGGTGTTCACATCGGACAGATGATGAAATCAATGAAGACGTACTGGACAGACAGCGATGACAAGGACAATGTGGAGGGGGAGACAGATGTTCTGGTGCATCCTACAGTAAATAGCGACAAGGCTCTGACAGCATTTGCCACTGCAATCACTTGGGCTGAGGAGAACTTATGTCACCATCCGATATGCTTGTTGTAAAGTTTTCTTTGTCTACCAAGAAACAAAAACCAATAACAAATTTGTTTACAATTTTATAATTAAATTATTACAATGTATGTTAAAATACCAGTTTTTTTTAGTATCATGGTTTTTATTATGTAAAATACAGTTTAGTACATACATAGATAGAATAAGTTTGTATTTTGTGTACTTTTGTATATCCTGTACTTGTGTATAGGAAAGTGCAATGTACTTTCCTATTTAGTCTCATACATTTTTTTAACCTTTATTCTCATCAAATATGTGTTATACGCTATTAGAACTCGTTTATATAATGATAAAGTTCATTTATGCTATATATGTTTGCAAATTTTACTTCCTTTGCTCAACTCCCAGAAATCCTGCAATGACAATCATGATATGTGGCCGGATTACTGAGACTCTACTGTAATTCATTTTGTAAATACAATGAACAGTGTTTTTTATTAGAATTACTTAATTATTTGTTTCTGATGGAATACATTTTAGACGCCAATTCTAAGAAACCGTTGTAATATTCATCCATCTGCTTGATTCTATTTTCGTAGCGCACAGAGTATTACCCCTGATCTTTAGTTGTGAGCCCTGATTTCCGATTCCAAATATATTTTTCCAATGCAGTTATTTTGCGATTATCTTAAATGTAAGCAAAAAACCATTATTTGTCACTTTCAGTCAAAAACTATTTTTAGTTTTGAATCATATATATAATTAATTTATGTGTAGACTATTTTAGGCTAAATCAAAGGGGGCCGGACATCCTAGGGCATGTCCGGTTATAGCTAAGTGAGGTTATAGCTGGATTCCGTTTATTTAATAAATAATCTTAATGTAACTGCAATTCATCAAAAGTACCACTGATATTGGAAAAGATCAATATTAACTCTAAATACAGACCCTAACTTCTATATTTACTCACATATAGTGTGCAATGAATGCTTGATCAATGCACCATACTGTTCGAGATTTTATTAAAAATACCATGAATTTTGTGACTAACCTTTCCATTGTTTGTTTGAACAAAATTATTTTGAATATACAGATAATATTTATTTGTTACAAAATAAATATCACAACATTAAAGTAGGCTACGTAAGTTTAAAAGTGTTTACCATTTTTAAGGAATACATTACGTGAGGGTTGCATACAGTTAATTTGCTAAAGGAGATAGACATCAACAATAACAAATAACACACAACTACACCTAAAGAAAGTAGTAGGATACTAATAAATACAACAGTCACATAACCAATGTATACATTGACAAGATCTTAGGATAGACAGGATCTTGTCGTTATTACAGATAAAATCATTGAGAAATTGGCTTAAGTGTGGAAATTTACTTTTGATGCTATCTCTCTTTGTAAAATAATCAAAATTTTATTGAATCTATAAATATAAAAACGTAAGTATATGTGTTTGTCCTTTATGCATTACCAAACTACTCATCGTATCACCATGAAATTTTGGGAAGTTGTAGAGTTCACTCCAGGGAAGGTTTCTGGCGTGGTTTTATTCACATCCGACTCTAGGGCTCCGCCCCAGAGGCCTTTAAAATTTCAATGACAATGTAATGGAGTTACTTTATTTATTTGACACCATCAGCTGTTAGATAAAAGCAAATAAAATGAACGCTTTTGAAATAGGCTGTGATACTTATTGAAATTTAAAATTCAATAAACTAAAACATTACTTAGAACTTAGGCTTAAGCGGCCGGTGTCATAACTAGAATCTACATTTTCCAGTGACAACCGTGTCAAGGTACTATCTACCTTGACGTCAGTCTCAGAGAAACCACTGAGGATGCCATATCACAGTATGGGCGAAATGTCTGTTTATCTTGTAAATATTGTAGATACAGGGTGTCTACCAGTGGGCTGATAAAAAAATCGGGGACTTTTTGGTGACTTTTGGTGACCAATTTTCTGAAATTCGGTGACTTAACAAATTTTAGGTGGTTTCAACGTTCACACATTTGATACGGACATATGATATATTTTGCTTCCTCTGCATGTAATTAAAAGTAAAATATTTACAGATATTTATTGAATAATAATAACATTAAGAAACAAAACACTTAAAAATGCATAGTATAAACAGCAAAATAAACCATGTATTGGAACTTTGCCTTAAAAATATGAGTTTCCAACTTCAGAATACTTTCTTAAATTAGAAAACCGAATCAGACACCAAATATTTAAACGAGATAAAACCAATAAATATCTAGGCTAATATTAAAATATTTTTAAATCCTTACCTTAGTCATCCTAAAATGTGTGTTCTTGAAAATGTATCATCATATATTTACATTAGATAATAAAAGGTCTCATTGTATAGAACAGTTACATTATATTTGTAACCCAAATAGTTCATAAGATATTTACACAGATATTTTGACAATCACGTCCTTAACATTAATTACACAGTTGTTTTAACAAGTTCTCAGTAGGTTAACATATATATTAAAAATAAAATATCTAATCTAGTCTACAACTTTTTTTAAAGTTTGTAGCTTTTTTTCTATACTAATAAGCTCTTCATTTTTTTCTTCTTGTATTTTCTGTCTTTGTTTCTGAAGTTCTTTCATTTCCCTACATATCCTCTTTCTTTCATTTTCTTCTCTATCCTCTTCTTCCTTCTTTCTCTTTAGACTTTCCTTTCGTCTATACGATGCAGACTTGAACTCGTTCATCATCTGCTTAGTTATAACTAGAGATGATAAACCATCTAAAATAAATAAAAAATATGTAGATCTCATTCTCCACCCTAGTTATCTTAAAGTTTTTTAAGTAGAAGGCAGTGTTAAAATTGCTTCATTACTTCCTTTCTGGCTTAAGGAACTATGTACAGTACTACTGGCTGCAGTAATGGAACTACAAATGTTAGGCCTAAAGGCATGAAGAGTCATTTGTTTGCCGCTTTTAAGGTTTTTTTCTAATTCGGAATGTTTTTTTCCTAATTTGTGTGACTTAAGACTATTAACACCTGAATAAGAGACATCAAAATGTCTTTTGCATAAACAGCAAAATGCTGTGTATAAGTCTTTACCTGGTCTCAACCACATTTTAAAATTGTCGTCTTCAGACCATGTTTCTTGGAATCGACACTTGCCCGGCATGTTGTCTCTGTCAACTGAAAAACTAGTAGGCCTATAACTATTAACACTAACTTATTAAAACTTATTAAAAAGGGTAATTATGCACTTTCTTGCCACCAAACAAATTTGGAACATTTTGCTTGAAATGGGTCTAGAATTGGCTGTATTTTCACGAGATATGCTTTTTATTCCGCGGAAATAACGTATTTTACCGAAAAATTTGAAAAAAACCAATGTCACAACTTTAAGTATTTTTGTCATATTTCCGTTAATTTATATGGTATTTTAATCATTTTTTTTATTTTGATGTGTTTTTTGCGCTGAATACAAATTTGAAAACTATTTTGGTCTATTACAAATATTTCTTGAGAAATAACGGAAAAACTACTGTCGCGGCGGATCGCGATTAGCGGCCATTACGCGATCATTATATACAACAACTTTTAATCACAAAAACCGAATTCACCTATATTCCCGCCGGAATTACGGCCGGCAGGCCGTCACGGAGGCCAAACGCCCGAATTTAACGCAAATTACGAATTTTTGTTGAGAAAATAGACAATTAGGATAAGTTAGGTTATGTTTGGTTATGTCAGCAAAAAATGCATTTTTCGAGCTGAAAAAATAATTTTACTACAAAACCAGTTATATATTTGTGTTCAGCATAAAAAAACACGAGAAATGAAAAAAATTTGTCAAAAAATAACGATTTTTAAAAAGTTGGTTTTTTTATTATTAGATAAAAATCTAGTTTTTCGATTGGCATAATTACCTTAAAAAGAAACTAAAATAACTTTCACTGATATTTCACACTATGTCTGAACAAATTATTACTGTACACTAAAATATTTCTAAAGAGTTTAATTTTAACGGCACTTTAGAAAATGAATTAAAAATCACTGCTTCACCGTACTTGATTTATGCCAACGCCAAATTAGGTGCAAACAAAGCAGTTCAACTTAACAGACTAACTTGCTTTATTCAAGCTATAGTCGGTCACGATTCACTAGTTGAATACCGGTATGGTCTGAGAGGTTGGACTTCTCATGAAAGGAACCAACTTGGAACAAGGAAAAGAATGGTAAACAAAACAAACTCACGAAAACAGGTGTTTGAAAGTACGGCGCATAGCGAATAGTAGAACACATTTCCGAGTCTCTGCGCATGCGCTCGTGACGAAATTACGTTGCCAAGACAACAGCCAATCCCGTCGAACTTTCTTATGCATTTCTCCATTCCATCTAAAATCATTCCTATTTCTTCCATGTGCACTGCCTTCCTTATGTTTTCTGTGTTCTACACTACACAATATTACGCTCAACGTATACACGCATCGATGTATCACTGTTGGCGTTGACGAACGATCAACTGAATCAAAACGCTTGACGTGAATAAAAAACCATCATTGAGCGAAAAAAAATCAAAATAATAATAGAAAAAGTTGTCCATATTTCGGTGACCTACGAATAAAAATTCGTGACTTTTGGTGACTTCCGTGACCCTTCATACAAATACGGGACTTTTCGGGGACTTCCGTGACCGGTAGACACCCTGTAGATAGTACCTTGACGCGGTTGTCACGGGAAAATGTAGATTCTAGTAATAACATTACTTTTTATTAATCCTGTAGCAAGGCATGGATAAACAGCTAGTTATTCATCTGGTGAGCTTTTTCTTTCAATTGATACTATTCCACAAATATTTGCTGATATAATAACCATAATTAAACATAAAGAATTGCATCATGAACAACTGACTACATTAAAAAGTGTGTGGGAAAATACATTGGATTGCCTATAAGGTTGGACTTCTTTGGTTTTAATATAAACATATGGAAAATAATTCGGACACAGCAATGTTTATTGTTTATTCCACAACGTAGTTAAAATATTTTAAATAAGAACTGCGATTTTCAAGTTTGTGATACATATAATGAATATTATATTTAGTTAGTGTAATTTATTTTATTTACTTTTAACGTCCGCTTTGTTTAATATCAATGAAGTTTAGTTAGGGTAGTAAATGAAATAATCTTATTTACTTATTTATTTATATTTGTCTTCTTAGATATAATCAAAAAGGATATAATGAGGTTTAAAAGGTCATGAACAAAATGTTTTATAAAGAAGTTAATTTGCAAAATGACTGAAATTTATTTATAAATTTAACTTAACATTTCATAAAAAAACTGAGGTTATTCACAATACAGCAAGTACTTATATAACTGGTTTACCCTCTAAACTGGCCAAAATAAATTACTTGGCATTACCTGACATAACCCTATGTTTATAGTATAGATCTGTTTGTATAGTATAGTATAGATCTGTAAATATACAACCTTACAGGCAATCCAGTGTACTTTCCCACACACATTTTTAACACGGTTAGACAATACAATACAATTAAACTCAATTATTGACAGTTCAAAAATTCATACTTCATTGGCACTGTTTTGAACTGGCTATGTATTTGTCTATCTTACACCAAAATTTATTAACCCACTCATACGCATACAGTGGTATTGACCTACCTATTTGTATACAGTGGAATTGACCCACCTATACACATACAGTGGTTTTGACCCACTCATACACATACAATGGTACTGATCCACCCATACGCATACAGTGGTACTGACCCACCCATACTCAGACAATGGTACTGACCCACCCATATACTCATACAGTGGTACTGACCCACCAATACATATACAGTGGTATTGACCCACCCATACACATACAGTGGTATTGACCCACCCATACGCACACGGTGGTACTGACCCACCCATATACATACATTGGTATTGACCCACCCGTACACATACAGTGGTATTGACCCACCCATATGCATACAGTGGTACTGACCCACCCATATACATACAGTGGTATTGACCCACCCATATACATACAATGGTACTGACCCACCAATATATGTACAGTGGTAAGATTCTTTAGCTTATTTATGTTATTGTATTTACTTTCATGGCTTACTGAAATTTATTTACCGAAAAAAGAAAATCATGTAGATTCGTACGGAAAAATATTAGCTGACATTACAAAATTTGGAGTAAGTAATCTTTTAGATGAAGATTGAGTATATAAAGTTCAAATTTAAAATATTGACATCTTGTTTATTTATTCACTGAATCTCTCACTAGAGGGTTATTGTTATATACGTAGATGAAGTATACCTGTTAAGTACAATCATAAGTGGTATTGGCATCAAAATAATACTTAAAGGGACATAACCACAAAGTACATACATAAGCTAAAGAGCAGTGCAGAGTTCACAATGCCAGGAGCCGGAGGGGACTCTCTTCAAGCCCACACAGAAGCTGTGGTACCTGGACAACACATAACATCATAGATATGTTTTATACCAGATTTCAGTTAATACAACTTGTTAGAGGCTGTTAAACAATTTATTTAACTTCACTAAAAGAAAGGATGTACCAAATGTTTCCAAAGATAAAGAAATGGTTATGTTAAATGTCATTAGATGAAAAATGAAATGAAAAACCATAAGTAGCATAGAGGTTAGATAAGAAAACATTGGCTTAGGTTCAAACAAGACAGTGATAGTCTGTGGGTATAAATCTGCAAACAAAAAACCATTGTACTGCCAACAAATGTTTGACCCTATGAGATGCTTAACCTTTAGTCAGCATTTTTCTTAACCATACATTATTGTCTGTTTTGTCGATGTTTACTTCAATAGTTGAACTTATTAGAATCAATGATGAGAAATGATCAGTAGCAAAATGTATAATTAAAACACAGATCATATAATTTTTCAAGTAAGTCAGATTTACTAACAGAGACTAAAATTACTTCTCAAACTTGACAACTTCATCTGATTGTTTAAATAAAACCAAAATTTTAACATTTTACATTTAATTAGAAAATTTTAAATTTAAATAAATTAAACCATATACCATAAATTATTGAATTTAATTAAAAATAATATCTTTTATATTTTAATATGGTGAAAGACGAGAGACGCAAAAGTAGCGCATATTCCAGCTTTTTAATATACCCAAATTTCAAAACTGCAAAACTTGCCGCACACCAATGGTCCTTAGTAACTTTAATTTTGTACGTAAAACTTTCAACCCGCCCGTAAAAAGGGCCTTGTAGCACCGACCGACCGTGCACACTACAGTCTTCCTGCCATTCCTTTAGTCCCCAAATTGTAACTGAATCTATAGGTGTACGTAACTATCAACTATAGATTCTCTCATTTTATAAGTGACTATTTATCATATATTTATCTGAGAATTACCTCTCTGGATACTCATAATTTTTAACTTAATATTCATTCAAAGTTGTATCAGCGTCTCTAGTCTAACCCTTCATTAAATAATTCTACACGCATAATTCTAAATACAGTAAAAATGTAAATGAATAAATAAAAACCACAACTTAGTATGATTCAGAATTTAGTCTCTGTTGTCACATTAGAACTTTAAAAAACCCTTAACTGTAAAAAATTAATTAAATTAGCAGTGTTATTTTTAATAATTCCCAAGGGCCATAACAAAGAGCCTAACATAATTACAATAAAGCTTGTTAAGGTAACTAAGCATGCATTAAATAATCATATATATAACCTAAAATATATTAATTAATTAGTACGATAATCAATAAAAATGAAATTTAAAAAAAAAAGATAAACTAAAAGAAAACATGTACTTTGTCATATACGGACCCTCTATCACACACATCGCAGAACAGCATCTTTGTCTCATTTACAGCTGTGTTGCAGCGTTGACAAGTTTTGCAGACGGAACACTGCCAGGCATACTTTCTTACATGAACCAACATGGCAGCATTCAAATCGGCACAAGCTACATGAACTGATGAGGAGGAACGGAAAACAAAACAAAAATGAAAAGAAGGCTTCAGTTAGTTTAAAATAAAAACGAAGATTGAAAAACAACATTTGAAACAAAACTCCCTTAAACAAAAAGTAGTAGAAAAGTTTTCTATAGAAATTAAATAATTTACTAAAAAAGGAATGGGGGTATACCTAATATTCCAATTCATAAAACAGTCTACTACTATTGTATAAGTTTGTCCAGGTAACAACTACAAAGTTAAAATAATACTTTGAGAGAAAAAGCAAAAACTGAAATCTACTGAACCATTATAAAAAGTGATTGAAAGTTAAGCTGATAAGGATGTAGCTCTTTATCCACACCTCGGTGTGTTTTGTACATATTTATGACAAAATTGCTACACACACACAAACTACACAATTGTGAGGAAACGTTATATGTGATAAAAAGATACAATGACAATTTTTAATCCAAACCTAAAAAATTATACTAGCTGGAAAGGTTTCAAGTACTACACCAAACCAGATAACATCCTACATCTTTTGTGCGTCTTATGATGGTAATAGTAACTCAATTAAATACACTTTGCATGAAAATATACTTACTACTGTATTATGCTGTGACATGAAGATAACTAAGCACAGTTTTTATCTGCCATTCCAAATTATAGACATTCTACTTCAGTTGCATGTCTTTCTAAAGATATTTCTTACTCAATGAGACAAAATTGAAGGAAAACACATAACTAATATCAAGATTAGAGTGCAAAAAGAAGTGTGATCATTAACGTAAGTCACTAGTGAAGATCTCTAGGGAGTAATAAAAATTACAACAATAGGAGAATAGTGCCACCACACCAGCTGACTGCAGTAGTGCTTCACGATAGAGCCTGTGATTCACCTCTCGATACTTTCATACAAATACTAAATAGAGACCGAAAAATAGAAAAGACGATGTTACTTGACATTATAAGTGTGATATTGGGCCACATCAAATGTACAGATGTGTTATATTTATTAGAAGGAGAGTACTATAATTTTGTTCTTTATTTATACATAAGAATGTTTTTTTTTGTGGTTTATTATATTGATATACAATATCACAAATCAAAGGGTTTTCTATATATAAAGGGAGTGAGAGAGTCATCAGCTATGTTGTTCATGTCTAGGCCAACGGAGGATTTTGACTACTATTTTGAATGATAAAACTGTGTACTTTTTCATAAGCACATGTTTATTTTATTAAGTACATGTTGAAACTTAAAGCCCAGAATATACTGACAATTATTTATTTTTAAAATCAAGACATGGGCAAATATGGATTTTGAATGAGTGTAGATGAGAGAATATAGTCATTGTTACAAACTAAGGCCGACTATTCCTTAGAAAGTGTCATTTAATTAGTAGCCCAATGACAAATGAACAGCTGGGAATTATCAGCTGGGCCCTTTCAAAGTGTGTTATGACTGATTGGCATTGAACTGAGAACCTTTAGCTTATGAAGCTGGGCTGTAATTAGTTAATGAGAAATTGATCAATTACAGAAAATAATAAATGGATATCCATTCAAACCAATGTGCTAACAAGTTTACAAACTTGTGAAGAGCTTGCATACTTTTAGAAGCGTTCTTACGACAAAGTACATGTTTTAAGAAGAACATATATATACTATCACCATTAATGCTACCTAAACTTAAGAGAACAGAATAGACATCAAATAGTCATTATTTAGATTCTTAACTACATAGCTTATTAGAAACATGCAAAACTAAACATTCCATGCAGAGAAACTAATTTAAAACTAACAATCATAATAATAACAAACACAAAACTTAGTTAGAAAATGTTCAAAATCATACTATAAACTAATAAAAAATACAATTTGTACAAATCATTGTTTTTTTAAACTTATAAAATACATATAATTAATCATTTTCTTATTCCATGATGATTGTACCTGTATTACTAACATTAATATGTACTAGAATTAAAGAATGTTGATTTATTCTTTTAAATCAATTTATTGTTTAAACTAATTAACTTTAAACTTACAAAATGTCTAAATTAACTTACTTATTTATTTGGAAATATATTTTAAAACATTATATGCATATTTTAAGAACTTAAATTACGAGGGGCGTCCAGAAAGTAAGTTCCGTTTGTATGTATCGCCCTTACAGCGTAGCGATCGCAATTCTGAGCATATGCGGCTCTATTGTTGTCATATTACGAAGCAGGTGACGCCATTTTGAATTAGGTACTTGTAGTTTTCATGTCATATTGCTTCTTTAAAATGTAAAAGTTAATTAAAAATCTTTGTGAGATTAGATCTGTAATTAGGTTTCTCAATTCGAGAAACATTAAACCAGTCAAAATTCATAAACAGTTCTGTGAAGTTTATGAACCTAATGTAATGAGTGATTCAAGGTTTAGAACGGAATTGATGGAATGGAGGCACACATCACCAACAGCAAAGAAAAAAGTCAAAACCAATGTTGACAACAGAAAAACCATGTGCACTTTTTTGGGATAGACAAGGTGTTCTTTTACTGGACTTTCTACCGTGAGGCGAATTAATTATTACTAATGCTTACTGCGAGACGCTTAGAAAACTGCCTAACAGGATTGTTTTGTTGCACGACAATGCCCTCACACAATAAATTGAATGAATTTGGAAGAGAGCAATTCAACCACCCTCCATACAGTCCAAACCTTGTTCCTAGTGACTAATATATGTTCTTAAACCTTAAATTCAATATCGCTTGTAAGATATTCTACTCCCATAATTAATGGTATTGACCCACCCACCCATACATGTACTGTGACATTCCTACTCCCATAATTATCAGGTGAGTGGGGAAGAGTTGAAACTAAGTCAGTATCTACTCACCTAATGAATATGTCAGTGGAACTCTATCTGTTTACTGTGTTATTGAACATGGCCTCTAGGGTAAGATTGGTGATACCCTACCTCTTCGAATGCATTTTAAATCATAGGCTAGTGCCATGTAACTCAACTTTTCAGGTAATTTAAGATTAAAATTAAAAATGATAAGCAGGGTACACGGATAAATCACATTGTGGCAGTAATGTGATCTTCTTCAACCTAATACTCCCTAAACTCCTCAACTTGAATGCCTTCATCAGTACTTTTTTAACAGTGTTCTTAAACAAAGTTTGCATTAAATAATATTTACTTTTAAAAGAAGTAATAAGCCATGACAATTATTACTAAATTGGTTCCCTAAATAATTTCATAATCCACTTGATATAATAAATTCACTCCACCTCATTAAAATTCCAACTAAATATGAGAAAACATCAAGAAATTTTATTTTAACAGTACACTCCTAACCAGATGTTTTAATATTCGATTATAAAGTTTTTTTTATCAATGTGCTCAATACGTCCCAACCAACCACCCGCCCATACACATATGATGATATTGACCCATCCACTCGTCGTGTCCATGTATGGTGGTACTGACCCACTCACGGGTGGTCACTACCACTGTACAGCACGTGTACGAGTCACTTCCACTGCACGTGTATAGGATGGCAGGGTAGATGGGTCTATACCAATGTACATGTATGTGAAGACCACTGTACAATATGACTTACGTTTTCCCATGGGGCTTGGATTAATAAATCTTAGTTAAAATGACTTGATTAAGCGTTTGCCTTTTTGTGCAACCTCCATTAATAATGGTATTGACCCACCCGCCCATTTAGACATAGAGTGGTAAAGACCCTCCCACCCCTTAACACGTACAGTGGTATTGACCCACCTATCTGCTCAGAGATGTACGATAGTATAGACCCATCTATCCACCCATTCTAGTATGAAGGTATTGACTCACTCGCCCACCCATATATGTAAGGCAGTATTGACTCACCTAACCACCACACACATATGAAGGTAGTGACCCACCTACCTACGGTAATGATGGATCCATATACATATCTTTAATACTGTACATTTATGGCAGAGTAGGTAGTTCATTACCACCATACACGTATGTATGTTCTATTGGTTTGTCAAACATAAGGTTTTCAGAATTTCACACATACAAATTGAAGCAGTAATTAAGATCATACATGTTTTCTATGTAAAAACATTTTTTCAAACTTTAATTAAAGGTAAAATCGGTTCTGAAATGTTTCCATTTATCACAAAAGCTACTACTGTCAACTCAAAAGTGTATTATCAACCAATCGAATATAACTGACATACTCATGAAAAATCTAGGAAAAGAACCATGAAAGTATAGAGATAATCAAATGAAGCTAGGCCCTTAACCTTATTTTGGAAGATACCCAATTATAGATCCACACATGAATTAAATGAAATAATCTGGGACAAACCGGGTGGAGCGTCGATTCGAAATAGGGCAATTTGCGGTGCCTTAGTGCACTTACTGTTGTGGCCGCAATGTGAGCATTGTATCGCTCCGCCACTCCTTTTACCCCCTCCACACACCTTGCAGTCTTCCTCTCCTTCACTGGAACTGTCACTGAAACATTTTACAAGGCTGACTTAACTAAATCCTGGTAAGTAACAAACTCAACTGCTTTACTCTTATATAGAATACTTTAGTTGTTAAGACTGATGGTGACCAATGGTTTGATTGGCACTAAGTAAACCGGTCAAATCTCAAATACAAAGATAATGGTTAAAGTTTAATGTATCCATTTATTTAAAAGCACTCTGAACAATTTATTGTGAAACCACAATCTTTAAGATGTCTAACACTACGACATTTCAATTGTAACATCTCTCATTTACTAGTTTTTACATTAAATTTTTTATTGCTCTTAGTATGTAGTTAAAGTACTGAATAAAGTCTAAAGAAATCAAATAACATCTAATTGGGGGGGGGGGATCAGTAAAATCACCACTTAAAAACAAAATAGCTCGATAATTTACTAATACTTTGAACTATCAAAAATGTTCTCTAGGCTCAAACATAGACTGAAAATCATGAAAGTGTCTTCAAACTCAGTTTTGAGTATGTGCACAACACCTCTAGTTAATAACCTTTCTTACTTCTTGTTAGTTTGAAGAATTTCACGACACAAAAAATTGCAGTTACTATTTTTTTTTTTAACTGTGAAAACATGTACCTTGAGTCATCAGAGGAAGAGCTGTCTTCACTTTCAGACTGACTGCCTTCGGAGCCCCCTGTGCTATGTCTCTCGTTGGGCTGCAAAGGTCCGTACAATACTGTGTTCACTGGCCAATAACGAAGCTCTTGTGGAGTGTACCTAAAAAATAATTTGTTAGTTAAACTAAATATCTTTCAAGACTAAAAAAATGGTTTCTGACTGAGACGTGAGGTCTCTGATTTAGCCCAAACCAATTGACATTTTGTCTGTTGGTCTTTATGTACTTACAGCTACATCTTTTGACCAATAATAAAATTTGGCTGATTTTACAATGGCAAGTTTGAGTAGGAACATATCACTCTTTGCTTCAGTTCCAAGATGGTCACAATAATTTTCAAAGTGGCAAATAAATTATACACAAATCACATTTGTAAAAAAATGTATCATTAAATTTTGCATCCAAGTGATTCTTAAATTGACACTGATATATGTATAAGGACTTCACACTTCAAAGATGGCAGCTATTATTTTCAAGATGGTAGATAAGACCTATCCAATTTTTTTAGTAGTTAAAAAAAATATATACAAAAAAATATCAGAAATCCATAAACTTGAAAATGACTTCTTCCTGTGTTTTAGTGGACAAGTTAAAGTAGCTTACAAGTACTTGTAGAAGTTGAATTGAATTGTTGAAGAGTTTATTCGGTTCAAAGTAGCTCACAACTCAGATGAAAACTAGTAAAGTCATCAACGGACAACATTGGTTTTCTCCTTTCCACAATTTTATCAGTGCATCTGGCCATCAGTTGTATTCTTATTTTCTTGATGAGACCAGCTCATAAAGCAAATGCTATTATTGCGTTGAAGAATTATTTGAATCTAGGCTAAGGATTTTAGGTTAGAACTTTTCCAACAGGTCTAATTATAAATAGCTGATAGATACTACTGGAGCCTAAAAAACTGCTGAGCAGCAAACTAGTAGGAAAACCAAAATCAGGGTTTATAAGACCATAATACAACCAATAATACTCTACGGCTGTTAAGTTTGGTCTCCTAGCAAAGTTTTCAGAAAGAAATTCATAACTTTTGAAAACAAAGTAGTAAGGAAAATATTTAGACCTATTTATAAAGCAGGAGTGAGGAACAGAAAAATAGGGAATTGAAAGATTTATTGTGAGCCTGATATAATTGTAACAATAAAAAGCAAACGCTTAAGATGACTGGGGACCACATATTAAGAAGGGACAACATCAGAGCATGATAAAGCAGGTTTTCCATGATAGATCTAATGGCAGAAGAAATCTAGGAAGACCAACACTGCGTTGGAGACCAAGTACTGAAGGATGTAAAAGGACTTGGAGCAGAAATAAAGATGACGGAATATAGAGGAGAGTGGAGGCATTGGCCAGTAACCAGTAAACATCTGGTTACTGGTTTACATGACCACAGGAGTAAGAGTAAGTAAGTAGAGTGAAGTTAGATATTTAATGTAATAATGTTTGTCAATTAATTTTGCCAGCAAAGTGGCAAAAGGAAAAGCTATGTATGAATATTTTTAGATTAAAAAAGATACCTTTTATAATAGTCAGCATACTGCCCCGGGATGAGTGCCACAGGATAGCTGCCCAGTTTGGGAGTAGGTTTAGTCATTTTCACTGCCCGGTTCCGAGGATACTGGATAGTCCAGGTCTGTAGATCCAGATGGCATTTCCGACTCTCAGTGCGGCTTTTATTCAATGCCTGGTTCCAAGAAATTGATGACTGAATTGCTTGTTCTTTCAGGTCTGACTTTGACAGACTCAGCTCAAATTTCTTCTTTTCTGTTGATAAAAAATTCAATTTAGGTCAACTATGACGCATTTACAAGTGATTTTGTATTCTTTAGTTTTAAAAATTTCTGAATATAAATCCATAGTCAACTAAAGCACAAAATCTTGGATATCAAGATGGGACTATTTTGTAATAAACTGGAACTAATAATTCAATCTTATTTAATAATAAAAGAACTTAAATACTTCCAAATACTGAAAGCAAGCACCGATTATACCACATTCAAAGTACCACAGAATTAGATTTAATGTGGAGATCTATGCTGAGCTTCCTTTTACATCAGCTGTCACTGCGGGATGGGTTTGGTTTTAAGTGACAGATGCTTTTGTTCTACTTTTAGACAAGGATTAAAATAACAACAGGAAATACGTTTTGTTACTGAAATGGACCAACAATTGTCAATGTAAATTTTTTTTCATTTTTTCATCTCTAAGACGCCGATCGTAGAGATATGGGGGAATATGAGGAGTGAACGAGTGTGATGAGTGTAGATGAACGAGTGTAGTCATTGTTACTACCTGAGTTCAACTTAGCTCAGAAAGGACTATTTATTAATAGCCCAGTAGCCAGGGCAACTACTACAGCCAGGACCTACAGCTTTACGTGGAATCCGAACCACACGTAGTGTTGGTCTAATTTTCAGCTATCTGACAAGTCTGACACTCAGTTCTCTTCCCTACACAACACCGAACCTTGACTACCGTTCAACACGGACACTACAGACTTCTCTTTTTTATAATAAGAATAAAATATAGAAATAAAATATTGTTTTATTTCTATTAACTTAAAGTTTTAAGACAATTTTGCATGGTAAAGAAAGAACATGGTTCCCTGATCTGTTCTAGTGATGGGGGCATGTGCATTAGATTGATTTGCTTGCAGAGGTTAGGTAATACTTTGAAACCTTTCATACAATATGGTATTGTTTTAAACTATGAATAAAGTTGGTTTAATTAATCTTTATAAAAATGTTTATAGAGCTTACCTTTCTGTTTGTTTATAAGTTCCCGGGCCTGTTTCTCTCGCATGTGCTTGCGCAACTCCTCGTACTGATCTTGGAAGTCCTGAAACATTATGTCCAACACCTCAGAGCTGCTCACAGCTGTCAAACCTGCAATGATATAATACTGATTAGACAATAGCATATAATTAATCATTCAAACACTTAAAAACTAAAATAATTAAAATTTTCTGCAGCTAAAACATATTGACTGCTTCAACAAACTGCTTAGTTTGTTAAAACATGGTATCACCAAAAATATTACTCTTCTAAGATTAGCCATCACTTCAGAAGACTGAGCATCACCATCAGGCGAAGTTTCTATTGACAATAATAAAAATGTAAAATTATGATAGTAAAAAAAAATCATAAATTTGTAGTAGCATTGTAAAAAAATCCTGTAATACATTAATTTAATATGGCCTAAACAACTTACACTTTATAACAATACTTTATAGCTACTCTTGTTTCGCAAATAAGCATACATTATTTTTTTTATATACTCTAAAAATCTACGCCACTTTTATTATTATTTCAGTTATCACAGACAGAGATCATTATTAGTTTTATAAATAAAAGAATGATTCAATCAGTTGTTAATGTTTAAATACTAAAGTATACATATAACATATTTATAAATATGTACCACAACATATCTGATACTTATATAATACTGAATACAAGTGAAGTACAAGTGCTAGTTTTTCAATTAGCATAATATGTGTTGATATATATATACAGTACAAGTAAACGTCACACAACACAAATATATTACAATACAAGCACGAAATGCACAAATATTATGGTGATTGATTTCGGTGAACCACGCTCACCTTCCTCAGACCAAAAATCCCTGAATATTTGTGCATTTTGTACTTATATTGTAATATATTTGTGTTGTGTGACATTCACTTGGACTATATATATATATATATATATATACCAACATGTATTATGCTAATTGAAAAACTAATAATGAATAGTAAATGAAATATAAAATGTTTATGTGTGTATAAAAAATACAATTTATTATATTTTTAGCATTTTTTTGGAATATTTGGGTGATTGGAATCCTTTATAATGGTCTTGACTCAATGTCAGTAATAAAACATGCAGTGTTGAATTCCGACATGTTTACAACAAGGTAAATTTACAAAACTGTTCTACTTCACTCTGAAATAGCATACACCAGTTTTTCACAGCTAGATTCCAGTAGTATGCACAGATCAGTGGTACCGCTAATGGAAGACAAAAACAATGGTGAAAACACGATGGTGGTGTTGGGGGGGCATGATTGCTATTCTACAAAATTAGATCTGACTGAGGCTGCGCTAGCAGCTCGACTTTTCCTAGAATCTTGGTACGCAAACACGACTATGATAGTCGGTAGTGTGCACTCAGCCTTTTATTAAGTAGTTTTTATTAAAGTTGTAGTTAACTAATTTTATTAAAGTTCTAGTTATTTATTTATTCTTAAAACACTGATTGTCAAGATCAGATTTTGAATGAGTGTGATGAGATTAGATGACCAAATATAGTCTTTGTTATAAACTAAGGCCCATCTTTGTTCATTAATTAATAGCCCAATGACAAATGAACAGCCAGTGGTTATCAGCTGATCCCTTTCAAAATTTGTTATGACTCTGATTGGGATCAAACTGAGAACCACTAGCTTGTGAGGCTAGGTTTTAACCAACTGGCTACTGACCAATCGTTATGTTAACAATAATGGGAAAAAGTTGTTTGGCACGTTCAGTTAATAACTGTTGTTAATTCTTCTCTACAATAAATATTTGAATTTGTTTATAAGTAAAGAAGTTTTTATTTTATTTCCCTTTGGTATGACTTGCTCACATATTTGGAGTTAAATGTCTCAAATAAATATTTTAAATATTGAATAAAAAACAGCAACATTACCAATGATCACAGTAACTTCATGTTCTACACATTATTTTATTTTGTTTTTATTTTTACAAATATATTTTAAAAGAAGTCTTAATCATTTTTAATGGATTGAATACTGATGGAATATTTGTAAAGTGCTTTGAACAGAATGGAAATTGCTAATATGTTTTAAATGAAAATAGAACATTAACTGGTTTTTAATTATAAATTTAGATGAATATATAAAGTCACAGATCTAATGATTGAATATTTTGGCTTTTAGATGTTCACTTACGAAGTACGAACAGTTGAGTTCGGCACTGCCACTGCCAAATAGATCTGGCTTGGAGCCATCCTTCTTGGTTATAATTAGCTCGCTTTGCCACTTGTCAGATACATATGTTTATTTAACTAAATAAATTAATAAACCACATTTTTATTTTACTTCGTTAATAATTAATATTTTAAAGTGGCACATACCATGACCATTATTTGCTACATTCCATTTTAATTTGTCTGTACAGTTATTAAGGTTTTGAACACTTTTAAAATAAAAAATATTCCCCCTTATTCTCAATGCTCCAAACCAAAGAGAGCCAAAAATGTCAAAAGGCCCTAAGTGCAATACTTTTGTAATTTCCAATATTACACTTAAAGCTACTTTTTACTGTTTAACACGTTCACTACCGAATGTCACGTATGTGTGACGCATGGTGTTTTCTAGCGGACCAAATTTAAAACATGTAGTGTCACAACTGACCAATGTAAAATTTAACTAAAATAACCTCAGACCGAAACACATTTCTTTTACATTCATCATTAATTTGAATTAAAATGTCACTAAACAATATGTAATTTATAATTGTTAAAGATAACACAATTTAAACCAATAAAAACCTTAATAGTGAGGCATTTTAATAAAACATTTATTTGTGATGTGTCTGACCATGATAGTCTTGCTATCAAAGGCCTCACTATTTGTGATGTGTCTGACCATGATAGTCTTGCTATCAAAGGCCTCACTATTTGTGATGTGTCTGACGATGCTAGTCTTGCTATCAAAGGCCTCACTATTTGTGATGTGTCTGACCATGATAGTCTTGCTATCAAAGGCCTCACTATTTGTGATGTGTCTGACGATGCTAGTCTTGCTATCAAAGGCCTCACTATTTGTGATGTGTCTGACGATGCTAGTCTTGCTATCAAAGGCCTCACTATTTGTGATGTGTCTGACGATGCTAGTCTTGCTATCAAAGGCCTCACTATTTGTGATGTGTCTGACGATGCTAGTCTTGCTATCAAAGGCCTCACTATTTGTGATGTGTCTGACGATGATAGTCTTGCTATCAAAGGCCTCACTATTTGTGATGTGTCTGACGATGATAGTCTTGCTATCAAAGGCCTCACTATTTGTGATGTGTCTGACGATGATAGTCTTGCTATCAAAGGCCTCACTATTTGTGATGTGTCTGACGATGATAGTCTTGCTATCAAAGGCCTCACTATTTGTGATGTGTCTGACGATGATAGTCTTGCTATCAAAGGCCTCACTATTTGTGATGTGTCTGACGATGATAGTCTTGCTATCAAAGGCCTCACTATTTGTGATGTGTCTGACCATGATAGTCTTGCTATCAAAGGCCTCACTATTTGTGATGTGTCTGACGATGATAGTCTTGCTATCAAAGGCCTCACTATTTGTGATGTGTCTGACGATGATAGTCTTGCTATCAAAGGCCTCACTATTTGTGATGTGTCTGACGATGATAGTCTTGCTATCAAAGGCCTCACTATTTGTGATGTGTCTGACGATGATAGTCTTGCTATCAAAGGCCTCACTATTTGTGATGTGTCTGACGATGATAGTCTTGCTATCAAAGGCCTCACTATTTGTGATGTGTCTGACGATGATAGTCTTGCTATCAAAGGCCTCACTATTTGTGATGTGTCTGACCATGATAGTCTTGCTATCAAAGGCCTCACTATTTGTGATGTGTCTGACCATGATAGTCTTGCTATCAAAGGCCTCACTATTTGTGATGTGTCTGACCATGATAGTCTTGCTATCAAAGGCCTCACTATTTGTGATGTGTCTGACGATGATAGTCTTGCTATCAAAGGCCTCACTATTTGTGATGTGTCTGACGATGATAGTCTTGCTATCAAAGGCCTCACTATTTGTGATGTGTCTGACCATGATAGTCTTGCTATCAAAGGCCTCACTATTTGTGATGTGTCTGACGATGATAGTCTTGCTATCAAAGGCCTCACTATTTGTGATGTGTCTGACCATGATAGTCTTGCTATCAAAGGCCTCACTATTTGTGATGTGTCTGACGATGATAGTCTTGCTATCAAAGGCCTCACTATTTGTGATGTGTCTGACCATGATAGTCTTGCTATCAAAGGCCTCACTATTTGTGATGTGTCTGACGATGATAGTCTTGCTATCAAAGGCCTCACTATTTGTGATGTGTCTGACCATGATAGTCTTGCTATCAAAGGCCTCACTATTTGTGATGTGTCTGACGATGATAGTCTTGCTATCAAAGGCCTCACTATTTGTGATGTGTCTGACGATGATAGTCTTGCTATCAAAGGCCTCACTATTTGTGATGTGTCTGACCATGATAGTCTTGCTATCAAAGGCCTCACTATTTGTGATGTGTCTGACCATGATAGTCTTGCTATCAAAGGCCTCACTATTTGTGATGTGTCTGACGATGATAGTCTTGCTATCAAAGGCCTCACTATTTGTGATGTGTCTGACGATGATAGTCTTGCTATCAAAGGCCTCACTATTTGTGATGTGTCTGACGATGATAGTCTTGCTATCAAAGGCCTCACTATTTGTGATGTGTCTGACGATGCTAGTCTTGCTATCAAAGGCCTCACTATTTGTGATGTGTCTGACGATGATAGTCTTGCTATCAAAGGCCTCACTATTTGTGATGTGTCTGACGATGCTAGTCTTGCTATCAAAGGCCTCACTATTTGTGATGTGTCTGACGATGATAGTCTTGCTATCAAAGGCCTCACTATTTGTGATGTGTCTGACGATGATAGTCTTGCTATCAAAGGCCTCACTATTTGTGATGTGTCTGACGATGATAGTCTTGCTATCAAAGGCCTCACTATTTGTGATGTGTCTGACGATGCTAGTCTTGCTATCAAAGGCCTCACTATTTGTGATGTGTCTGACGATGATAGTCTTGCTATCAAAGGCCTCACTATTTGTGATGTGTCTGACGATGCTAGTCTTGCTATCAAAGGCCTCACTATTTGTGATGTGTCTGACGATGATAGTCTTGCTATCAAAGGCCTCACTATTTGTGATGTGTCTGACGATGATAGTCTTGCTATCAAAGGCCTCACTATTTGTGATGTGTCTGACGATGATAGTCTTGCTATCAAAGGCCTCACTATTTGTGATGTGTCTGACGATGATAGTCTTGCTATCAAAGGCCTCACTATTTGTGATGTGTCTGACGATGATAGTCTTGCTATCAAAGGCCTCACTATTTGTGATGTGTCCGACGATGATAGTCTTGCTATCAAAGGCCTCACTATTTGTGATGTGTCTGACGATGATAGTCTTGCTATCAAAGGCCTCACTATTAAAGTTTTTATTGGTTTAAATTGTGTTATTTTTAACAATTATATACAGAAAACCAATACAGCTCCATCTTCAACATAGAATATGTCATTTACTTTCAAATACAATTTTTTTATGTTTTAGGCATATTTTTTTGTGCGTCACATATGCGTGACCTGGGTTCACAAGAGTTGTTACAACAAGCTCCGGACCGAATGTCACATATATGTGACCATCAAGAAAATATGGTATCTATATTTTACACATTTATATTGGTAAATATAATACAACTGCATTTTGCAAGAAAATCCTCTTTATATTCTAAACTATAATAAAAGTTTATTTCATTTGAAATACTTGTTAAAATGATAACGAGTAGAAAATATGTTACTCGTTATGCCAATCTGCACAACATAGTTCTGTACAAAGTCAAATTTTGTTTTTAATGTTATCTCTGTAATTTTTTCGATAGAAAATTGTTGCTTTCCTCTTCATTTAGGTCCTATAGCAGTGACAACATCTTACTCTTTCTCTCTCCTCCTAATTGCCAAAATAAAAATCCCACACTGAGACCAAACGACCCGTATATGTGACGGATATTCCCAGAGCCCAACATGCAATACTAAAGTTGAAATAATAGACTGACTGTCAACCAAATAACCATTGGGCTGTAGTATGCACCCCAATCGTCACGCAGGTGTGACTTTAGTCTATAGTATAAATCTGTGTGTCACAAATATGTAACGTTAGTCTATTTTAACAGTCCAATTTATCAGTCGGTAGCGAACGTGTTAAACAAGAGATATAAAAAAGTGTAGTGAATCCAAGTTAGCTTCTCCTTAATAAAAATAAATGTACAATTTAATATTTCTTTTTATTTACAAATAGAAAAACTGAGAAGAAATGTATCATATTTAGATATTTTTACAAACAATAGTTGCCATATACACAGCATTTATGTGACATTACAATCTTTCTTTTGTTTTACGTAATCAATAGTGTTAATAATAATTAAAATACATAGACTTAACACAACAGTACCAGTAGTGTATAGTTGACATTTATTTGTAGGATTAAATATTCCATTAAATATCTAATTTGTTATCATAAAAAATTAATCTGTACCTATAAGATGATAGAGAATATGATAAATTAGCAGATTTAATCAATTTTAATTCAACACATCTAGTGAGCCATTTGGGCTAATACAATCAATTTGGCAACTTCAAGTCAACTTTTTATCAACATGAACAATTAGAAACTTTACTTCATTAGTACATTTTCTAGTTTCAAGTTTATATTGATTGTCTTTAAAGTAAAAATAATATTTTGCGTTTTATCATCATCTAGTTGAAACCCATTAGTTTTGATTCAATCTGAAACACTGCCTAGAGAACTTTGCATTGAATTTATTAATGTTTCAACGTACACGGAAAAATATAGTAACATCTTCATATACTGACTAATCAATTAATTTAAATGCACGGTCAGTGACATCTGGACATGGGTGAGGAGTGAAGTGAGAGCTCTTATGAAAACATTAGCCTATTCAAACAGTTGTCTTGAAGAAGTGTTAAATATCTATCATTACTATTAGCTGTTTTTTATTATTGTAATATTTGTTATTAATTTGGTTAGTAGCAACAATTCCGCACGGAAACATTATTTATTATTGTAATATTTGTTGTTTACTGATTGAACAAATAGTGTGCACACACAGACTATTTGTTCAATAGTATGCACAGACAGACTATTTGTTCAATCAGGAAGTTTGTATTGCATTTCATAATGGCTGAGAGATCATTATGAGAAGCAAGGACACAGCGTTATACACTAAAGATACACTAATTTTGTAAATCATCATGCCCTAATCATCAAAAATATATGTGCTAGGACGTCTTACTAATGGATTGTCTCATTTACACCTACATTTGTAGATTCTACCTACAAGACACACACACTAAGCATATTTTAGTGTTCTCAAATATTTAAGCATTATATGATTAAGAAACGCGTGAACATACTTTTTTCATAATATTTACAAATCTTAACATAAAATCAATTTATTGAATGGAAATAAACAGTTAGTATATTTCATTATTTAAAACACACTATGAATATGGTACTGACCAAGGTCACACATGGATTCGGACACGAGGCCACTGTCACACAAAAAGGTGCGTTCCTCCATTTCTACAGGGCGTCGCTTAAGGTCTGGATACTTGCGTTTGAAACTCTTGACTCCAAGGTAAGTGGAGATCTGTTCCTGTATCATGTAGAGCTCGCCCCCCTGCAGAGGCCACTGATACTCTGCTATCTGCTCTACGGTGAACTCTTTCCTATCAACAATAATACGAAACTAAAGAATCGTCAATTTAAAACATAACATTAGAATGATAAAATACAATAGAACTTATTGAATATTATAACTCTGTGCTGAGGTACTATTTACACTGTTACCAAAACATTTCAACTTTGCAATGATGCAGCATCCTGTGGCGCTAGCCGCTAAATTCATAAAATTGCAATTCATAAAAAAGCTCCATGCTATTCACTGATCCAATGGTCCAGCAATAAAATTAGATCATCGCTTTAAGAACTTATTTTTCTACCTTTTTCCCACCATTGCCTATTCTTTTCCTACTAAAAAACATTTTATCAACAAACTGTTAATGGGGAAAACCACATTTTTATTTTTGAATTATCTGTGCATATCCACTTTTGTACATCAAACCCACTTACCCACGCACTAATCATACATCATTAACCCACCCATCCTTCCACAGTTGTACTTCGTTGAGTGGTGTTTTATTTCACAGCCCAGGGCAGGTAAACCACCTACTTCAGGCCCTACATTTCGTCGTAATTGTTGTTATGTAAATAGTGTATTATTATTAAAGAAAAAGACTATAAGGACAATATCTGGATCAGGTACATTTGACCATTGCAGGCCTTTATTTATTAAATTAAGAATTTTGACAGACATAAATTTGTGTGTGTGTGTGTGTGTATGCATATATATATATATATATATATATATATATATATATATATATATATACACACACACACACAGTTTTAATTCATGTAAAAACTAATGTGCACAAAATACTTAGGCATGATATACATTCCCATGCAACAAGAAATAAAAATAATTTAATATACCTTACTGTCAAAGTCCCAGAATAGCTATGATATTATTGGACTGAAAATGTATAATAAATTACCACAAAATTTAATAAAGGAACCTTTGGATGGATTCATAATTAAATTGTTCAGCTGGTTAGTGGCAACCGCAATGTATTTTCTTAGAGAACTCTTGGATCATAGTATAGTTGTGGATATATAATTTTAAGTTCCTTGAATATTTGTATATTTATTTATTTGATTATTATACTTGTTTCAATAATGTACACTATAACTTCTACTATATAACTAGAGTTTTGCTTTTGTATTGTAATTTTTATTTTTTAAATTGAAATACAATGTCATTATTTATATAAAAATTTTTTGTTTATAGAGATTTTTGTGTACGTAGGTGTTAATATAATTTTATAATTTTAAACTAGTTTATTTGTTAGTGTTTAAAATTGATTGTTATTTAAAAATTGAAATGTTTATATCTGTATGACATGATTGATTTGTGATATGCTCAACTGTATCATTATATAGTTTAGCCAATAATTAGTTGTAAGTTGAAGTTGTTTATTGCTCATTTTTGTTGCTTAATGACAATAAAGTTTTATTTATAACATTGGCATTAATCTTTTAGTTAATAATTAGCACCATCTTCAATTAAGGTTTATGTAACAATCCTGTATATTTATTTTTAAATATTTAGCATCTGACAATTAGTTATTAATGGATTGAAAAACAATGGTTTTTCAAATTATAGCAATATGTGTCTTCATGAAATGGCGCACATCTGTGGTTTCAAGGCATAAATCTCATTTGCAAAATTTAACAGAAATATAATGTAAATTTATACTACATTCAAGTTAAAACATTAAAATCTGGTATGTGGATTAAATCAACAGATCACCTTAAACATGTAAATAAATAAGTTCACAATTTGGTTAAAGAAACACGCCTGTAGTCTAATAAAGTAGATAATGAATTCCGTTATTATTAATTTGTATTATTATATACTGAGGGAATCAATTTGAATTTTGGGAAAAACGAATATGTGGTATGACAAGAATGAAGAGAAGAGAGAAAATAGAACTAATCCTTGGAGAGGAAGGGTGAACAAAGTGGATGCTTCAAATTCCTTGCAAGTGTGATACAGAAAAATGGGAGGTTGGATTCGGAGGTAAATAAGAGAGGAAGACAAGCGAGAGCATTCTTGAGGACAACCGGAGAGCTGGTGACAAGTAAATATGTGCCATTAAGATGCAAAACCGTAAAAATAAATTACTATACAAAACCTATTTTGTACTAATAAAATATGAACACATGGATCAGAAACATAGGCAATGGGAAGGAAGGATAAAAGTAAAGTACAGGCTTGTGAAATGAGGTTTTTGAGGAGCAGTGTGGGAGTGAGAAGAAGGGAAAGGAAAATAAATGAGATCATTAGAGGAAGTGGAAGAACCAATCAAAAAGAGAATTGAAAAAATATACCACGATGGTTTGGACTAAGGCTTCTATAGTACATACAAGATTGTCTAACTTGCATATTGTCTACATAAGTAGTGCTTAGCTGAGTTGTGATGTCAGAGGCTGACCTCCAACACAGTGCGCTGAACAATTAATAAATAAAAAAATTACTATTTTTCCAATAATATTTTAGAATTAATTAAATTTCTGGTATTTTAATGTTATTTAAAGCAGCAACAATATTTTTACATGTATTGCGGGGTTATATTTACTTAGTAACTAATAAATAATATCAATATTAACCCTTACAGTGCCAACGTCCGAAAAATCGGACGTCTTGATTTTATCCATAAAGTGCCAACGTCCGAAAAATCGGACGTCCGTGTTTCCTTCCTAAAGTGCCAACGTCCGAAAAATCGGACGTCTGGTTTTCGGTATTTCTTAAATCTTATAATAGATCAAATGAACTAAACTCTATGTTCTCTGTAAAGTAGAAAGTCTACTTTACACAGAGAAACCAATTTCACGTTCGATATATCATTCGTTATATCGATTGTTTCAGTTTGAACTTTGTGTTTCTATTTTCTGCTGTTAGCAGACGAAACAGCTGAGTAGTAAGAAACCCACTGGTTGTTTTGTCTTTGTTATTGTTTTGTTTATGGTTTCATTTGTGGTTTTGGTTATAAAACGCATCAGGAGTATTCGTTCTTGATTTATTCATAATATTTAGTTATAATTTAGATTCATAAATACAATGAAACGTGCTCGGTCACCGGTCAGTGAAGGTACGGTTCAGAGATTATTAGAGGAGGACTATTTGAGTGATGACTTTGTAAGTGATATTGATTTTGGTAGTGACAGCTATGCTTCTGTTAGTGATAGTACACAAGCAGGGGGGAAAAGAAAGAAGAGTTCATACTTTTGCAAGAAATGCAATAAAGGGGTGCACACCAAGTGTTACCCGATGCATTCCTGCTAAATTTATTATTTTTATTTTATTTGAATTGTAGGGCCTACATATTAGGGTGTGTATATATAACTTCAATTTATTGTGTTTGTTTATCTCTACAATTACTATTTCAATTCATTACATTTTTACTGTATTTTTTGTATATAATAATGAGTATTTCAGTTGTACGGCAAAGAAATCATTGCTATATAGAAATCTGCGTAAAAGCGATAACGCGTAGGCTTTAGGTAAAAGTGCTATATCTTTTTCAGTTTTCAATGTAATTGAGTAATTTTTTTTTTATTTTGTAAAGAAATATGTGAAGAATGAAATATAGTGAGTGACTAATCAGTGAAGAATTTTTTTATTTCTGTTTTGTTTGGTGAAAGTCAGAAAATTTCACCAAAAATGTTTTCAGGTAAGAAATTTTTATTTTTTTATTTTTTCTATTTTTTTTTTAGTAAAAAATAATATATTTCTGTGTAGTACACCTTCTTAGTAACAAAATAATAAAAAAATCAGGTAGTTTGGTCAAAAACTAAGGGAATGGCAATTTTTTCCCCAGATGACTGCAAAACCGGCAAAATAGGCCTGGCACTCTTTGTGTAGACCTTTGCAAATTAGCCTGGCACTTTAGGTATGGGAACATGAAAAATTGTCTGGCACTGTAAGGGTTAAAATCAGTTAAATAAAATAAAATAATGTTAATGTTTTTACAAAATCATATCCACAATTAATCAACGCAGACTATAATGACATTGAGAGTATGAATTTCTGATGTTTATCATTGTTGTGGTTTGTTTAGTTTACAGTGTGAAGGTAGAAAAATCACAACTGAGGTCAGCCTATAACTTAAAATACTACCTGTGCGCTACGGATGCAGTCTGAGGCATTCTCTTGTTAATTATAAGCCTTTGGTTTAGGTTATGTCAAGAGGATGGAGCATAGATTGCCAAGAAAGTTCCTTAAAAATGGAGGGATGAAGGCCAAGAGGAAGACCTAGAGATGGATTAGGGGAGTGAGAGAAGGAGTGGGAAGATGAGGTGAGGATTTGACTAGATTAATGTAAGAAAGAAAACATAAATAGTGCTGATGGTGGAGAGGACTCTGTGAAAGAAGACCAAATGAAAGAATTGGAAGCTGCTGCAGAAAGATAAGTAATGCTTTTTACCCTTCTGGATCACCAACTTCCATTCTATTCTTCTTTATTCCTGTTCCTAGGGGGTCGTCACCATCACCTACACACATAACAAGATGGTTGACAATAAAATTCAAAACACCATTACTGGATCAGTATCAACAAAAAATAAGGAAAATTCCTAAATATTAGTACTTTAAAGTAATGAATTCGTTCATGCAAAAGTTTTCAAGTGCAACTAAAAAATGGTAATTTTTACTATACTGATGGTTAATAGTAAATACATTTTATTGGTTTCCCATATCTAAAATTAACCCCTTAATAAGTATTGCCATTCTGGAACATAATTAATTGCTGTCTCAAAAAGAATGACTATTCTGTTAAACATGCCCAAAAGGAGTAGCGATAAAACTGTTAAAACATTTTAAATTAAGTTACTTATGTTAATTATTCATCCAAATAACAAAATAAATGTTTAGTTACGAGGCGTATTTTTAAAGTAAGTACCGTTTTGGAATACCGCCTCTGTAGCGCTGCAGTCGGCATTCAACGCATGCGTGCTGGGTACTACTATCTTTTGGCAAGCCACTGCCGCCGTTACGGACCCATTTGACTGTAATTAAGGTCGCTTATGACTGTTTCAAATTCCTTCTCTGATTAAAAATGCCGCCAACTGTAAAATACATGTTGTGATAAGTTTTTGTAAACGATAAAAGCATGAAAGCAGCTGACATTCATCGAGAGATCTGTGAAGTTTATTGATAAAACAGAATGAGTGATGGGATGATCTGGAAATGGGTGAGAGCTTTTAAAGTTGTGCGAATGTGTATGATGATGAACGAAGTCGGAAACCTTCACTCATTACTGATGGCTTGTTGCAAAAGGTTGATGAAAAAATTCAGAGAAAACAGACGCTTTACAAATGCATCATTATGTAGTGTGTCTTCAAGTGTCAAGAAGTGCGATTATTGAAATTGTGACAGACTGTTTGAAGTACAGAACGTTATGCTTATGGTACGTTCCCAAAATGCTGACGGAGAATCACAAAAACAAACGTTTGATGAGAATCACATAAAAAATGTTTAACCAGTTCTTTCACATTCCTAGACCATTTGAATCGTGATGGTTATGATTTATAAAACCAAATTTATTGTCACTGTGACAGACTCACGATGAGTATCAACTGCTTCCACACCCTTAGCGTTAAGAAAATGTACACAGCCCCTAATTCACAGTCGGCGGCATTTTTAATCGGAGGAGGAATTTTAAACAGTCATAAGTGACCTTAAATACAGTCGATTGTATCTGTGACGGCGGCTGTGGCTCGCTAATCGATAGTAGTACCCAGCACGCATGCGCTGAACGCCGACCGCAGCGCTACAGCGGCGGGATTCCAAAACGGTACTTACTTTAAAAACACGCCTCGTACTATAAAATATTAAATCTCAAAATAGTGAACTGAAACATTATTCATTATTACTAATAACTAAAGCTTCCGGTAGGTAGCTTTGAAATACACCAAATACTGTAAATAACGACCGTTTCAAGGTGTTATTTACAGAATTTACATCAACAAACATTTCGGTCAAGTTGTGATGTGGCATCCTCAGTGGTGTCTCTGAGCCCGTGGTCTGTCCAAAAAGTATCTGACCGCCGTACACCTTTTCACATTAGGTTAGGTTAGGCCACGGCACGACCATCCGACTCAAACCAGTTATTGGAGGGGAGGGGGTTCCTACTTCTTCATTGATCCCGCTTCAGTCATTCAGTGAGTCAAAGCGCTCTGTTTCGTATAGTACTACTGTGCGAATCCGTCGCATTTCACTATGAACGTGTTGAGGAGCGCAACTGCATTAAATTTGACCAAAAATGTTGCCATTAGGCATCAGAGAGAATTTCCAAGATATGACAAGTTTATGGCGAAGAATCTATGGGCGATAAACAAATTAAAGAGTGGTTTAGGCGATTTAAAAATGGCCGCATATCAGTGGAGAGTGATGAGCGATCTGGCAGACCTTTAACGGCTAGAAACGCTGAAAATGTTTAACGTGTTCGAGCAGCAATTAATGAAGTCATTGATTAACTGTCCGAGAGCTGGAAGAAGATCTAGGAATACCAAAATTGTCAGTTTGTAACATTTTACATGAAAATTTGAAAATGAACTATGTTTCGGCGAATTTTGTTCCTGGGCTTGCTGACAGAGGACCAAAAGAACTGTCGCCTTGAATTGCACAGGACAATTTGGATTGTAAAAAAAGAAACCCAGGGCTATTAAAAAGTTATTATTGGTGATGCCGATGATACATGGGTTTATGGCTATGACCCTGAAACAAAAGCACAATCTTCACAGTGGAAAACTCGGCAAGAGGAACGGCCAAAAAAAGCAAGACAAAGTAGGAGCAATGTCAAAACAATGCTCACAGCTGTTTTTTACAGGTTGGCATTGTTCATCATGAAAATGCTCCACAAGGCCAGACAGTGAATAAGGAGTATTATCTTGAGATCCTAAGGCAACTACAAGAGAAGGAAACAACCTGAACTGTGGACAAACCGTGATTGGATTCTGCACCATGGCAACGCACCAACTCATTCCTGGAATCTCAATCAGCTTTTTTGGTCAAACACGACATTAAACAACTACAACAGCCTCCATACAACCCTGACATAGCTCCTTGTGACTTCTGGCTACTTCAAAACTTAAAAATTCTTTAGAAAGGAAAAAAGGACGATGTTTAAGAATAAAACAAAACGTAACAAAGGGCCTGTTAGCCATTCCAAAAAATGAATTTAAGGAGTGTTTCCGGAAGTGGGAGGAGCGTTGGCATAAAGTAATGGCTTGTGGAGGGGAGTACTTTGAAGGGGACCAGATCGCCGTTGCCGCAGAGTGGCTCATTTTTACGCCGGACGTCAAGGTCTGATATTTTTTGGACAGACCTCGTATAGTAAGCAAGCTATTTACCACCAATCAGCTTGAACCACAGATCAATTTTGTGTTAATTTGAGTTTTGTTGTTCCATCCAGTTGCCACTTACCTGGACGCACATAGTACTTCTTTTTTCTAGCTACCGTGCAACAGTTGATGACTGAAGTAACGTCTTTCGGTTGCCATCTAACATTTGACATTGTACACTCTTGCTAATCCCCATAAGCATTACCTTGTATGTTTTAGCAAGATGCACTTCTTCAATACATTACTGTATACATAAGCTTAAAAATTATTGTTTACCTAATGTTATCAACGGAATGTTCCAGAGACAACAGTACTTCTTTGATCAGATGACACTAGCAGTAATGTTCCTGAAGAACATACCTCTTTTCTGATATTTTATGTTACTACTTCAATAGTTTACTGTACAAAATACAGTTTAATGAACATTGTATGTTTAAAATAAAATACTAAAACTATTCTGTTGTTACACAATTAGATAAGCTTTTATTAAAGAATTTCACTCAAAGTAATAAAAGAATTGTAAATGGCTTATGCCATAAAATTTAATTATGCCTGCAAATTGTGTGCATGCCTTGAACTTGCAAATATAAGAGCATCAAGTATTTATATTAATACTTACAATATATATTCAATATAAACAATGCTATATATATTTAATATAAACAAATGCTAGGCTGATTGTTTGGATAATTCAGTGGAATCTGGAAGTTCCATAAAGCTGTTTGTTATATTAAGCACCAGGACATTAGACAGACAAACTAGACGCATTGCCAGACCGAGTTCCAAGGAATAATTTATTATATAGAAAATAGATGAACCTCCTGTATATGAGGTATGCATTCTCTTGGGAAACAGATGAAAAAACCTTTGAACAAGAGTTAGGAACTGTGATATCATACTTACTATGCAAAAGTTCAAAACAAGTTATGTTGATAACTATGATTCAAGTACTTCTATTTAAATCAATAGAACACATAACAGAAAAAAATATAAAATTTAAAATTTATTTAGCAGAGAACAGAACTTAACAGTGTTTAACCATAACTAAACTGTGAAGAATGTTTGATGTTGAATGTAATATCAAACTGCAGGGAACTTACGAGAAATAAATTATGCTGGTTATACATGCCAGTTAAAGGAAGCAATATATAAAAAAAGTATATAAGATTGCTCTAATTGAAAGAAATTTTTAAGGTTATTACTAATCAGCACGGAAAAAATTGTAGGTTGAATCTCAAGAAAATGTAGAAAAACTTGCGAAAAGGCAGATATCATCGTAAATTTAAATAAATTAATGTTGTAACTTTCACTTTCCCTTAGATTTTATGTGTTTAGAATGGATTGTGTAAAGTTATCTTATTGATCTTGAATTTATTCAAATTAAAAAAATTAATTTTAATATTATCGTTACTATTTACCGTTAGGATCCGTGGCACTCATTCTTGTGTCTTCCTCACACGGGTTGGGTGGTGGTGCCTTCAATGCTTCCAGGGCTGCTAGTTTCTTTGCTTCTCTTCTTATTCGATCCTTTTCACGTTTAATTCTTTTGATTTCTGCTTTGCTTTTTGGTCTAGGTTTTACAGGTTTAGGTGGAGGTTCAGGCTCAGATTTTACACCTTCTTGACTTTCAGGTACATTCAACTCATTTACTTCCATTTGATTAGTAGCAAATTCACTTCCTCTTGTCAATGACTCACTATCACCTTCTGTGCTGAATGAAATTTGATTATTTTCCTCACAAATTTTCTTTGGTTGCGATGATTCAAGATTTTCATCGGTGCTTTTTCTTTTGAAAGATTCTCTGTCCATTATACCACTGAATGAAGGACTTGCCAGTTTTGCACTATCTTCTTCATTAATTTTGTCCCCTTTTAAACTTAGAGGGATAAGTTCTGGAGGGCTCTTTCTAAAATCTCTTAATTCACTCCTTTCAGGTGTTTTTTTCTTCTGGTCTTTTTCTGGTGTTACCTTTCCTGGAGATCTCAATTCCGCTTGGTAAGCTGCTTCTATTTTTTCTTTCATTTCTCTAACTTTTGCATCAAGTTCACGATCTCTGTTTTCATCCTCACTACCATCTGACTTCCTTGCTCTTTTCTCCAAACTCTTACCTTCAATACTTTTCCTTAACAAAGCCATGGTTGTCTCCGTTATTTGTGACACAGTATGCTCTCTAGGTCCAATTTCTGAATCTATATTATCTAAGGTTATAGGTTGCTCCATGTCAGGATAGGCTAGAGCTTCCATTTCAGCCAGCATTCGCTTTAATCCCCTACTTCCTCTAGGCCTGCCTCTTGGACCTGTAAATTAAACATTTTGGTAAATTTACGATAAAAAATTAAAAGTCTCTATAGTAATAAGTGGTGTTGTTGAACAACAATGTCCCTTCTTTGTGAATTCGTCTGGTTGGAGGAAGATAAACGTGACTTACCTAAATTGATTACCATAGTATTAATAAATTTGTGTTGAGTGACATTCACCTATACTGTTTTAATAAAACAAAGCCAAATCAAATAAAATCGAACCATATTTTATTTTTTACAACACATAGTTGCATAATAGTGTCAATAATTTATTAGAAAGATCACATTTTTTTAAAGTAAAATAAGATAGCTTACAATAAAAAAACTCAAAAAAACTATTTCTTACAAGCACTGCACTAGAAATAACAAGTCATTCCAGAGTAAAGAATTCCCCAACGCCGTAAAGACAAACAAATCGACACTGGAGTCCAGGGGGATGGCTTGGATTTGACAAGGAGCAGATGATCTGTAGTTTTAGAGCTTTACTTTTCAATAATGGCGTTCACTATCCTATCCCACTTTGCTGATTTCTTTACATACATTTTCTTTGTTATTTCTTTACATACATCATTATTTTATATTAAATCTGTTGTCATCATTTTGTTAAATTCATATAAAAATTTGCTATTATTATTTATTTATACTGTAAATAATGAAAGCTGTTTTCTATTCTGAGGTTGATTCCTGGTCAGTGACAAATACTAGGCATATGCCCAAAAGTATCAGCACAATCTAACAACGTATAATAATGACACTTCCATTGCAGTGGTGTGGAGCAAGCGCGACGCCAGAACTCCAAGTAGCCAGCCAGCACAATCACCTGCATTAATGTTGTATTGCATTGTATCTTACAAAGAAGTAGAATAATAACAAAAGAAATAGTGCTATGACACATAATTACAAAAAGCCTAAAATTACAAAAAAAATAAGAGACACAAGGCCCGATAATATAATACTTTTAAATGCTTCTCTCGCAAAAGAGGAGTGGTTATTCTTAAATTCCAACTTGTCTTTGGAAGATAAGTTCAATATGTTTAATGATTGTTTGACTTTTCATATTGACAGCTGTTGTCCTATGAAAACAATTAAAATTGGCAATGAAAAAGGATCAAACAAATGGATCACAAAAGGGATCCTGGTCTCAAGGGACCGGCTAAAATTTTTCTCAGAAATTTACAAAACAACGAACGATGAACATTTCAAATTATTTTTTAAGCAGTATAAAAATATTTACAGAAAAGTAATTCAAGCAGCCAAAGCATATGAGGTATCAAATAAAATTTTACAATCAAATAATGTCTCCAAAACAGCTTGGGGCATTATAAATAACAAGAGCAAACATAAAAAAGAGATGAAGCTGAACATCGGCGGCAGGTTAGTTAGCGATGCTTCTAGTCTGGCTGATGAATTTCAATCGTTTCTTTGCTGCTGTTGTAGACAATAAGGCACAACTTCTCTCATTGGCTGAACGCATGCCTTCACGAAGGCCAAGTCCAGCACCATCAATGGTACTGAGTCTTGTTTCTGAGGAAGAAGTGTCTCAAATTATTAATGAGCTCCCAGCCAAAAAATCAAATGATTTAAATTTCTTATCAATGGCTCTAATAAAGAAATGCTCCAAACATCTCTCGAGGCCATTGACACATTTAGTAAATTTGTCTTTTCAAACTGGAGTTTTTCCCTCACTCCTGAAAACAGCTAAAGTAATACCAATTTATAAAAAAGGAGATCCTTTTTCAATCAGTAACTATCGGCCAGTCTCTATTTTGCCAATTTTGAGCAAAATATTTGAAAAACTTTTTCTAACAAGAATGTTAATTTTTTTAAATAAACACAACCAGCTCTCTGAGTACCAATTTGGATTCAGAAAGGGCAAATCAACTATAGACGCAGTGGTGAGTCTGATTGATATGGTTGTGGAGGGATTAGAATGTCGTGAATCCACCCTCGGTGTTTTTCTAGACTTATCAAAAGCGTTTGACTGTGTTGATCATAAGGTACTGCTAGCTAGATTGGAATCCCATGGTATTCGAGGCGTCCCTCTTGACTGGCTTAGTTCATACGTCAGCCAAAGAACTCAATTAGTTCAAATATCCAATCTTTCTTCTAAATTAATCAATCTGTGTTATGGTGTCCCTCAGGGATCAATTCTCAGCCCAGTCCTGTTCTTAGTCTATGTCAATGACATTGGAGCATCACTGCAACAGGGGAATATCGTACAGTATGCAGATGATACAACCCTGTTTTTTAGAGACAAGTCACCGGATCTTGTAGAACAACAAGCATTTTTAGAGTTGAATAAATGCATTCAACACTTCAAGAGCCTCAACCTAAAAACAAACACTTCAAAATCAAATTTTTTAAATTTTTCCTTACGTCCTTGTGGCCTAGAAAGGAGCCCCAATGTGATGTTGGAAGACACTATGCTAGAAGAAGTTCACACGTTGAAATTCCTTGGAATACACCTGGATCAAGGGTTGACATGGAATGTCCATACTGACGTGGTGTGCGCTAAATTAACATCAGGCATATTTGTTTTGAGGTCTTTAGCCAGATACTGCCCTATTCAGGTCCTGTTGATGGCATATTATGGCTTGATATACCCTCACTTAGCTTATGGCGTAGTGTTATGGGGATCCTGTACGAACAATCAATTTCTTAGATTGTTCAGGCTACAGAAAAAGGCAATACGAATAATCGCAAAAGTCAACTTCAGAGACTCTTGCAGGCCAATTTTTAAAAATTTGAAGATCTTAACGTTACCCTGCCTCTACATTCTCGAAACAACAACTTTTTTCATCTCTAAATGCTCCTTGACTCAGGGGCGAGACATACACGAATATAACACAAGAGGCAGGGACAACTACAGGACTGGGAGACACAGAACAGTAACGTTTGAGCACTTGCCCTCAGAAGCAGGTGTTCATCTTTACAACAGACTGCCCAATTCTATGAAAATCACCACAAATCCGAAAGCCTTCAAAACTCGTCTTAAAGGCTTTTTAGCCTATCATGCATTTTATGCTGTGGACGAGTTTTTGTCAAACAACTGGGAGACCATATAGTTGGTAAGCTGACACCGATGCTGGGAGTGGGATTAATTAATTGGAAGAGTGAATGTTTTCTAAATCTGTATGTATGAGTGAATTTTGTATGAGTGATTGATAACAAAATTATAGTTATTTTAAAACCATTCTGACTTTTGCAATGCATTTATGTATTTACTTCAATAAAAACTGATTTGATTTGATTTGATTTTCAGTTATTTGAAATTTACTAATCACAGCTGTGAATGAAAACAGAGCAGAGAAACGCACTTCTGCAGACTGGCCGGCAGGATCACTAGCGTCGTGCTTGTAGCCAATATCTAATTTATAACTAACATTCATTGAAACACTTGGATTTCAGAACAAGCCAAATATTAGAATTACTAAAAGTAAAAAGTAGCACAATTTAAATCAAATAGTGTATTTTTTTTTTTAATATTTTAATATTCCAAATCATCCAAGAAGTAATATTTGGACATGTTCTACCAGACAAAGTTAGGAATTATATATTTACTTAGAAAACTTATTTTGACAAATACATTTGTCATATAACAAAATTAGTGATAAAGGCCTATTAGTCCAGGCAGGATCTGTAATATAATTTGAGTTTTAGATATTTTAAGAGGACAGACAGATTTTTGAGGAAATGTCTCCAGGGTGAGTCAAGGAACAGTTACGTTGATTCCCACCTGACAGAAAAATTTAACTTTAGCGTTAAGTAAAAATCTGAATTTCCTAATAAAACTGTATTTTTTGCACTTTTCTCATATATAACTTGATCAATTCTAATCGTAGAGGGAAAACTCTAAGAATAAATAAGTTAAGTACCGTAGTAAAATCTTGAATTAGATAGGATTATTAATTTTTTTATCATAAGTATGGTTAAGGGCTATTTGTAGCATTGAACTACTGGAATAATTTACAACTCTAAAATGGAATATGGGATAGAATTTTGGAGAAGTTCTCTAATTTAAAATCTATGATAACTTTATGGTTTAATTTTGTTAAGATTATAACCAATAAACCTAGAATAGAACATTCAGTCCTACCCCTCAGAAATGGATATAAATATTTATAAAAGCCATTTACCACACTCATCACTATTTCTCCAAAACTATACGTCCAATTGACTTGAAATTTTGTACATAGGTTTATCTTGGCTTCTAGAGGCTCACTAAGGAAGCATTTTCCTCTCCGAACACAGTATTCCGTCCCACTGGCCTCCAAAATTACCATGGTATTCTTATAGAGCTATATTAATTGATTGATTTATTTGATTAATATCTGTTAAATAAAAACAAATTGAATAAAAATGTGGTAGGCTAAACTTTTAAAATTGAAAATAATTTAGTACAGTAGTAAATTACACATAACATCAGCTGTTCTAAATTGGATTCAGTGTAAACTAAAGCGTGCTGCACGTTTCGATATTATCAAACAAAATATTATGACCGGCAAGCAAAGCAGGCAAGTACAGCTAGTATATATAAAGTACTACAATTTTTCTTGGTCAGAAATGATGGCCCTTTTAGCTTTAGAATGAACAATTTTTATTTTGTATATGTATTCTTAAGACACATAGATTGTCAAGATATGGGTGAATATGAATTTCAAATGAATGTGATGAGTGTAAATGAGCGAATGTAGTCAAGTCATTGTTTCAAACTAAGGTCGATTATTCCTTATAAAGTGTCATTAAGTAACAGCCCAATAACAAATGAACAGCCGGTGGTTATCAGCTGATCCCTTTCAAATTTGTTATCACTGATTGTGTTCGAACTGAGAACTTTTAGCTTATGAAATCTGTTTGGAGAAGTGTTACACATGGATCTTTCTCAAATTAATGCAAAAAAAGATTAAAAAAACACTCTAATATAAATTTTCTTTTAAATGTACATCAAAATTAAAATATTTACTTGTAAATTCAACAGGAAAAATTTAAAAATGAAGAAAAGTCTGGAATTTACAAATTACAAAATTATTTTTTTTATACACAAATTATCTGTAATTTGCTTGCCGTAGATAGCATGCATAATGCTGTAAATTTTAAGCATAAATGCTGCATCTGCTGCCCCAAGTTTGTCAGATATTCCATGGAATGGACCAGTAGGAGCTGTTCGTGTTGGACTTTGTGATAACAAAGTCATTGTCAATCCAACTCAAAAAGAGCAGGCCAGCAGTAGCCTTAACTTAGTTATTTTAGTAACCTCACAAAACCTTGTTGTAATGCTTGAGGGATCTGCAGATAATAATAATGGGGTGAAGGAGTACCAGAAGATAGTTTCAGCTATTTCACAAATGCAGAAGACGTATGGGATAATGATGTGATAATTGCAATAAAAAATATATTGGTCAAACTAAAAGAAAAATGTCATAAAATTAAAAGAACAGAAATCTCATTTTAAAAATGATTAAGAAGATAAATCAGCAATGGCTAAAAACTGTATTAATTTCAATCACAATTTTACAAAATATAATTAATTTGCTTAAAGAAGTTCAAAATAAAGAACAATAATTAGATGCTTTTGAAAGCTTGTATATAAAAAATTCAAAAAAATTCTTGTTGATAACGAGCCAGGAACATTTGAAAACTCATCACTATTATTTTAAATTTATATATTTTTTACATTTATATATATTATTTTTCTTATTTAAATTATTCCATATATTTTATTTTACCATATTTTTTCAATTCAATTAAAAATGTAAACAATAATAATTTAGTTTATGTATGTCTAATGATGGTAACTTTTTTACCAAAAGGCCTTACGTAATAAAAAACTATAATTACTTGAGTGTTTGATTCATCTATAATATTAAATTAAAAAGACTACTCAGTTGTCGTCTGCTGTGTCATATGCAATGTGCAGTGAAGTGACTTGTTGAGTTTTTTGCATGATTTCCTGTTGCATTTGAGAAGGATTCCTCTTTCTATTATATAACAATTGTTAGGTGGATCGTAAGCATGCACTAGCTTAGGCATAATTTTATACACCATAAATAATTTTTAATTGAGCATCAATTTTTCTGCATGTAAACATAACCTTAATGTATAGCATTTCAAAATTTAAAAAGACTAAGATTGCCTTCAATTTTTTTTACCTCCACTTTGCACAGCCACTTTGATTACGTCGCTCTTCATGGGACTTACAAATTTCATATTGTAACTAATGCATGAACCTCTATTACACAATATTATACTATATGTTATGTTTACTGCATGATATTTTTAAACTGAATGTGCACGCAGTCTTTGCATAACTTTAATTTTATGCATGCAGCCCTTGTTCCCCAGTTAGCTTCAGCTTGCTTTTTGAGGATTGCATGAAGATTACTGCATACTATATACAATTTATGGAATTAAACCTATATTAGTACTACTGTATTGATAAAACCCATACAGTCAATTTCCATTTTGATGCACTTTCCTATTCAGGGTGGATCGAGTAGCTCTGAATTGGTTAGTCATTCATCTTATTCGTCTTCAATTTTTTTTGGTGATCCTACCCAATGGCTGACGTGTTCGTAGATGAAACAGTATGCAAGATTTGTTTTAAAAAGGTAATTGATAAGGGTGTTAAATGTGAAGGTGCATGTGAACACTGGTACCACCCAGATTGTGTTAAATTATCAGCCACAGAATATAAAAAGATAGCTGATGGCGTTGTCAAGCGTTGGACATGTGAAAGAGTCGACTGTTCGACGCAACTGACTGATCCCCATTCAACCACACTCAACCTTATACTTCAAAGATTGGATTCACTAGCCACAAAAGAAGATATTCTTACAGTAACCAAAGACATATCTGCTTTGCGTCATGACATTACTAAACTATCCTAAACTGTCTCTGAAAATGTTCCCCGTCTAGCAAAAGCTGAGAATGATATAGTTTCCCTCAATCAAACTGTAAATGCTCTTGAAAAGAATACTTCTAATCTTACCTTCGAATCAGTCTGCTCTGAAATTTCTGATCGCTCTGCTAGAAAGCTTAACATCCTACTTCATAACATTCCTGAAAGTTGTGATAGTAACAGTGCTGTAAAAAAGTCCCATGATAAGGCCCTAATCACTCGCATATTTGAGGATATTGATCTGTCAGCCCCTGATTTTGTGTATTACAGGCTTGGTAAACCATCCGCTTCAAAACATAGACCATTCAAGATCATATTTCCTAATGCAGACTGCCAATGATCTACTAAAAAGTTCAATATTGATTCTATTGCGGGAGATGATTTGGCTAATGTTACAGTATCTCGTGACCGAACCATACATGAACGCAAATATCTTGATGAGTTACGCAAGCAGCTGGATGAGCGTAAGGCCAGGGGTGAAAAGGAGCTTACTATAAAGTACATTAATGGTACTCCAACCATCGTAACGACTAAAAGAAACTGATTTCCTCCAGTCCAGTGATATTATGTGCATGTTTTAGTTACTTGTCATATTCTCAGTACTATATACTACTTTATTTTTCTTTTTTCCCTTGTTTTCTAATTGTCTGCTCTGCGTGAGATCATCCAGTTATTAATTATTAGTCACCATTTTTCCAAGCGCTTATTAATTAAATTCTTTCTGCTTGTTTCCTATTCCTGTTTCTAATTATTGTATTGTTACCACTATTGTGTAAAGTATTTACTTATGTTCTTGTTGATTTTCTCATTGATGCATTACTGATTAATGAGCTGATCGTAAATTAAGTCGCCTTATTGTTGTTATTTTTTGTATTATATTTATTGCTTGTTAATTAGACATTAGTTATAATTCAATTGTATTTATGTAAAATTGGCCTTTGGCCGTTGGAAGCAATAAAACAATAAAACTATGAAGCCTAATCAGTTTTTTATGGTAATTTTTGTTTTTTTAAGGTTATGTTATATGCCTGGCTGACCAACTCTCCTTCTCCGAGTTATTAAAATGAGCAATCCTGATTTCCCCCTTTCTATTTTATTTAACCTTGGGGTTTTGTTGTTCCATACAATGAAGTTATGTTTATATTTTTAGTTTGTCGCATTTAAAACTTTATAGAGATCTGAAAATTTAATAATAATTTATGTTATTTTAATTATTATTTCTCTATATATGATGTAATTCAGATATGTTGAATTATGTTAAATATCTAATGTATAAATTGTACATCTAAAAAATATCTATAACATTTTGGAGTGATAAACTTTTATTCATTCAAAATATTTCTTTGTAGACAATTTTTAAAATGATCTATCAAAAGACCAATGTTTATATTGATTTTTTTTTTCCAAAACGATTACCATTTCCTAAAAAGTAACCTTTAATCACTTCCATACATTGGAAATATTTCCATAACTTCTTATGTCTTAAATGTAGCGTTATTTAATTACAAATAATTGTCTATTTTACTTTCGTTGTATTATTTATTTTGCAAAAGTGGTTAACTTACACCTGCATATTCATTAACCAAATAAAGGCTCTCATTTGATTCTTTTAATTATTAAGAAAAAATTAATATTGTTTAGTAAGAAAATAGAGAATTTGTGAATCAGAACTAAGAGTCAACAAATGGTGTAACTTAATATCATTAACGGTAACTTTATTTAAAATCTCAATACCTCTTTCAGATGCTCTTAGTAATCCTGATCCACGAGATCTTCTTGACCTTCCAATTGGTCTTCCTCTGGCAGATCTCATTATCATTTCAGGCTGTACTTGATCTGGGAAAATAGTAGGAGGAGAAGGATCCATGAAGGTGTCTTCAGATAGGTCAAACAAAGGAACAGGAAACATGGTGCCTGAAGAGCATTCTTCTTGTGGTGGCACATATTGCATCGGTTGTTGCAATTGTTGGATATGCTGTTGTAAAGTCTGATGCTGTAAACTTGCTGCAAGAATGTCCTTTGCTGTTAAGCCAGGTGGTATTGATTGAGAAATAGAATGTGTCATGTCTCCAGGAGATAGCATTTTACGAGGCCGACCACGCCTTTTCTGGCTGTTTTGGGAATCAGGCTCCTGTTTCACTAATCCAATATCATATGCCATTGGCTGGGGGGATTGAGTCTTGTCACTTGTGGGTGCAAATCCAACAAATTGAACATCATTGGAATCGTCTGATTGATTCAGGGGAGCTTGTGTCAACAAACCCTGGAGTTTACTCAAGTTTGAGCTTGAAGGTTCTACAGTTACTTCCCCTAGTTTTAATTTTTTTTCTGGATTTTCCAGTTCAGATTTTTCTTTTTTCTTCATAACATCTGAGGAAACCTTACCTTCTACTGGTACAATATCTATTTCTCCTAGTTTTTTAATTGCTTTCCAGGTTTCATGTTTTTCTTGTTTGATTTCAGGGTGCCCTCCTGCTTTTGATAATTTTAACGTAATCTTACTTAATTTCTGATCTTGTGTTTCTTGAGGTGATATTGGTGTTATTGTTAAACTTGGATCTTTAATCATATAACCAACTTTTTCAGATATTTCTACTTTACTAGTACTAGTATTAGGGGAAAAATCCCTAAGTTTTGGAGAAAGAGTTGGGTCTTTGGGAATTATTGTTGTTGAGTCTTTTCCTATTTTAAGAGTGTATCCCAATGTTTTTGTCTGAGGAGATAATGGAGACAATACTCTCTTAGGGGACAGTGATGAAGACCTAATAATGACAGGATTGTCTTCCTTTGATAATTTTAATGTTATAGGTTCCAGTTTATCTCTGCCTACATCTTTGATAAGTTTTTTTGGAGAAACTTGTGAAGATGCCTTATAATCCGTAGTTTTGGGAGATTTTTGACCAAGAGGCGAAGATTGTTTTTCAGAATCTGTTGATTTTGGAGAACAAATTTTAACCTGCAGTTCTTTGCTTGGACTTAAGGATTTTTTGCCTTGCTTATCTAAGTTTTTGTTTGATCCAACACCTTTTTTTGTCAAAGGGTCAGGAACACTTTTCCCTTTTTGATCAGCTGCCAGAGCAGCAGCAGCTGCTGCCTGCCTCTGTTTTTGCCTAGCAGACACTCTTACAGGTGCAGGAATTTCTTTAGGTGAAGAGGTTTTAGGGCATGGTTTTCCTAATTGTTCTGGGATCTGAGTAGTTAAAGTATCTGTTTTATCTGTTAATTTGTCTGTTGTCAAAATACTGTCCAACTTCAAATCTTTAGGCTGTAAATTGTCTTCTTTTCTATTATCTTTAACTAGCAATTTACTGGGAGATATATTACTAATATCAGTCTCATTTTTCTTAGAATCTTCAGATAAAATTAAAGGCTTCTTAAGACCTATGGATGTTTCCAAATTCGCAGGAATGTCTTCAGGTGAAGAAGTCAAAGGACACGCTGTTTCTGTTAATTCGGAGGTTTCAGAAGTAGAGAAACCTGTCTTTTCATGTGATCTGCCTACCGAAGTGGGAATATCTTGCAGCTTATGCTCTTTCAATTGTGAATTGTCTTCTTTTAAGCTTTCACTTTCTGGTTGTGTATTGGAAGATGTGTTATCAATATCAGATGCATTTCTCTTAGAATCGTCTGATAAAGAGGTTAACTGATTGAGCACTCTTGTTGTTTCTAAACCTGCAGGAGTTTCATCATGTGAAGAAACTTTAGGGGATAAGTTTTCATTTAATTTTAATATTTCAGAAGAAGACGTGTCTGTCTTTTCACTTACTTTGTCTATTGAAACAGGAATATCATCCAGCTTACTCTTTTTAAGCTGAGAATTTTCTTCTCTTGTACTAACACTTTCTTGTTGTTTATTGGAATATGTATTATCAGTATCAGTTTCATTTCCCTTAGAATTTTCAGTTAAGGAGAATGGTCGCTTGAGACCTCTTGTTGTTTCTAAATCTGCAGAAATCTTAGTACATGTTGTTTCTATTAATTCTGAAATTTTAGAAGTGCAAACATCTGTCTTTACAGTTGACTTGTCTGTTAAAATAGGAAGATCATCCTCATTAAGCTCTTTGGTATGAGAATTGTCTTCTTTTAAAGGGTCACTATCTTGTTGTTTATTAGGAAATATATCATTAATATCACTATCAGTTCCCTTAGAATCATTAGGTAGAGAGAAGCATTGATTAGGACTTTCAGTTTTGTCTAAATTTGTTGGTGGAATCTCAGATGAAGAAATTTCAGAATATATCACTTCTGATGGTTCTGGAATTTGAATAGTAGAGGAATCTGCTTTTTCACTTGATCTGTCTAATGAAACAGGAATGTCATCCAGCTTTTGTTCTTTAAGTTGCGAATTTTTTTCTTTTAAATTGTTACTCTGGAGTTGTTCATTGGAGGGTATGTTCTTAATGTCAGACTCATCCTGCTTAGAATCTTTAGATAAAGAAAATGGTTCCTCAATACTTTTCAATGTTTCTGACTTTGTTGGTCCTGCATGGGATATTTGGCTTTCTTCTGAAAATTGTGAATCATTTACTTTGTCAGTTGCACAATATTCTTTAGAACCTTTATTAACAGATGAAGGTTCTATTGATTCACATCTTAAAGTTGAGCTAGCTTCTTTATTTTCTCCTGTTTTGGAAAAATCAACATTTGGAGCATCTTTTTCAGAATGTATGTCAAGAAAAGTTGAAGAATCGTCCATTTTAATATTTGATGATAGTGAATCAGTTGGCATTTCTGAATTTGTACCACTGTTTTTAGATTTAGAACATACTTCTTTTTTAATAGATTTAACACTTTCTTTATTTTGGAATTCAGTTACAATATCTAAATGTTCTTGTTGAGATTTAATAGAGGCTGCTGAGCTTGTCTGTAGTGATTTATTTTTACCTTCTGAAACATCATAGGAGAGTTTATTATGATCATTATTAGTGTTATTTTCAATAGACTTAGTACTTTCTTTTTCATCCAACAAGGTTTCACACTCTTCTTTATTTACAAGCACACATTTTTCAGACTTGTCATTATGCTTGAGTTTATCTTTAAATTGTTGAGGAATCTCAGAATCAGCATTCTTCTCAAAAGTAGTCAGTTCATTCATTGATTCTATTTTGTTTTCACTCAATAATTCAGATTGCGGCTTATTCGCTTCAAGAGATTGGATTTGTTCTGAGTGTTCACTACTATATTTAATTTTAGTATCATGCAAGTCTACATTGATATTTTCAATACTTTTATTTGTTTTTTCATCTTTAGAACTACTGTTTGAAGAACAATCTGTAATAATTAACTCATTCTGTTCTAGAGAGGATTTTTCAGACGATGTTTTCAAAATATGAGTCTTATTTTTGTTTTCTTTCAATTCTTCCATTGATGTTGCAGTGCCCCTAAAACTATCTACAGTGCTTGTACCCTCAAGGAAGGAATCAATAGCTTTAATTGTGTCCGTTTCATCTTCAGTGTTATTTGACGTTTGTGATGTAATTATGTCAAAATAAGCTTCCGTTTGAGTTTTTAAACTATCAAACAATTCTTTTTGGGGGGTGTCCAATTTTTTTGAACATTCAGGTGATGAAAATTTATTTATATTAGTTTTTGTAATACCAAGAATATCTGAACTAATTTTGTCATTTTCTACACTACTTTCCTCTTTTATCACTTCTAAATCTTTGCTAGTTTTCTTAATTTCTTTATGTTTGTTTTTTGTAGTTTCCTTGTCATTTTCTGTCAATATATGTTCATTGTCTTTATCATTTACATTTTCTTCGTCTTTGGTTGTAACTGTGCTTGTCTTTGACTTTAAACTGTCTATTTGTTTTTCTTTACCAATAAAATCCTTTCCTTGAATGTCACTAGCTAGTTTATTTTCAAAGAATGGACTACATAAGGATTTAGCTGAATCAGCATCATCTTCATGTGTGTTTTTCTTTGCAATATCATCAGTGTTTCCCTCATCAAAACTGATTACTTGTTCAAGATTCAAGTCTTCTGCACAATCTAAGACTTTATAACTTTTAGCATCCTTTAAGTTAACATTTTCTTGTACTGAAGAATCTTTGTTCTTCTCAATAAATGTCCCTAAAACACATGCAGATTTTTTTTCTTCTGAATCCAAAAGCAGTCCTTCAAAGTCTGTAGCTTCAACAGCACCAATGGGATCCTCTTTACGTAATTCTTCTTGGGTGGAGTCATATTCTTCATTTTCCTTTACAAATTTATCACCAACTTCTAATTCTAAACTCATTACAGGAACATTTTCTGCAGTTTCATTTTTTACAGCAGATTTTAAATTATTCTCTATATTAAACACAGTTGATGGTGGATTAGCAGTAACTTTGGTGATATTTTTAGCTTCATCTGAATTTGCTGTCTGCTCAACTTTTTTATGCGAATCCCTAACTAAATCCTCATCATTCAATTTAGAAGTTCCACTTTGATTTGTTGTTTCCAAGATTGTAGAGGACTTTTCCTGAGTTATATTCTCATTTACTAAGTTTTCAGGCTCACCAAAGGTTGAGTTATTTACATCAATATGACTTTCTTCATCAACAATACTTTTTTTTTCTTCAATTTTCATTTCGGTTTCCATAGCAAATTTGTTTTCAAACAAAGTAGATTTGTTGTTTGTAAATGATTCCCTTACACTTGTATCTTCTGTTTTAAGATGCTCATTGAACCCAACATCAGATTCTACATCTATAACTTTTATGTCACGAAAATCTTCCTTATTAGAACTTTTATCCTCATATTCTCTAACACTTACATGAACATCCGCATTATCTTCATTTTGGTCAGTACTCTCAGCTCCTATCTTTGACTCCAAAAAATGTTTACTTACATTTAAACAAGGAACTTCAAACTCATCAGCTTGTTTAACATTCAATAATTCATCTTCTGCAATTTTAGTTACATTTTCGGAAACGACAATGTTCTCCTGATGATTTATATCATTGTCAGTAAATATTTTGTTTGGTAAATCATGATTTTGTGTTGAAGATTCGGAGTGGTTATTAATATCTTCAATCGTTGAATTTTTCTGTTCAGAGGAGGAGTCAACAACTTTGTTTCCACAAACACCATTATTTGACTTTTCATCAATGTTACCTGTTACTTCCTTCATTTGAGTAGATGGTAATATATCTTCAGATACTGTTTTAGATTTGTCAACGATATCTGGAATCGTGTCAATTTTATTTTCAATGAAATTGGATTGTTCTGTTTTACTTGCTTTGATGGGGTTATCTTTGGGACTAGTATTAGTTTCAGGAGTGTCCAAAGACTCGTTTAAATGTATAGTCTCAGTGACAACATCATTATTACTAGATACTGGCATTATTTCTAGAGCATAACTTTTAATGTTGTCATTAAATTCTTCTCCTCCAAGATTTTCTATGACAACTTTGTCTTGAGTATATTTAGATTTTACCATAGTATTATCACTAGTAACAGTGTGTATAAAGGGGTCAGAAGTAGTTGTACTGTCACCCTTATTTATTTTTTCCTCAATACTCTTGGTGTTTTCAAGTGTGGTTGATGATTTTGATTTAGTTTCACTGTCCAGCAATTTGGTTGACATTTCATTTGATGAAAGTTTCATATCTGTAATAAATGTATTTTTACTTTCTATGTCAATTTCTTCAGACACATCAACAAAGTGTTCACCTGATTCCGGTGTTATATCAGGAGCAACTGATTTTGTTTTTTCAGTTATTGTGGTGTGTAATGTTTCTTTTACATTTGTCTCTGAAATGATTTCATCAAAATTGTCATTGCTGTTTTCGGAGTTGTCAGCTTCAAGCACTTCCAACAGATTATCGTTTGATTCATGGTGCTCAAATTGATTAGTGTCTTCATCTCCATCAGCACTGGCTGGAACTTTAGTTGATGTTATCTTCTGAGACAACTGTTCAGCATCTTCTGTATTTTTATTTGACTGATCAAATTCTAAACTAATTAGATCATCTGAAAACATTTTCTCCATTGTAGCATCTACACCATCATCATAAGTAACTTCAATATCAGTTGTACTTTCATTATCTGCCACATTTTGAGTTTGAGATCTAATATTTTCATCTTCTATTGAAACTATTACATCATCTTTTAATAATACACTTGAATTTTCCCCAGAAACTTCTATGTCCCTTTTAGTAAAACTATCATCTGTTTTCTCTGTTTTGGATGGTTGTTCGCATTGTTTTAATTCTGATGACAATGAATGTTTCATCAATAAATCGTCTTGATTAACTGAAGACTTTGAAGGTGAAATGTTCCAACTTATCTTATTTGTTGAATTAGACTCCTCTGGCAAACAATCAATTTGTGATTTTAGCACCAATTCTTGATTTGAATGATTCTCTAATGATGCATCGGCAGTCTCCAAATTATCAATTTCCATAATTTCCCCCTCTTCAATTTTTCTATCTGTTTTCATATCATTTTGTGCTGTATCTATTACTGTATTCATAATTTTCTTTTGTTTTGGGACTAGTTGTTCAATTTTCAAATCATCAATTTTACTACTAATTTCTAAATCAATTTTTGTACTCTCATCATTAACAATGTTAAAAGTCTCAATAATTTTATTCTCAACTGTATACTCCTCAACTAGATTAGGTGAATCGATTTTAATATCTTCACTTTTTGATTCAAGTGCGACATGCTCAGTTCCAGACTCTGAACGATCATTTATGACTTCTTCCAAATTTTCATTTATGTACTCCATTGTCAGTTTAGTATCATCTTTAGTTGTTGATTGGATAGTTAAACATTCATTGGCAAACTCGCTATTTTTATTGATATTAACTTGTTCATTTTCAACTGAATCCTTCTTGATAACATCTTCACTTATTGATTCTTTAGTTAAACATTCTACAACCGAGTTTGATTGCTCAATGATTTCATCCGACTTAGTTTTACTAAGGTGCTTCATTGTTGTTTTATTATCATCTTCACTTTCTGTTTCAAGACTGACATGATCGCCAACAAATTCATTATACTCATTGACACTGTCTTCTATTGTTTCACCTTCAAGCTTTGTGGCAGTTTCAATTGTATCTTCAATTTTTGATTGATAGGTTTCATTCTCTAAAATAGACTGAGTTTGTTCAGTAGTTTTATCTTCTTCAGATTTCCTTGTATTCATCGTCATTTTAATGTCATCTTCACTATTTGTCTCGATAGTTAAACATTCAGTAGCAAGTTCTTTGTTTTTGTTTTTAATATCTTCATTTGTTTTATCTGCATTGTTTGCAACCATTTCAACAGCATCTTCACTTTTTGATTCAACAGGAATACATTCTGTAGCAAAATATATTTGCTCAATAATGTCAGCTTTCTCTGTTTTATTCACAAGTCCTGTTTTAATATCTTCACTCTCTGTTGCAAGAGGTATATAATTCCCAACAGACTCTATATGTTTATTGTCATCTTCTTCATTTTTAACTGGAATTTCTGAGGTTATTTCAATATCATCTTCATTACTTGATTGATGAGTTATGTATTCTGGAACAGATTCTGTTAGCTCAAGGATTGCGCCTTCATTGAAAACATTTGGATTTGAAGTGATTTCAGTAGCATCTTTACCTTCTGATTCACTTGAGATACATTCTGAAACAGGCTCAATTTGGTTCATTATGTTGCCTTCTTGAGTTTTGCTTGGATATTCTGTGGTTAATTTATCAATATTTTCACTTTCTGAATCAAAAATAATAAATTTGGAACCTGGTTCTGTATGATCAAGGTTTTCTAGATCTTCAGGATACTTACTTGAACGATCTGGTGTAATTTTATTATTATCACTATCTGCTTGACAAGTTATAGATTTAGTAACAGAGTCTGTAGGTTCGAGAATTTCAGGTTCTTTAGTTCTACTAGGATTACCACTGATTTTATTGTTATCATCCACATCCTCTTCATCCATAAAGATTTCACCTTCTGAAGTTTTATTCAAATTCTCTATTGTCACATCTCCATCTAGTGACTTGTTAGTTGAGAGTTTATCATTTAATTTACTTTTTGTATGATTACATTCAGATTGTGTAACATCATCCGTTCTATCAGTCTGAATATTTCTTACATGCTCTTTGTCGATTTGAATAAGTTTCTCACTTCCTGATTCACAAATTTCTGGTTCCGTAATAAGGTCTGTATGTTCAAAGATCTCATCTGTTTCTGTTCCCTGTAGGTGCTCCAGTTCACTTTCTAGTTTGCAAAGTTCAGAAGTAGGCTGTAAAATTTCCTTTGTTTCTGTATCATTTAGACATTCCGTGATCATTTTATCATGTGTTGTTTGAGAGTGTTCATGCGATTCTATGACATTCTCATCTTTTAAAATGGTTTTTAAAACAAATTTATGAGTAATATTTTCGTTTGCTGATGGCATGGGGATATTCAAACAGTTATTATCTTTTGGAATTAGAGTTTTACTACTTTCAAGAGTGTCATTATGGGCACTTGTCTTTTCATTGCTGAAAACATTGTCAGTTAAAATGTTACTTTCTGAATGAAATGATGAGTTAGTACTTTGTTCTTTTCCTTCACTATGTGTCAAATTGTTATTAATAGTTCTATCTAGAGAATTGGTAATGTCTATTTCTTCAGACACAGTACTTGTAATTTTACTTATAGGTTCTTTTTGTTCATGTTCATTATCTATTTCCATTTTAGTGTTTGAATCAAGATCTTTGGTTTCATGTAAAAATGTGTTGGTATTGTTTTTGTTGGAATGCTCTCCATCATTTTCAAGAGATGCATATGCACTGTCAACTGGCGTGTTATCTGTTGATGGCAGTGGACCTTCTTGGGAGGATTCGTCAGTAGGAGAATCATAACAAGAGCTGATTATTTGTAAGGCTTTGCTAGCAGCAACCGGTACAATCTCTGAAACCTCTGGTTTATCAGTGGAATCAGTAGATTCCTTAGTTAAATGTTTATTAGTTTCTTCTTTTTTAAATTCATTGTCAACTTCATCATTTGGATTACTGACAACAATGTCACTTGAACTGTTACTATCGTCAGTTGTATTGCTTGATTTTAATAAAGACTTTTCTGTTCTCATAAAATTAGTACGAACCAATTTTACGCGAGATGGAGTAGAGGATGTTAAGGATTTAGTAGAATCTTCTTTTTCATTTTGAACTACATCGTCACATTTACTAACTCCTGTAATATCTTCAAACTTTTTAATCAAACTTTTGACACTTGATGACTTATCATCTTGGTTTTGCACTGCTTCTTCTTCTTCATCAGGTTGAGGGGCCTGGTCCCATCTACTCTTCTTTAACAAGTTGCCCATAGAACTACGAATACCTGATGAACTCTGCACCACACCTAACTGGATTGGTTTTTTTGGTGAGGTGTTTAAAGGAGGGACATTTTTGGCCTTTACATTATCTGTACTTTCTGTGGCCTGAGAATCACTACCTTGACTTTGCTGGGAACTTTCCATTTCTTCTCATTAGTTTAACCTGAAACATAGAGACTGATTTATTCTGATTAAAAGCGCAAATAATTAATTTACACTCTATTTTTTTAAGAACGGTGAACACATTTTACAATATTTTTAAAAAAAAGTACTGATTTCACAAACAATATGACAACATTTAAACAATTATTTAGGAACAGTGCTGAGTCTTTACAAGTATGGTAATGATTAGTATAACAAAAAAATTATCAAGCAAAACTAGTAATAACTGTGGTACCAACTATAATAATGAAGAAAGATAAATTATAAAAGTAGTATATGTGCAAACAAAATTATAAAGAATTAAAATTATATGGCAAGTAAGCAGAACAAGAATGTTAAAAAGACATGCAGCTTGGAATACAAAGATGTGGCAGTATGACAAGTAAGACAACAGCTCCCTGTCCTAAGAGTAAACAATCTTTTCCTAAAGGATTGGGCGGAACAGGAAAAAAGGCCAGTTGAGAAGAGCTTGTCTTCCTATGCGCAGAATACGAGGGATGGTACAACTGTAGTCATGAGGTTCATGTTAAGAATTTTTTCCTCAAAATTTTATTTTCAAATGTAACCAATTTCTTTTCTGCTTGTTTATCAATAATCCATGTCTCCACTACATAAAGAAGAACTGGCCTTATATTATTCTTGTACACTCTTAATTTTGTTTTGTGTGAGAGTAATTTTGATTTTAAAATACTGTTTAATGCATACTTTCTTCTATTAGCCAAATTTATTATATTCTGGATTTCTATTAATTCATTACACTTTGAGTTTACTATTGCCCAGAGGTATTTGAACTCGTCTACTTGCTCAAATTTATGGTTCAATACTTCAATATTCTCTCTACCATTGTTTTCTCGGTGTAAAATAAACCAGCTTAGTCTTTTCATCATTAATTCCTAATCCTATGGATTGGGTTTTGTCTATTAAAATTCCTGTCATCTCAATCAGTTCTTCTCTGTCTCCAGAAACTAAAATATCATCTGCAAATGCCAGTGCTCCTATTTCAGTTCAGTGTGAGTGCTCGGATGACAGTAAAATTTAAGCCTCAGTGCAGTAAACTAGTAGCAAACAAAAAAGTACACTTATTCAATAAAGGCTGGTTGTGTATACAGCAAACATCTCGTAAATTTAACTTTTGACACATGATTTACATGTGTTAAAAATTAGTTATTTTTTAGACAGTATATTAAAAATGATTTTTGGTGTCATGATAGTACTTTGGTTTGTTCTAATGGTAAGCAACTGGAGTTTAGTTTTTAGAAGAGGATTAAAACCAATTAGCGATCAAGGACTAGAATAATTAGAACAAATTTCCGTGTCTCATAATAAGGAGTGTTGCTCTTTTGCTTTCAGCGTCTTTTCCAAATCATAACTAACCAATCGTAATAAATTCTTCTTTGATAAAATTCAACAAGAGATGGCTGTTAACCCTACTTCCCAACAAACTGATTTAGAAATGTCTAGTATTCTTACCTGTGCTAAGTTTCACAGACTGGGTAATTTGTATGGACGTACAATTTAAATTAATCTGAATTGGCTTTGTTGCTCCATGATGTTGAGTCAGTACAATGAAAAAAAGGAAAGCAGCTTACCTGGTAAACTATAGATAAAAATACATTCGTATTTACGAGGCGTGTTTTTAAAGTAAGTACCGTTTTGGAACGCCACTGCTGTAGCGCTGCAGTCGGCTTTCAGCCCATGCACACTGGGTACTATCTATTGGCAAGCCACAGCCGCCATTATGGATCAATTCGACTGTATTTCTGGTCGTTTATGACTGTTCAAAATTCCTCATCCGATTAAAAATGCCGCCAACTGTAAAGTATATGTTGTGATAAGTTTTCGTAAGGCTAAAGGCATGAAAGCAGCTGACATTCATGAGAGATGTGAAGTTAATTATAAAAAAAAAAAAACAGAATCAGTGATAGGACGGTATGGAAATGGATGCGAGCTTTTAAGGTGATCGTACGAGTGTGTATGATGAGGAAAAAAGTGGGAAACCTTCACTTATTATTGATGACTTGGAGCAAAACATTGATGAAAAATAGTCAGAGAAAACAGACGCTTTACAACTGCATCGTTATGTACTGTGTCTTAAAATGTCAAGAAGTGTGATTTATGAAATTGTGACAGAACGTTTGAAGTATCGAGTTTTGCTTACGCTTGGTTCCCAAAATGTTGACAGAGAATCACAAAAAAAGTTTGGCGAGAATCACAAAAACAAATATTGAACCAGTTCTCTCACATTCTTAGAACATTAGATTCGTGATGGTTATGATTTTTAAAACCAAATTGTCAAGGTGACAGACTCACGAGGAATGTCATCTGCTTTCACACCCTTAGCGTTATGAAAACTTACACAGCGTATAATTCACAGTCGGCGTCATTTTTCATCGGAGGAGGAATTTTAAACAGTTTTAATCGACCTTAAATACAGTCAAATGGATCCATAATAGCGACTGTGGCTTTCCAACGGACAGTATTTCCCAGCATACATGCGCTGAATGCCGACTGCAGCGCTGTAACGGCGGGGTACCAGGTATGCTTCTTTCCTTTCATTACAAAAAACTACGACTACTGCTCTAAAATTAATCTTTTAAAATACCCAGGTTTGAAACAGATTGGTTGATTAAACTGAAATGGCCACAAGCCTCAATCTCATGTGGGTTTTCATCCTTTTTATAGTTGAAAATTTTTCCCCACTGAATCTATATTTATAAAAGAGGATGTTTGTATATATATACAGGGTGTCCCGTAAGTAACCAGCCAAACTTCTGTAGGTCATTCCTTGGGTTAAAACAATCAAAAAATTTCATGTGTACAAATCATCTATCTCGCTCCATTATCCGGCTATCTGTCTGTATGAGTTTTTTACTAAAAACTTAATATCTCAAAAGTTATTTAAGATAAAGCATGAAAATTGGTATGAATGTTGATCTTTACAGTATCCATGTATTATTTAAATTTCATTTTTTTTACAGCAATCTTTTTCAAAATGGCGGCCATTTTAAATTTTTAAAGCCAAATATCTTAATAACCTTAAATGTTAAGTTTAAGTTTTAAGTTTAAGTTTTAATTTATTTCTATAAATAATTATATAAAAAGTTTTAAGATTGAACAACTATTAACTGAGAAATTACAATTTTTATCAAATAAAAATATGCTTGATATTAATAAAATTGAAAGCTTTAGTTCTCAAATTTGTTAAAAATTGTAATTTCTCAGTTAATAGTTGTTCAATCTTAAAACTTTTTATATAATTATTTATAGAAATAAATTCTTAAACTTTTTTGTAACCTACAAGTTTTCAGTAAAATTTAAGATTATTAAGATATTTGGCTTTAAAAATTTAAAATGGCCGCCATTTTGAAAAAGATTGTTGTAAAAGAAATGAAATTTAAATAGTACATGGATACTGTAAAGATCAACATTCATACCAATTTTCATGCTTTTATCTTAAATAACTTTTGAGATATTAAGTTTTTAGTAAAAAACACATACAGACAGATAGCCGGATAATGGAGTGAGATAGACGATTTGTACACATGAAATTTTTTGTTTGTTTTAACCCAAGGAATGACCTACAGAAGTTTGGCTGGTTACTTACGGGACACCCTGTATATATATATATATATATATATATATATATATATATATATATATATATATATGTTTGAAGTTTATGCGCTGCCAAACCATCACACCGATCGCCATGAAACTTTAGGATGTTGTCCTGTATACTCCCGAGATGGTTTCCGTGAAGTTTGATGCAGATCCGTCCACAGTGTCCCGCCCCACGGGCTCCTAAAGATCCCATGTTATTCAAATGGAGAATCTGAATTGTTTACAAAAAACATATGACTGTGTGGTTTAATGTAGTTTCACATGCCATAAGCCGATTGAAGTTTTCACAACAACAGTACTGTATATGTTTTGATTTATTGTAGTTCTACATTTCACCTTGAGAGTGTAGCACACACTACTTTTACTTGATCAGGTGATCTGTGTTCGCTTGCTCGAGAGTAAGCTCACCAAAAAACCTTTACATTTATACACCAAATAAGAAGACCAAAAATATTGTTTATCCTCTTGCACTCATTTAATAAATAATGGTTTTTTTCTATAATTCTTTTTATTGCTTTATTTTGGTATGTCAATGAAAAATGAAAGGGGAGACAACGTCCGCCGGGTTCAGCTAGTAGATAAATAAACTTCATTAAATTATATGATTCCAGTACAGATTTAAATCTCAGTGTGGGATCATTTTCTTTATGTAAATTAAAATTAAAATCTGCTGCAAAAAACCAAAAATGCTTTGGTTAAAGCTTTGGCTTCAATGTGATAAATGTAATTTAGTAAGAATTCACACATGATTATTTTAACAATTATAAAATACTCCTAGTGGATGAGAGAAGTGCATGGGTGAAAGTTGCTTAAAAGTGAGACTGTACAATGTTTCTTAACATTCCTAAGACAATCTGTCCTATCTCATGAATATAACAGTGTACAGCTAACTATAAAAAAAAAAAGAATTACCAGAAAATGTACCTAAAAAAATATCACCTTCACTGCAGATGTGATACTTTGTACCGATTACAGGGAACAGTTTGGTACATTTGGTAAATGTTGAGATTAGTAATTCTAGTCAAAGCATTGTATAATATCCTGCCAGTCCCATTGTGCATGTTAAAACAGTTTGGTATAGGCTTGAGATTAGCTCAATCCTGCAATCCCATTTTGAAGGGAGAGGGGTATTCATGTGGGTGGCAAACGAACACGCCCAATTTAGCTGTTAAGTTACCAGAGCAGTTATCTTCCGCACCTCTGCTTGCAATTCTCAGTCAATGTGGGTGCAACCATAGCTTAATTATATTTAAAATTCACTTTCTTTTTAAGTTTTAGGGATCTTGCAGATGCAATAATCAATAATACTTCAAGAAGATTTTCTTCTTTTTGTGGTTATTTTTAGTGGGGGGTTTGTTGTTTATTCAGGGTAAAAGTTATAAGAGAACAATGAGGAGATTTTAAACATATTTCTATCAATGTTGGGTGTCTATATCAATATATATATATAGCGTTGATGCTGTGCTATCAAAAACAGCATTCATATATATATATATATATATATATATGAATGCTGTTTTTGATAGCAGATACTATGCTTTTGAGTTAATTATTCTAATTATTTTATAAGTAAACAAATCTATTTAACATTTCAAAGATCTGTCTTGTCTATGCTATTGCAATTTTATTCACTAATTATCCATAGCAGAGGGATGGTAATAAAACAAAGGTAAAACTCTTAAAACTATTTATATACTTACAGCATTTTGGTAGCTGTGCTTTGAGTTTTTCATATTTTCCTATCTAATAATGATTTTAAATCCACAACTATATTTTAATCCCTTGCTATAAAAAATAACACAAAACGTCTGGAAGTGAAATAAGAGTAAGTAGTCCTGATACCAAATAAATGTTAACACATGCAGTTTGAGAGTGATGGCTGTTTTTCAAAATAAACCAATCTCAAAAGTTATAACAAATATTTTTATTTATTTTATGACACTCGAAAATGAGTAAAATTTTATATTAGTGTCTGTAAAGAGATCGGTCCAGCTTTGAATTAAAGTGATATAAAACTTGCAGCAAATGTAAGGTTATTAGTGATTAATAGTTACAAATATGTTTTTAGTTTTAAGGATGAAAATCTTTTAAATAATTAAAAAATATATCAACTAAGAGATAATATGTTTAAACTTTACCTAAATGCTGTATTTCATTAAATCGGTCCACCCCCTTTAGTCCTCTTGGTAGCATCCACTTTTGTTAAACCAATTTTTCTGGCTAAAGTGACCTCAAGTATCTCTGTAAAAATCAAACAATATTTTGTTGTAGTAAGAATGCTATATCGCCCAGGACAAGAGATAACATTAAATTACAAGAACAAAATTCAATTACTGATACTGTAGTTTTATAAATAGTTGGTCAACAGGATATGATGATAATCTTAAAAATAGATAATTGTTTATATTAATGCCATTAGTGCAAGTTTTTAAATGTTTCGTTTCTCACTGGAATTTTCCCAGAGCAATGCAAGGTAGAAAAAATTAAACATATTCTAAAAATGGGAGGTCAAAAGATATGATAATTTCTGACATGTATCTCTACTCCCAATGCTGTCTAAGTTAAGAAAACACATCTATCTATTTTATTGAGTATGCAATCTGTGCATAACTTGTGGGATACCTTGAAGTAAACAGTCTGTTGGATCATAACCAACCTAACTTCAGGCGAGGGAGGTCACAATTACAGCCACATTTGAATTTTTAAATACAGTCATTGACAAGCTAGAGAGAGAGGCAATAAATCGGCAGGAATTTTTCTAGATCTAAGTTGGCTTTTTATCGGGTCTAGCATAGTCTGTTATTAGAAAGAATACAAGGTTATTAAAATCAAACCTGAAAAACCAGAAACAATTGTTGGTTTTGCCTGATCTCTTAAATGATCACCAATTAACTACTTAATTAATTAAGTACTTATTCATCTAGGAACAATATTCATTCAGCTGTCATAGGGTAGCATCCTTAGCCCAATACTTTTTTTATATTATTTTAGAAGCTTCTCAAACTTGGTGACTGACCAACACAAAATATGTTTCTACAAACACGATGTTAATGTATTGGATACTGGGGAAAATTGAGATGAATTAGAATTGGCATCATCTGATACTTACTTCAAACATGCTGTATGTATTTTTCATGCTAGATAAGTAGATATTTCATTGGTGACATAACATCGTTGGTGATATTGTGTTAATACTACTGAATTTTTAGCCTGGCACAATGTATATTTAATGATTTAATATGGTTTACTGCAAAGGTCTATATTAGGACCTCTATTTCTATGCTATATAAGATTGCTTCCTTTTAAGGTAATTTATTCAATAACCTATGTCTTTATCCAGATGATTCCAGTTTAAAAATCAGATACACATCCTTACATCAATTTGAAAACCATTTATCAAACTGGCTGATAAACATAAATAATTGTTAAACTATCTCAATAAAAGTTGATTAATAAATACAAATATAATAAACTTTATACTGAAATTCACAAAAGCCCATAGTTGTGGTACCATAAATTCAAAATAGAAAATTGCAGAAAGTTAAATAAACAAAATTAAGAGGCTCAAAATTGAACATGTAACCTACAAGTTGAATGTGTTTTTCACCTCTGGATTCTATGCAATACACAGAATGTAAAAATTTAGTTTAACAATAAGGGATACTGGATAATATGTGCGTCAAACATAACGGCTAACATGTTCAGTTGATTATTTTGTCTTTATTTTAAAATTTAAAGAAAATTTTAGGCCTACATCTTATATTTTAATTGAATGTACATATTGAAATATTATTATCTGACCCAACTCCCGACTATCCATGGGTGGTTTATCTGCTTTGCAGATTAACCAAAGTTAAAAAAATTGTTTGTCTTCACAAAATAAAAATATACGCTAAATTAAATGTATAGAGATTTTCAAACAAAATGCATTGAGCTTATTAAAAATTACTGCAATACTAAACAATATTTTATAAGTATTGCATAGTACTTATATACATTATATTCTAAACACATTTGCATGAGTAACCTGAGACACGGTAAGAACTTGAAGGGCGAACGGGGTTGTTTTTGGAGTGGAGTGAGTCACGCTGGGTACAACTACCCCAATACCCACTGGTCCGCCACTGCTACCTAACTCAGTTTTATTTTATTCAAAAATAATTAATTTTATGTATCAGTAATTAATTTATGTTTTTTATTTGTTATAAAGATAGATTAATTAAGCTTTGTCGTTTTTAACAATTTAAGACAAAATTGTCATTTTCCACTTTCACAATGTAGGTTAGTTTTATTTTATTCAGGATTAATTTTATATATGTGCTATTACTATTTGTTCTTTTATTGAAATACTGTACACTACTCTACTCATTTTTGTACTGATTTTATCACTTTTCTATTTCAGTAATATCGATGCCAATGTCACTTTGTAGATGTTTTCTTTTATAATTACTTATAGACCTAGTTTTACAAAGTTGTAAGAGGTAATTATTATTTGTAATAGTAATATGATTACATCCTTTGATTGCAAGTTAAAATGAATTATTACCATTTTCTGTTATTATTTAGTACTTGAAGCCATTACTTAGTTACAATAATCTATTATCGGCAATTTTGCAGATCATTCTTGGTATTCACGCCAGTAAATTCGCATCGGGGTTACTGTACAAGTACATACTTTGATAGGAATAATTATCTTTTCCTCAATTGACATGATAAATTTTATCACATCAAGAAATGGTTATTTTTTATAATTACATTATTTTGCTGTATACGGAGCTAAGTTCATGTTAAGTATGGTTATATATTTACTTAAATACACACATATTTGTTGTGTTAACGGAAGATATATATTTTTAGTTTTACAAAGGTACACTAATTTATAGATATGATGGATATTTGTTGTTTGAGTTTGGTAGTATGAGGATGAGTGAAAGGCATTTTCATTGAAAAAGGATTGAAAACTGTTTTCCACTTTGTTGAAAAACATACTTACTACTGGGCAATAGTATATTTCCATGTTTAAGGTAGTTCCTAGAAAAGTGTTCAATAATACAACTGAAATTCAATCCCATATTGTAGTACTTATATAATGTGGAGGGTAATGGTTTTATATTTCCAAAAATATTTAATGTTTCAAAACTTAACTTACCGGTACTGGTTTTTTTAACATATTAATAAACATTATAATACCTCTCAAAGGATCAGAGATTTCAAAGTTGGTTATACCCAAATTATAGCCCCTTTTTCTAGATGTCATTCACCAAAAACTTTGCAATGGGCAACATGCAGTTAAATATAAATACCAAAGAAAAAATTTCTATCATTTTATTTGTCTATATTTGAATATCTATAAACATTACAAAAATTATCAAAATATTCAATAATTGTTAATATCAGTAGTGTTATATCAAAATGAAAAGTAAATTTGCCCAGATCAACCTTTAATAAACGGGCAATATTTTCTGTTGCCTCTAGATCTTTATTCGCTAACAATTTAACCCTACCCGGGCGTTTGACGAAATAATCTGCCAAGATTATTATGCTTTGCGGGCGGAATGACTAGATTATCCGCATACTGTTTTTAGCCATCCGGACGAATGATGGCCGTCAAGATGGGCGCTGTAGCTTAGTCAAGATAGACTTGTTTGGCTTATCTCTTCCATTCCTTCTCTCCACTGTAAGGTTCTCCATGCCCTACCTCCATTACCCACTCTCATGCCTGCTTGCTGCTACGCTTCTCGCATTTTGTCATCATTCCAGCGTTTTTATAAATAGTTTGAATGGTAAAGTGAGTGAATAAATGAAGTTATATATGAAATTCAGCTGTAAATGATAATTTCCACACCTTTAGTTAGCAAACTTTCATGACCTGCCAGGGCATTTGACGTAATTATCCGCTGACAATATTTTATTATATATAATACTCCAAAAAATTGTTAGAATGTAAAATATACCGTTTTAGGGTTATTAGATGGGATTCCAATAAATTAGAATGAAAAATTAAAAAGACAATTTTTGTATCCCAACCATTATTTAATTCCACACAGGCTGTAAACTAGATACAAGCCAGGAAGGGTTAAATATATCAAATAATGGCTTATGTTGGGTTTCTCGAGAGTGGTGTTACCCTTAACTTATAAGGTTAGTAAACAGGTCAACAGAAGGGCCTAAACAACAAACAACTTGCATTCACACTAATCATGTTCTAGAGGCACATCTGATTCAAATGCTTATGCTATGTAATTAAGACATTTCCCTTGCCTTGACTCTCCTCGTAAAAAATGTACCACATAACTGCCCCTGAATGAGAACTACAAAAGATGTGTCCCTAAACTCTAGTGGTTCCTATGACCAACTCACTTATCTTACGTATACCGTTCTTTTTATGTTTTTAAAAATGTCAGTAACAATTTTTACTGATTATTAAAACATTGTTATTGGACTACAGTCCAAAAACATCTAACTAAATATTGTTAGGACCTCCTCTTAGGATTGGAACCCGTGATCCCCTGCGTTGCATTCAGGAGTGCTAACTGTTACGCTAGATAGAGGCCTAATGTTGTTTTACAGAAATATGTTAACAGTATTATATATGACAAATCTTAGAATCCCTGTGGATATATCCAGATGCCTCAATATAAACAAAGCCCAGGACTGGCCTTAAGGGGGTCAAACACCCCGAGCCCCTCACTATTGGGGGCCCTGCGGCCCAGAAACAAACAGAAAAACTATGAACATAGAGTATGTTCTGAACGTAAAGAAAGTTTTCTAGAAAATTTCAAATTGATTCCAAAATTCAAATTTTTAGAAACTAGATTGCAAGACCATCAACAGCCCACAAAACACGCGGACTGTATAAGAAATGGGTGGAATGTAAGCAAAGACTTTCAAAACAACATAGCACGAATCAAGCTCAGTTATATTTTATTGAAGATGAGAGAAAGCGATGGGTAGAAGTTTTATGTAGGATTATATTAGCAATTAGTAATTGATACAAAGCAGCATTGTTTTACTCAGTACAAATGACATGCTGTAAAAAGAAAATAATAGAAATGTTCTGGGTCTGATACAAATGATAGCTAGATTTGGCCCAATCATAAAAGAACATTTTAAAAGCAGAATCAGAAGTAAAGAGATTCACAACTACTATCTATCACCTAAGAGAGTTCAAAATGAGCTGTTAAATCTAAAACGTTAAAAGACAAAAGACCCATTTTTTGCAGTCACTGGCTAATTTCCTCGTTTCTAAATTAAACGATCTTAAAATATTAACACTTTTGGTATATCTTGGGACTGATGTTGGATGAGAAACTCAGTTTTCGCACCCATATTGAGCATGTCTCTAGAAGGCTCAGCTCGGGTATATTTGTTCTGTGAAGCCTAAAAAACTTTGTAAACTGTGAGGTTCTATTAGCAGCGTATTATGGACTCATATACCCCCACTTATCGTACGCTGTCCCTATCTGGGGTCACGAAAATAAACACACCTTGGCTTTTTTTAGACTTCAAAAATGGGCTGTGAGAACTGTTTTTTTCTCTTAATAAACGGCAATCCTGTAAAATCGCTTTCCGTGAGTCACAAATACTGACACTACCTTTGTGTGTTTTACATACTTGAAAAGATATTTACATACTTGAAACATTAACATTTGTCAGACAACACTTTTCCAAATTTAACTTCTCAGTACAAACACTTTATTCTTTAAGTAATCTCAACAAATTATCTATCCCTAAACATTCAACATCTTTTTACAAAAATCCCTTGTGTTACAATGGCATTAATTTGTTTAACCATCTTCCGCTATCACTCAGGCTGGAATCAAGCCTAACTAGGTTTAGAAAAAAAATCAAAAACCACTTAATAAATCTTGCTTGTTACAGCGTCCGAGAATTTCTAACGGAAAAAATGTAACTAGTTAGATGTGATGTGTTTTATTTTGTTGGAAATCATGAATTATTTTCTTATTTACATGTATTAAATTCTTATTTTCCATATATAACAGTTGATTTGGTACACTTTTTTGATAGACATAAGACTTAGCTAATGCAATTGTATTGTTGATTTGGCTGAATAAAGAGTTTGAGTTTTTTGAGTTTGAATAGACCTAACAGACTGTCGAGGGCAGTCGTATAACAATGTCAATTTCTTAAAATTTGATTTCCTTGTTTCTAAATTAAATGATATTAGAATAGACCTAACAGACTGACGAGGGCAGTCATATGACAATGGTGCTAACATCAAAGGAGTTCAGTTGTATTCAGGCAAGATTTCTTAACATGAATCGACGATCATACTTTATGCCGTTTGAAAATCAAAGCGGAAAACCTCCTTCTATGCGTTGTTGCAAAGTCAACAACAGAAGTAGAAACATTTGTTATATTATTAGAATACTAGTTTTTTCGTGATATGTCCATCTAGAGAAATAATTGTTATAAACCAAAACAGTTTTCAAATTCATATTGCATAAAAACTAAAAACACATCTAAATAAAAATAAGACAATTAAAATAACATTTGAATTAAATTTGTTCCTCGACAATGTTTGAATAGCACGTTAAAATATGTAAAAAGTAAAAAAAAAAAAATAAATTAAACCTGAATATGTAAAAAAAATATTAATATATGAGATATTGTTCTTTCTAATTTGTCTGTAAAATGCATGATTTCTGCATAATAAAAAGCATATCTCATGAAAATATAGCAAATTCTTTACTCATTTCAAACAAAGTTTTCAAATTTTATTTGGTGACAAGAAACTGCATAGGCCTAATAATTGTTAGATTGTCACTGGTAAAAAACTTGTTGTAAAACTAGAAAGTTTGAAAATCAATATTTTGTGACATTGTTTTACTTACTATATAGGCCTAAGTATTTAATACGCTGATCACTACCTAATACTTATATTGACTTTGCGGTAAAACCAATATATAATATAAAACCAACACTTTTCACTTGCCTGGTCTAACAGTCTATCCTCCACAATAATTTGAGATTCACTTTATATTCAGGTAACAAGATTCCGTGATGGCCTGCTGGTAAGTAGGCCTATATATATATTCGTCTTTTGTGGTTAGCATTTGCTTCACTTGTAATTGTGCTACGGCCATTAAAACATTGATTCGCTCTAAACATAGTGTTTCCGCTGTGGGAGGGCATTGAAGCTTAACTCGGTCTGATAGTTTAGAATTGATAAATGTCAGTTGAAATATTTTATTTTTAATTGAAATTAGATCGTTGATCAAAACCACTAGCTGTTAATTTATAATTGGGCTATTAATTAACCCTATAAGGATAGATAGATAGATAAATAAATGTCTTTATTCAGTATTGTACAAAATATACAAATGAATTGTCATGACGTAACTTACTATCCTAATCTTTACCTAGTTAATACAATGTAAATTTACATGATGTATTTTGATACTCGTATTTAAAACATAAAAACGATTTTAACAAAACAAGATAGATAATTTACAACTACAGTTAACACTACAATTTGAAGTACTCTTCAAAATTGTATAAAGATTTACTTACTAAGAAATCTTTTAATTTTCTTTTAAAAACTTTAAGAGATAATTCATGTTTTATATCAATTGGGAGGTTATTTAAAAATTTTATTCCAGCATACTTTGGGTTCTTTTTATACACTTCTTTGTTATGACTATTAATTTTGAAGTTCCCTTTGTTTCTCGTATTATAGTGATGGGAATCTTGCTGTCTGGGTATAGTATTCTCATTAGTTTTTATGAGCATTATGGTTCTATATATGTAGATACCATAAACAGTCAATAAGCCAGAACTCACAAAGTGCTCTTTACAATGGTCGTTAATTTTCAGATTTAACATAAGTCTTATTGCAACTTTCTGGAAGTGAAGAATTTTGTTTAGATTTACAATAGAAGTTGCTCCATATATTTCTATTCCATAACTGATATGGGAATGAATTAGGGAAGAATAAACATATTTCAAGGTTTGTAGTTCACAAAAGAGCCTTAATTGTTTTATAACAAAAATACCAGAGCTCAATCTATGGCAAACTTTGTTAACGTGACTTGACCAATTTAAGTTTCTGTCTATGTTAATGCCTAGGAAGTTAGTTTCATTGACAAAATCTATGTTTATCTCATTATTCAACTGATTATTTTTAGAATTTTTGCGGCTGAATTTCATGCAAGTGGTCTTGTTTAAATTTAGAAGAAGATTTAGATTGGAGAGAAAGTAGTTTATGTTATTTATATTATCGTTAATTGAATTTAGTGCTGTGTTTAAAGTTGTGCTAGATGCAGTTAGGCTAACGTCATCAGCATATAAACAGAGAATATTTTTTACTGACTATACTGACTATTTAATACTATTTTTAGGAGAATAGTAAAATATCACTAACATTAAAAGCAGTATTCTAATAAAATGTAAAAACCTTAACTTATTTCAACAAAAATACAATATTTTAGTCGTTTATAATAATATTAAACACAACTTGTTCATTTACAAAAGTTTCAAATGTTTTTTTCTTACTCCTTTTGACATTTTTTTAATTTAATTGAATTACGGTACTCCTTTTGAGTAAGTGTATAGTGCCATTCCAGAACGGCTGTACTCCATAACGGGTTAATAACACGTTCTAGGAAATAGTTGACCTTAGTATATAACAAAGACAACTTCGCTCATCAACACTTGTAAGACTCATTCAAAATTCATATTCGCTCATATCTTGAATAATAGGCCCTAAATAAATAAAACCCAAAAGCCATGAATCTGACACAATTAACCTGCTTGCTAGCTTTGGTTATCAAAATGTATTTATTTTCAATTAGTATGTAGTGATCAATTGGTAAACATATATTTCATGTGTATATCATTATGTGGGTGGCTGCTGAGTCGTAGACCATAGTCCTGTCCCCAATAACAAGAATAATAGATGAAACTGAAATCTATCAGGACTAAAGAACTATAAAGTAGAGGATTAACTTACCAATTAAACCAATGCATTGTTACGACCAATAATAGAAGCGACCTAAAATAGTTGCTCCTTATATCACAGTTGTAAATAAAAATAATAAATATTTGTACATTATAAAAACAGCAATAGTCTTAATATTGGTGACTTAAAGCTAGCAAAGCAATAGCCTCCCCTCAGTCCCCTCCTACATTCATATTTGGCTTGGATACTTGGATTTGGATTGGATGGCTGAACTGAGCTTCGCCCAATCACACACAACCAAAACAAGACATTCAACATTAATAAAACTAAGTCTTCGGTGAATACCAGTGTTGCCAGCAAACTCAATAGTACTTTCATATTATTATTTGTCTTCTACAGTTCCAGCCGTTCTAACTTTACCTCTGAGATTTGCGGGCTAAACTGGAAAATCGACATAGGTAACGTTGCATCCAGACCGATACAGCCCTCCTCTAAATGTTACATTCGGTGACTCACAATTGGGAATAATGTGGGAAGGTACAATTTTTTGTATGGGAAATGAAAATCTTTTTAGTGTTTAACTAGGAAGATTTTTTTTGCCTTTTACAAATATCAAAAAACGAAATCAATAGGACAATTTTAACTTATAAAAGCTATTAAGCCCTGGTTGTGATTTATCTAGACCAGAAAGAAATTTCTTTCTTTCTGGTTATAATTATCCTTGGGACAGGAAGGAAGGCAAGCGCTCAAGAATTACATTGTTGACATGTTGTGCTGCCCTCAGAGGTAAAGTTAGAACATCTGGAGTATAGTTTCCTTCATTCTTTTTTCGATTGGTTATTTGTTTAGACGCTTGAGTTGAAAATGTCACAACTCCGTATTATATCAACACAACCACCTCTTATTTGCAGAGGTGTTTGTAGACACTAATATGTCTATTCCTTTTTCTAAACAAATTGATAAATGAAAATAGACGTATGTATCTGCTGCAATCGTCTGTGAACTAGCCATGTAGAAATTTTGAAACTGTAGAACAACTAAACACAGTACAGTACTACCATAGACCTTCTAATAGAGTAGCATAACTTTATAATTGAGTACCATATACCTTCTAATAGAAGGTCTACAACACAGCACTTGAAAATTAATAAGATTTTAGGAATAACATCAGCCCTGGTTTTTAATTTAGCTGCTGTTTTTTAAGATGGCTTTTAAACAACACCAATCAATCTAATGTTACTCCCAGGCACTGTGGATTATTCTTGTGGTGCAGGATCAATGATTCACCTAAACGAATTCTAAGGAATTTCTCGGAAAATGAACGTGGTTTTAGTTTTGCGTTGGAATGCTTAATTCCTCTTCTTGCAATGAAACTGACGGAACTGTCAAGTCTTCTTCCGACATTGATTGCCTGAACATATGTTTGCTTTTTTCTTACTGCCTACGTCAGTGGCCTTTTTAACATTTATTCTAACGTTGTTGAGGGACAACGGTCTAAACCCCTTTGGCAAATTTAAGTAGACCTCCCGGGATTTGAACCCGTGACCTTCTGCATGTGAAGCAGAAGTTAGTTACTAGGCTAGCAATTAAGCAAGAGGCAACATAAACATTAACACAAACCGACACGGTACTTAACAAGCCACTCGCACGTGACACAACACTTTCCGACCAGCCGGCGCTACACAAATGAAGTTGTAATAAAACCTGCAAAAACTTTAAACTTGACACTATTCCATCCTTGTCACCACTGTTATAACCTTAACTAGGGTTGAAGGTTATATTAATATGAATAAAGCACATAATGAAGTTTTCCGTACCATAGTGGGGTGGTGGCTGTCGGAGGGACATGTTGAACGGTAGAAGGTTTGTGGCGTTTTTGGTGGTGCTAGACAGACAACGGTAATATTTGAAGGCCCAAGAGTGGGGAGAGGTAGCCACATTGAATAATTTCATCTTCTTAGTTTGGATTTGAATAATAATTTCCACTTTCTTAATTTTATTGGAATAACTTGAACTGCTGTCACATAAGACTAAATAAACAAATATATGTATAGCCACATATTTAAAACTCACTTCGCTCGTTGGGGGCTTCGCTCCTAAACCCCCATTGACAGCTTAGCTAAATTATTTCATTTAAGTGATCCCAGGCAACCAGAGTTGATAATTGGTGGCTCCCAAACCCCCGAGGGGTTTCACAAATGATCATGAGTGATTAGGCAAAATGATTAATGACTATGAATCGGTAAAGCTATTAGGCTTTGTGTTAGATCATAAGCTAGTTTGGGATGATCATGTGGACCATCTATGTAAAAAGTTAAGTAGAGTTATATACTTCTTAAGACGGCACACAACTGAGTTACCAATTAGCTACTTAAGACAGGCCTTCTATGCTTTTTTCAGAGCCATGTGTGTTACGGCAACAAATTATGGGGCCATGCAGCCAGTGTGACTAAAATTCTTCTCTTACAAAAGAAGGCTTTGGGGATAATCTCTAATGAAGAGTGTAGGGCCTATTGTAAACCGCTTTTTATTAGGAATATGATTTTCACTGTTTTCAATTTGTATATATATATATATATATATATATATATTGTATATATATATATATATATATATATATATATATATATATATATATATATATATATATATATATATATATATATATATATATATATATATCAATGTTTGCTAGCAATTAAGGACAATATCAGCATAGACCTTATAAGGTTATAATAGACCTATTATACCAGGTATAATAGAAGGTCTATGATATCAGTATCTTAACAATCAATAATAGTGTTTAACTCATATGACACTAGAAATAGTGCAAATTTGTCCTTATACAGATATAGGCTAGACAAATATATAAAATGTTTTCCTGTTACAGGCAAAAGATTTTTTAACGTACTACCAACTGTTGTACGTGACTTGCCCAGGTCAAAAATTCAAACGATTACAAAAAAATTGGCTACATAGAAATCCATTTTATATTTACAAGAGATACTTTGATGCAGACATTGGCAGCATTTTAGCTTTATTGTAGTAGGCTATGTATTAGTCTAGAGTAAACAGACCAGGGTAATTTTGAATTTAAATTTTGAGTTTGCTTTGAGTGCTTACATGATATATGCATCATAAATAGTAAACGACTCAACTGCATTTGTTTTATTTTCATTCACAGCATGTATGTATTTTAAGTTAATTTTAGAACATTTTATGACAGCCTATTGTACTTTTGTATTTAACGGCTTACAAAATTCTTGATTCTTATATGATATTTGGTTTTAACGTTCGTAATCGTAAGCCAGTCAGCATTATTGTAAAAAAAAAATAAATAAATAAATAAAAAATAGTTTTAAAAAATAATATTTTTTCTTATTTGGTCTCTTATTCTGTTCTAATAGTAAGGTTATCTAATATCTATGTACTACCAATAATGTCAATGTCAGCTGACTGTCAACGTCTATTTCATTTCCAGATCGTCAGATGTAACCGTGCCAAATTAGAATTTGACATTTGTTTTCTAAATGAAGTTTTAGTTATGTTGATGTCATTTATTGTGCTATATGATTCGTGTGTTTGAGTTATTGTGTGAATAAAACAAAAGATAATAATATAATAAAGAATGTTTAGTTTTTCCTTAGTTCATAAATTAACCATTGGTTTACATGTATTAGGAAGAGCCTCCATTTTTCCGTGTGTGGATGGTTTCAAAGTTAAATCTAGTGCACTTGGTCCTAAACAAAATTATTCATATAGGCCTAAAGCTTACTCAACTTGTGGAAAAAGAAAAATGATTTCAGGAGAACAAGTACAACAAACTTCTGACTTTTTCTTCCGTCAGGTAAGCTTTAATTTTGACTATTAAAAAAGAGATAAAATGTTTTAAACTTGAACATCTTACCTCAGGAGAAGACAAGGAAAATTTGGATGCTATTTTTATTTTTCCTGCCTTGTAGTTGTTCTGTAGTATGTTTAAATCTGGTATTCATATTTTGAAATCAGATAGCAACCAAGCTTTGCTAGTGAAACATACTTGCTCACTAAGGATAACAGTGAATAACCAATTCAAAGATAATAAAATCTGAAGTTGAATCTAAGTGAAGGTTGTTTATATTTGCTATGGTTTCTGTTTCCTCCCTTAGTGTATCACTGTTATAAAATAACAACCTCAACTGATAAGTTGATACCATTGAATGAGAATGTAATCTTAAATGCAAAACACGTAACATAAGATGTAATAGAATAATTAATCTCCAAAAATAAATAAAATTTAACAAGTGAGTCACTCATAGGGTATCAAATAGTTTATTGTGTGATTGTTTACACATTTATATGTATAAAACAATGAAACTATAAATATAAGGAATAGTAAACAGCAGGCCAAAACTCTTTTCTGCTGTCATGAAATTTATTCCTGGAAATGCCCAAATCAGGAAATTAGTAAAGCATTTAAACGAGCTACAACTTTGATAAAAAATATGAATAAAAAATACAGTGAAAACCCTATTGTCCATCACCCTCTTTTCCACCAGGTTCTGTTATCCGTCAGTGTCTGGGTTTGTCACACCACAATATGATAGTTGCTGTATGACTCATCTATCTAGAAGACGACAATACCCCCTCCAGCCGTCTAGCCCACATAAGTGTAGTTCCAGCCTGCCTCTCAACTCACCATTCTTCCTTATTCTCCACAACCCACTTTTTTGTTCAATCAGACCAAACACTACGTAGAATCCTGTTTTGAAAAACTATGAGTTTTCTTTCATTCTGTTTGGTGAATGGGTACTTATGCACTTTCTTGCCACCTCTGAAAATACGATTTAATGTTGAAAAAGTGGTGAAAAATGAGTTTATATTTCTTGATGAGTTTGATTACATCCGCGGAAAACTCATTTTTTACCGAAAAATCGGTAAACTACTTTTTTATCTGATAGTGAAAAAAACCATCTTTTTTAAAAATAGTGATTTTTGGACAAATTTTTTTTCATTTCTCATGTTTTTTGTGTGTTAAACACAAATATATAACTGGTTTTGTAGAAAAATTATTTTTTCAGTGCGAAAAATGCATGTTTTACTGACATAACCAAACATAACCTAACTTATCCTAATTGTCTATTTTCTCAACAAAAATTCGTAATTTGCGTTAAATTCGAGCGTTTGGCCTTGTGACGGTCTGCCGGCCGTCACTCCAGCGGGAATATAGGTGAATTCGGTTTTGTGATTAATAGTTGTTGTATATAATGATCGCGTAATGGCGATCCGCCATGATAGTAGTTTTTCCGTTATATCTCGAGAAATATTTGTAATAGACCAAAATAGTTTTCAAATTTGTATTCAGTGCCAAAAAACACATCAAAATAAAAAAAGATGATTAAAATACCATTTAAATTAACGGAAATATGACAAAAATACTAAAAGTTGTGACATTGATTTTTTTGAATTTTTCGATAAAATACGTTATTTCCGCGGAATAAAAAGCATATCTCGTGAAAATACAGCCAATTCTAGACCCATTTCAACCAAAATGTTCCAAATTTGTTTGGTGGCAAGAAAATGTATAAATACCGGTGAAAATCCATACCTCTGCTCTGTACATTTTATTTTATTTTATTTCCAACGGTACTATGCGTACCAGGTTTACAAACATTGGTCCAATATGGCAACAGTAATAACAATGAACGACAATCCAATCACTATAAAAATGTTAAGTAATAATAAATTAGACACAACTAAAACAGCAATCAAGATAACAATAAATAAATAAATGATCGACAGATGTATACATCAATAACAATAAAATACATAAACATCCATTACAAAAATTACAAATAGACTAAACAAATTTGCAATAAAATAATAGCTATACACCTAATAACAACACCAAGCAACAATTAACAATAATAAATATCTAACATTACACAAAAGAGATAATATAAGAGTACTAGTTGTATAATCACCTTGTACATCTGGATTTTAGTCCTCCTGGTCATTAGCCTGCTTCCAAAGAGCTTTGATAGACTCCAGTAGCATCTTCGAGTTGATACTACCAATCTGCCTAGAATTTTATATTTTTGTTTATTTTCACTTGTTGTAGTGACATCCAGATACCTATTTAAAGGAGTTTGTTTTGGCGAACTTAAAATTTAGCACTTCTAAATCTGGTTGGTTATCAGGTCTGCTAATTTTATTAATTTGGTCTTTTCTTAATTTACCAAGTTTAGTTAAGTCCTAGTTTTTTGGTCTCAGTTATTGGCTCTTTGATGTCTTTTTTATTTATTATCCTATCCGCCTCCTATCAAAACTATGAGATGACAAGCCTTATATATTCTTTTTTAGTCACTCATCACAAAGGAAATAGGCCTTCCACTGATGAGGGAAAGAATCAAGTAAAGAATGAAGTGGAGAGAAAGAAACAGACAAAAACCTTAAAAACACTAGTTAGACTAGAACAGACAAAAAAATAATTAAATGAACCAGCAAGCAACACACCATTAACTAAACAGAGTAACAAACACAATAGAGTTCTAAGCCAAGGCCCCCTAGATTTCCAGGCCGCGCTGCTCGTTTTGTGACGTCACAGCTTGGGGCGGATCGGAGAGCTCTATACCCGTACAACTTGCATTGGACGCTCTCTCACACGCCTATAGTAATTAAGATTTAAGCAAAATTACTAGTGATAGCTTATAGGAAGTTTTAACAATTTTACTGTGAGCATGTTTGACGTGAATAAATGATAAATTAATATTGTATAAATATTTATTTGGGATAAAAAACACGTTAAATGATTTACTTATGCTTTATAATGAAATATGTCTAGAAAACTTCTGACTATTAACTTAAGTAAAATCAACTTACTGATTTAACTTATCAACCTTTTTTTTCTTACATTTACCTCTCTCTTTCCTGACAAGTTTCTCTTTTGATACCTTATTGCATCTTTATTCAATAGAATAATATTACAAAATATTGTTATACATTTTTTTACATAAGAGCTAGTAAAGCAGTTTTGGTAAGAAAAAAATATAAGAATCGCTAAGATAATCTAACATTAAATTAAATGATGTAAGTAATCACAAGCACAAGTTAGATCTCTACAAGGAAATAATCCCACAACATCTTTATTATGTGAAAGAAGTGAGGAGACCATAAATGCTTGAATGGTCGTGGCTAGACCTACAGATTCATTATTTACATTATGAGCAATTCCCTCCCAACTTGCCCCCTTTATAACTCATTTCTGGTTTTACATAAATTTTTCCTATTAGTAAATTACAGATATTTTCATTTTATTTCAAACAAGATAACTTCTTTTTTAAATATCTCACATGAGTCGAATCTAAACCAGAGCTACCAGTGCTTAGGTTCGTGGTAAATGATTGTAAATAGCGAGGATGAGGCATAGTAAAAACCTTAGCTTCCCTTATATGTTTGTATGCTGCAGGAAAACAAAAATATAGAGTGTCAAACCATACAAGGGAGGTTGTGCAATAAGATACCTTATTTGAAATTGCAAATTTAAGTTGTTCTTTTAAAAAACATAATTTTTTACTTATATTATTGTCTCCTCTTTTCTCAGACATGACATCCAATAGATTGCTTATACATTCTATTTTATTTTCTTGAGGTATTTCATTAGGCAACCGAACTATTATTTCTTTTAGTTTGGACCACTTATCAATTTTTAAATTGTCTGAAAAAGTACGCAAATAAACATGGTCTTTTACCAAAATATTATTTTTAACTATACAAAAAGATAAATCAATATTTATATTTAAGGAAATAATAACTACAGGGTAAATATTGTCTTTCAGAGAAACTAAGAGTAAAACCAGTTGGTTGTTATTGTGTTTTGAATACACATTTGTCGAGTCTAAATTACATCCCTTCTTATACTTATTCACTAAGCCACTGAAGGAATCAATTGTGTCTAGTCGTTATTTTTCTTCAGTTAGGATTTATTTCGCTTTTCCGCTTCAATCCTCCTTTCCTCTGGGTCCATCCTCTTGGGAGGAATATCTTTGGTAATATAGTGCGGAAGATTTTCAAAAATTGTGGGAACTGCACCGTCTCTGAGTTTTAACCTATCCCGTTTTACAGTCAAAATACTTCCATCAAGACAATTTATCCCTAATGACGAATCTTTCATCGAAGTGTTTTATTCATACACGGGAATTGGCAGATATCTCATAGTCATCTCTGTGGATGACTCTTAGCCAGGTCTGAGCTGCCCTGTGATCTTTCGGGAAGGAAAAAACATCAATTAAAGGCTTAACATAATTACTTTTACATTCTGGAATACAACGTTTACCTTGGCATAATAATAACAGGCTCCAAATATCACCACCTCATAAATATAAATCAGTCAACAAACAACGTAAAAGGTGAGCGACACTGTGTTTGTGGTGGCTGGTGTTGTCCGCCGTCCGCCCCATGCAGTGACGTCGAGCCATGAGTGGTGGGGGATCAGCACGGAATCTAGTGTGGCCTTGCCTAAGCCCATCTGGAAATATTGTGTTATATTAACGTCTAGAGAGCCATCAGGTTACAATCTATGAAATTATAATGGTACATAATGTCGACTAATTATATTGTTAATAGTAATGATATTAAGTTAATACAATGTTTTTATACATCAATAAAGAGTGGCTGGCTATTTTATTGGATCCTTTTTAAACGATGAATAGGACCTATAGATTGTTTTGATAGGCCTACACATAACATGTCCTTTGGATTTTGTTCCAAATGTATATTTAGTGCTTTGTTTTAAATTAGATGTTAGCTGACAACAAATCATACGCTATGTATATTCAATAAACGATTTTGTAATAGTTTAAGTTTCTATTATTGGTCTTTAACTAATAATGATACAAATTTTATCAAGAATATGATCATGCAAAGTTTTGCTTGAAACAATTAATTTTTTGATTGTCTTGCAGAAGATTTGGTATTCAAACTGTTTGTTAATTAATTGTTAACGGTTTTATCATAATTTTGTGAAAACACTATCTGGGCAGTGTTTCTGAAGATGATTGAAGAAGTTTTTCTTTAGTTTATGCTAGTTTATATTTAATTTTCCACAAAGTGGCTCACTTACCAATATACCTGTACATTGAATTGATACCAAGGAAAAGCCACTTGTGGATTGATTCATTTTTGCAAGAAGGTCCTTATTATAGCTAAAACCTACTCTTTGACTTGAAAACTCATAGATGATGCAGGTGTAGGATCTATTAGGATGATGGTTGATATTCTTTTGAATCTTATAGATCCAAAATAAAAAGAGGAATTTATAAAATCAAGAATCCCAATTTAAAGGAATATTCTCATCGCCGTCACTTAAAGGTTTAGGAATTGGCAGGGGCGGTCTGGCCAGGTCGGCTAGTCGGCGATCGCCGAGGGCCTCCGGTTCACAGGGGCCCCGTTAGGGCCCCAAAAATAAATGACTTCTGAAATTTGGAATATATTTGTTTGTAACAAGCATAATATTGGTTTCTTAACGAGCAACCTAATATGGACTCTGGCAAACAATTCTTAAAATTAAATTCCATAAATTAGGCCTAATATTGAACTAATTACATATATCAACATTCATTGCGTGGCGATGGCATGCATATATACCAATATATAAACAATCTAAAGTGGAATATTAATGAATGGGTGTAGGAAAAAAAGTCTTATTTACTCAGTGTGAAAGACGAAAGCGTAATATTTTGACATAAACATCGATAATGAGATAAAGCATTATTAATGTAGTAACAAAGAAGTGTGTGTAAGGAAGCAGTGAAGCAGAGAATGTAGTAAAGACAAGACAACAATCAATCATCAACTTATTTTGGAAATCTAACGAACATTTCGGGATTAACAGTAATTTTCTCAGCGTGAGACATCTTGGTATACTTGTCTCGGGCATGGTTTCTGGGGTTGGCATCCCTGTTTCCTGGTAGAATTAGTAAAGTTGGTTGCAAATTATGACGTTATATTGCAAAATCATGTAAAGAAATCAATAGAAGACAGCAAATCACATAGACGTACAACTATACGAAAGAGAGAATGCGCTGGCAAAACAAAAAAGGGCCAGTTTGGTCGTGGATCTTTACTAACATTTTTATCTAAAGCCTTTATTAATAAACTGATTGACACTATTGCTTCCATCGGCCGAGGAATTATTTTAATGGACCTTCAAGACAGCATAACATTTAGCTTGATGGTGGACAGCACACAAGATATTGCCGTGATGGAGCAATTAGCAATTTGCGTGCGATATATTACTCAGGGCAAGATATATGAAAGGCTTCTGCAGTTGAGCATGGTAGACGATTCTACCGGACTGGCTCTCTATGAACGCATAAAATTGGAACTAAGCAAGTGCGGTATTTCAACAACAAACATTATTGCCTGCTCATTCGACGGAGCCAATAATATGAAAGGACCTTACAATGGTCTTCAAGCTCATTTAAAACAAGACAACAAAGACCTTATCTATACACATTGTATGGGCCATGTTTTGAAATTAGTTGTTGCCGATGCAACAGTCAACCAACTGCAAGCAGAAAACTTATTTGGTCTTGTAGAGGAATCCGCTGTATTCTTAAGTTCGAGCTACAAGAGAATGGCAATTTGGGAGAGGGAAACAAAGAAGAAATGTACTGCACACAATAAATTACAGAGACTTCAAAAAATTGGAGCTACGAGGTGGTGGAGTAAACATAAGGCTCTTTCTTCAATGATTGACTAGGAAGTTTTAAGAAGTGAACAGGAAACAAAGACTGAGAAGTTAGTTAATATGTTAACGGTGTTCAATGACATATCATGTGGAAGTTTCGATTGTAAAACAAAGTTCATGGCAAGAAATCTCATTAGTCAATGGTGTAAGTTCGAGAATATCCTCATGTCTTTAGTTCTCTTAGATTTATTTTTGGTCCCGTCCCCAGTTTCAAAGTATTTACAAGGCAAAACTATAAACTATTCAATTGCTTGGAACTTAGTTCAAACCTTACTGCAGCAAATTATTTCTAAAAGGACTGATGACCACTTTGAAACCCTGTATTCTAAATCAAAAAAATATGCAATGGAAGTTAAAAATAGTTTAGATGCAATTGAGGTGGAATTAGAGTCAGATTTTCAAGAGAAAAGATGTCCAAAAAGAAAAATTATGCCTGGAGAAAAAGCAACAGATCAAACTAGAGAAATCTTGACTGTCCAAAAGTATAAACTCATGTATTTACAAATTGTAGATCGTGCCAGAACAAGTATAGATAAAAGATTTGTACCCAATCAGAGCATATTACAAGATTGTTCATGGCTGGATCAAAAACGATTTAATGAAATCAAAAGAATTGAAAACTTCTCTGAAAATGTGCTTCAAGAGTCAGCAAAAATTTGTAAAATTGATAGATGTAAGTTATTAATTGAGCTCAAACAGTTTGCAGACCAATACAACAGTTTTTTAAACGTCGAAGGTCCAGGTAAAAGTGATAAGGGATGTAGGCCTACAGTTGAGAAAGGTCTCGGTGAAGAGATAGACCTAGAGTTGGAAGAAGCCTGGTCAGAGGAAGAATCTAACAAATTTGATTGTGATGAATCGGACAAATGCTTTCTTTGTTTGGGATGCGCATTCTCCGTTATTTTTCATCTGTCTCAGTCTGGTTTATTCCTCAATTTATATGTTGTTTATAAGTTTTTGTTGACAATACCGTACACAGGTAACGTGCGAGAGAACATTTTCAAAGCTGAAAATCATAAAAAACCGATTGAGGTCAACTTTAAATGAAGACCTCATGTCTAATCTCCTTTTTATGAATGTAGAGAGAGGTTTGTTTCAATATTTAGACAAAGATACAATTATCAATGAAGTTGCTAAGACCAGCACAGAGCTGACCAGGAATCTCACAATTTGATTTTAATTTTGCAGTACTATATCGATTTTCAGTTTATAACAGTACTATTAAACTAAAATTAATAGTACAGTACTATTAAAAGTAATAATTACACTTTTTTCAATAAACGTTTTTAGACTATATATGTATTTTATCTTTCTCCTAGCCACCTTTATAGTATTTTTCCAAGTAGGTGGATTATTTATTGTACCGATTATTTATGGACAAAATAGTGCAAAAATCATTATTATGGGCAAAAAAATGTGTTGGCTTATTAACTAATTAGTATTGTTTGAGTCACACAAGGGGCCCCATATTTAGTTTTGGCCGAGGGCCCCAAATAGAGCCAGACCGCCCCTGGGAATTGGTGATTCATTTACAAATTAACAACGTACTGTACATTGAAAATCTCTGGAGCAAAACATACTACTCATTGATGACTCATTCTAGCTTGGTCTTTTCTTCCCACTTTTGTCCTAGAAATAGAAAAATGTTTTCTTTTTTCAAAAGTCTCTAAATACCTTTTGTTTGCAAACTGTTTCCAAATTGTTTGGAAAACATACATAAAAAGAAACAAATAGAGACAGGAGACAGTTTGCAAATGTTTCGGAAAACATGTTTATTAATGTGGATTAGGCTTAATAAATAATGTTTGGTTGCAGGCATTGTTGAATCTGCGTCAAAGTTGGCTTTTATTGTATTAAAGCTAAATCAAAGTATATCTTTTTTCATACGATTTTTAAAATGCTGCCAATTGTATAAATAAAAATTGTTTGGTAATCTATTTGAACGATTTTTGGTTCCTCAGATGAAGTACTATGGTGGTACTTGGCAAAGACTTTTAAGACAATAGAACATGTAAGAATGTATTTCTTTAAGGTTTATAATGGACACAATTAATCAACTCAATAACATTATTATTTTAGTTGTTTGATACTGAAAGCAGCACTTATACATACCTGTTGGCTGATATTACATCTAAAATGGCTGTCATAATAGATCCAGTCCTGGAACAAGCGCAGAGAGATGCCAATCTTGTTAAAGAACTTGGCTTTACACTTAAATATGCAAGTATGTACGATTTCTTGATGTCATGTTTAAATATATTATATCTTAGATTGTATTTTTAATAGTAAGTAGTTTATTTTCTTGTGGAAGTAATAGGATTGATTTGCTTGTTAACTTAATTAATTACAATTTGAAATATCTATTTTACATGTTATTTTTAAGAATGAATTAAGTTTTTATTAGTATGATTTTAATTCCTGTTAACAAATTTAACACTACAGCCAGATTAATTTTTCTACAAAGACAACAAACATCACAGGACCGGACCACTCAATCTAGTTTGTTCGTATGTACAGCAAATTTCATGTCGCCAGTAGCAGTGTCCGTTTATCATGGCTGGGCTGGTGATATTTGGACCTGGAAAAGTTCATGTGTAACAGTTGATATTTATATTCAGAATTATAACAAACATATTTAGTTTATTTTGAAAAATAGCACATATGTTTAAAATTACCGTTTTAAGCAAATAGAAATATTTTCTTAGTGTCAGTAACATAATTAATGAAATTAAAATTTTATTTATGGCTGTTTTTTATAGGTGCGAAGGGGATATAATCTAACTTAAAGGGGGGGGGGTTCTGACTCTAAGAATCCCATATGAGGCTTCGCCACAGCAATGACTTCTAGGTGCAAATTGTAGGTACTTTCCATCCGATTTGAGTTATTTTTGTTGTGAAAGGTTTTTTGCGATCCGGCTCTAAACATATCCAGCATTACCAACTGCCACATTAGACCAAATAGGTTGTACTGTATCTATTTGCTGATAAGCAATGAGTGTGTAGCTTCTGATATAGTTCATGGATTCTTTGAGATTTTAAATTATTGTCACCACAACATTTTGTTGTGGTATTGTTACCTTATTGTGTTAAAGTGTTTGAATGTTCCATAAAAGATCAACTCTATGAATTTTTCTATCAAAATGGATTTCTCTCACAGGAACAGTATGGTTTTCTTCCTGGTCTTAGCACTTCCAAAGCAGCTGAATCAGTTGTTGAAAATATACTAATGTCTTTTGAAAATAAGTTTTTTCTTTTGCTATGCTAATAGATCTATCTAAAGCATTTAATTGTATATGCCACGAATTACTTTTAACCCTTCCCAGACTATTGACGGATATATCAGCTAATCATATTATAACCAGCGGACGGGTGGCGGATATATCAGCTTACCTATTTAGCCCTTACGGACGAAAGACGGATATATCAGCCACTTTATCACAATGTTTTATCGACTTTTTTTTTTAAACATTGATTTTGTTGAGAAATATAACTATTGTTAACATTATATACGCTATTGTTATTGTATAGTTTGGTCTTGAATGGGAAATTTTATGGTGTAGGTTGGCAGCACTCACTGTCAGTGACGTAATGTTGGCGCCTTTTCTGTTCCCAACCAGTGTGCATTGATTACTTTTCGCACCAAAAGCATTAG
>JAQJVL010001185.1:0-236315 GCA_035578905.1 Stictocephala bisonia | reverse complement strand
ATAAACTGTACCTGACATTAAAATTCCACTAGGAAACCATACATTTACACAATTACATGCAAACTAGCAGATTAGGAAAACTTGCTGAATAATGGCTCAAGATTTAACGGAACACTCGGTCTAGATATACGGAATATTACATTCATTGAAATAGAGAGATTGTGGATTTAATTTAAAGTTTTTGCCAAGATGCACTTTATGTATTTGGAAATATTTTACCAATTTATCGCTATTATCAAATATCAGACATAACAACCTACACGTGGATATTTTATTGAATAATTATACCATCTACGTCCTGTAATTAAGTGACAGGAATTCATTTCGTGACCCTCTTTTACGTACGTTCATCTGTTTGTGGATGATAATATAGATTATCACCAATTAATGACCATGATATATGTTTTTTTTAGTATATTGAATAAGGGGAATTAACATTCACTGTACTAATTGGTCATGAAATGCTATTTTTTTAGTTAGAAAATATTTAATATAATTCATAGTACTATATAGAACATTCATAACTACGAATATTTTTTACACAATAAAAAATAACCAAAGGTTCTGTCTAATATTTTTTTTCGTAATATGATTATTCGTTAAAGGTCATTTTGCATATGAACAAAAGGGGTACCTTGTAAAATAGAACTAATCTTAAACACTCTTGGAACTAAGTTGACATGGAATGTAAGCGGAGTAGATAATTAGGATTATGAAATGAACTTCCCCATCAACGAAGATGTAAGTGATTTTTTTCTAAGATTCAAGTGAAGTTTAAAAAATATACTTTCCATAATCATTAATCAGGTTATGAGTATATATTAATTTAGTGAATATGTATAAACAATATAAATCTCAAGGTAGTGACGTGATACTTTTTGAGTCACTACATAACAATAGCAAGTCATAATATTTTACTATTGTGTGCTAAAAACTACATGTTGTCAAATATTCCTTTTAAGCTTATATTCTTGTACATAATTACATCAACAAGCTTATGTAAAAAATGTTGGACTGTTAACTATGTAAAAAAAAGGACTTTTATCTCCTTGTATACATAGGAAGTAAATATATTTACTTTTTGAATTTATTATTTAATAATGGGTACTTTATTAAAATGTGTTTGGGTGTGTATATAATGTATTAACAATTATTTTTGTACTATTAAAAAATAATTGAAACTGTCCTTCAATGTAAGTCCAGTTTAAGAATTTGACGTCGGTTATAGCCATTTACCAACCTGTCACTATCACTGTAAGATCTCAGGTCTGCCTTGAAGCTTGATAATCAAACATGTCACATGGGGTTACCCCAAGTGTAATACATCATCGATGACGACATGTGTCGTTACATCCCTTCTATCGGACACCAGGGTGGCAGGCCTCACATAGAAATTGATGTTCCTTGGTTATAGCCATTTACCGACCTGTCAGTTTAGGTGTACTTTACAAGTAAGAAAATTTGTTCAACGTCTAACGCTTTTCGAAAATCTAACTAAGGTAATGAAAATATTTTATGGAAACTGAATTCACTGTAACAATCTTAACTATTAATATTATATATATATATATATATATATATATATATATATATATCACGTACACTGTCATTAATTCATGGAAATAATTAATTTTTATGTATACGATTGGTATCGGCATGAACAGTTTTTTTTTTTTTTTTGTTTTTTTCTTTAGTGTACTTGTTTTATAATACACAGTGTCCGGATGTTCAGTAAAGGAGACGACTGACTATATATTTTGTTAATCAGCTGGAAATCAAGTGACCAATACTAGGCATACATTGTTCAGGTTTCATGCAATCTACAAGTCCCTAGTTGCCTTGGATACTGGGCTATTAATAAAAGGCCCTTTTAGAGCATAAGTCATATTGAATTATGAATAATATACAGGTCTTTAACCCTCGATCTACACAGATGTATTAAATTGTAGTTGCCTCTAAATACTCACAATCTTTGTTGGCATTTTAAATTTTAATTTTATTATTATAATAAACAATTTGACTGATTGACGCAATTATAAATTGATGTATATTTATTTCGATGATCTGCCTGGATAAAAATTGCAATAAGTTTGTCTGTTACTCGTAGCCATTACAAAGTGGTCTAATTACAAACAAGTATTTCAAGTAAAATATGACATATTATCTTTAACGTAGTGAAATTTTTAGATTTATCTAAATATATTGTCCGTTATGTACCATACGAAAATTTATTATTTAAATATTTTTTTTTAATTGTGAACTGTATATTTAAATGGAACTTATTGATAGGGTTTTTTTTTATTTACAGTGCCATATAGTGTAATTTTTATAGAAATATACAAGGTGTTAAAAACTTTAAGGCAAAACTTAAGGAAATTATTAAATAGGTCAAAATAAACAAGAATGTTTCTATGAAGGTGTGTCTTAACTCACTTAGTTTGGCGTCTCTAAGTCTGTCTGTCTCTGTGTGTTTAAAAAAAATACCTTATCTTCCAAACGTTATTAGATACAGTTTTGAAACTTGACATGAATGTTTAACTTCACACCACCTAATACAATCTAAAAATTTAAATACTATTTTCACCCGTTTAAATGCTACATTTCATGAAACTAAAGCAAAAACAAAACATTGTCACGGCAGCTACTATTTAGCTTAAACCAAGGCAAATCTTGTTATACCTTATTTGTTACAATCGGACAGTAAAAAACTAAGAAAATGTTATTTTTTTGATTGTGTGCAAAATTTTCTTTGCAATTTTCATATACTTGTGTCTATTGGCCTGAACATAACCACCAGTAAAATTTTCCACACAATCAGAAAAATAATTTTTTTCGGTTATTTACTGTCTGATTATAAAAAATTACGTATCAAACGAGTTGCCTTAGATGGAGCTAAACATTAGGTAACGTGAAAATTTTTAAAGGGCAGCCATTTTTAAATGGATAAAAATATCATTTAAAATATATATATATATATATATATATATATATATATATATATATATATTAGATATATATATGTGAAGTTAAATATTCATGTCAAATTTCAAAACTATATCTAATACCGTTTGGAAAATAAGGTTTTTTTGTAAAAACACACAGACAGACAGACACCAAACTAAGCGAGTAAATACACATCTTCATACATACTGTTTAGTTTAAATTTACCTATTTAATCGTTTTCTGAAGTTTTGCCTTCTAGTTTTTGAACACCCTGTATAATAAACTTAATTATTTTAATAAAATATTTAATGAATATTCACTATCATCATTATTACTGAGGAAATATTTATTTAAGATATACTCTTATAAGTATTTCCTATAAACTATTAAATAGCATTATAAAGTAATAAATTGACAATAACACAGAAGAGAAAGAAACAGAGTTTGAATCCATTACTGCACTGAATGTGTGCGAGGACTTAGTCCTCCACTTCGCCATGTGGACCGCAGGGCCAGCAACTGATCATTCCCTCCCTTTATTCTACCAAAATTTAAAAATGTAGTGATTTAAATATAATTATACATTTATTCAGATACACATTAGTTGTAATCTATTTATAACTGCCAATCATAAGTTCACTGTGGCCATAAGAAAGCAGCCTCCGTTTCTATCATTTCTGTGACAATGCACTGTTATTGACGTTAAGACAATTTTAGAATGGTTGGAGTAACTTACTGGTATTTTGATGTTTTATCAATGTTATTCAGCAAAATTAGGAAATAATACATAATTTTTTGAGGTAATTATGTTGAAAAGTTATAACACAAAACAAACAAACAGTAGTAAGCTTTAAAACTGGCGTTATTTTAGGAGCAGTATTTTCAGATATTAATTATTGTTGGATGGTAACCAATATTTTATAGGACAACACTATTAATAATCATCTGCGAGTATTGTTACCCCTAGTGGTATTCCGAAATGTGTTAACAATGGTTTATAGCAAACAACTAGTACCTCGAATTCAGGGTAACATACACTCAGAACACCTGTGTGCCCATTCTGTGTTGGTGTATAGTTAAATTAATTAAGCGTTCATGCTAGAAATGTGCATTTGTTTTGAATGTATACATCAAAGGAGTATACATTTTTGTACTTCAACTGTACCCATAAATTAGTTATTGAAACGTTTATTGAACAAATATAATACAATATTACCACCGAATACAATTTTAACATTTAAAGAGTACAATACTTATGTATTTATATTTAAACAATTTAATATATTTAATAAGTAGTTAAGAAAAAAATTTACTTAAAATATTTATCTACTACATCAGAGTTGTATTAGATAAATGATACAAAAGATTGTTGTATTTATTTAATACAACAATCTTACCACATACCACGTCCATAAATATCCCCTACCAGTTTTACTACATACCACGTCTTTCAATATCCCCTAAAATCTTACTGCGTACCATGTTCATAAATTTCCCCTACTAATCCTATTATATACTACGCCATAAATATCCCCTATCAGTCTTACTACATACCAGGTATATTCCCTAACAATCTTACTACATACCACGTCTATAAATATCCCCTACCAGTCTTATTACATACCACGTCTATAAATACCCCCTACCAATCTTACTACGTACCACGTCTATGAATATCCCCTACCAATCTTACTACATACCACGTCCATAAATATCCCCTACTAGTCTTACTACATACCACGTCTATAAATATCCCCTACCAGTCTTATTACATACCACGTCTATAAATACCCCCTACCAATCTTACTACGTACCACGTCTATGAATATCCCCTACCAATCTTACTACATACCACGTCCATAAATATCCCCTACTAGTCTTACTACATACCACGTCTATAAATATCTCCTAACAATCTTACTGCGTACCATGTTCATAAATTTCCCCTACTAATCTTACTACATACCACTTCCATAAATATCATCCACCAATCAAAGTACAAATTAAAAATAATTACAATGATTTGGTTTTTAATTGTAATTCTTTCTAACCATTATTTAAAACTATTTTCCAATGTATGACACATTTAACAATCAAAGTTATAGCAAAACAGAGAAAATATTTTATACATAAAACAAGGGAATAACAAAGTAATATATTTTCTGCAGCCGCGTCTAGACGTTGAAGAAAATACTCCAATCTGAAAAAAAGAAAAAAAAACAGCTTTGGACCGTCGATAGTTTATGTAATAAGTCAATGTTTCAAATTCCAGAAGAGATTGCTATAGAGTTTGTTGTCTGAATTGTTTTTAGAAATTTATATAAAGTATATCTTAAACAATGGAATCTTCAGTAACCAAATACTATTACTCTACTCATGCTTAATCATATTAATTGATCCTTAGATTGTCGTATCTCATTTTGTACTCCTGTTTTTTAAATAATAAGACAGGAGGAAAAGGAACACTCTTTGTGATAAGTGTTTTCTGAGCGTAACGATCCCTTTGTAGCTTTATATATTGCTTGTTTTCTCTAAGGTCCAAGTGCTCTAAACGTCTCTTGTACAGCCCCAAAGTATCACATGTTAAGTCTTTTGTTGTGTATATATTGAACTTTTATGAAACGTAAGTTTATACTTGCAATGGAATTTTAGTGTATTTAAACCACTCGACAATTATTATTAAAAATGAATTGTCTTGCGAAAAGTAACTAAAATTGTTCATAATGATTACTATTATAGTTATCAAAGAATATAAGTGATATTTCACACTAGATAAATCGGATTAATAATTGTTAACATAAAAAAATTAAGTTTTTAGTAATATTTTCATGTTTTAAGTAATATATTGAGTATAAATATCTTTAGCATTACCCTACACAGTCGGAGATCCAGATAAATATCGAAATAGATTGATATGGGTTATGTTTCTTGTTATAGATCATATATTTTTAATACCATATGAATATTTCTTCACATGCTAGGCTTGAAAACTACATTAGTAACAAATGAAATTTTAATAGTAATTAGTTTTTTTTTTATTAAAGAAATAAAATTATAACATTCTTAATGGATGATACCAAAAACTTGTTTTATTGATTTTATTTATACATTTACTTTAAGGTAATTTTTATTTACAATATTTCCCTCTTTTGATTTCTAATCAAAACTATAACCAAACTAAAAATGTACAGTATGTATAAAACAATTTAATGAAACAAATTAAAAAAATATTCATCATTAAACTGTAAATTATTTTGAACAAAATGAAATAATAACGTAAATTATTTTTTATTAATGTATACATTAAAGAACGTCAGCTCTGTTTTGACAGATGTGGCTCTAGTAGAACACAAAAATAATATTTGTTCTTTGTGTGGAATTTGAAATTTATTAAATTATTGATTAAATCTACCAATGGAAATGAATTGGAAGCTACTTTAATCATACAAGTGAAGAGGTTTCCAGATCTATTCATAGTGTTAGTGCACCTTTAATATAATTTATCGAATTTTGATACCTCGTTGTCATGTCACGTTTTGATTTGTTTTTTTGTTTTTTTCAGAGTGCTTCAAGACCACGCAGGATCGGTGGAGCGTTTTTCTTTCAATTCAAAATCATTTATTATTTCTTAAATTGATATTAAATTGCAGTTTTTTTGTAATCTTTCTAGTAAATAGCTATTTGTGAGATCAAATAATTGTATCTCAATGAAATATCTTTAATATTAATGAGTAATCTTAAAGTAACTAACAAACAAAATGAATAAACAAATAAACAAACGCCAAGGAAACATAGTCAAAGGAAACCAAATAACATTTCTTATTCATTATAAAATTCTTTCTTTTTTCAAAAATGTAATTTTTTTATATCAGTTATCCTAATTTTTATTTTATTTTGGAGTTTATCTCAATTAATTGTTTGATTGTTTAAAACTTCCTTCTATTTAGTCTAATATTTTGAAGTAATTACTTTTCCTTTAATATATAGTCTTTGTTTATTTACTATTTTTGTTTATTGTAAGATTATAATTTTTCAGATTGTTATGGAAAATAAAAAATATATGTTTTATTTTTACCGCTTCGTTTGTAACTTATTATACGTGCTTAAAATAGGTCAACCACAAACAAACAAACCACCTTGTGTAACAAATATACACGTATAAATAAATTACTATCACATATAGCGTCTGTTCTTGGTTGTTACTTTTTTAGGATGCTCTTAGATGTAGAGTGCCTTATAATTCATAACTCTATAATTGAAGAATTGAAAAATTACGCTCCCTATAAAAGTACTAAGCGATTTAGGACTATTAATAGAGTACTTCGATAAATTTTATTTAATTAAAAAGGAGTCTGATTAATATATTTATTTAAAAACTCTTCTATGTGGTTAAAATCGTTTTATTACCACTTTCAAAACTGTAATCCATTAAAATGTACATGCCTTATATATGTTAATGGATAAAATATCCATTCTAATGGGAAAAACTGAAAACAAAATAAAATTATGTCTTAAACAAAAAAGTAGGCCTATATGTAGTGTTAGGTGAAAAAATTTAATTATTTGTTATAACTAGGTTATTCTATATTTACTGGAATATAACAAGTATTAGGATTACTTAAGAAATCACAATGATTTTTAGAAGGCATTTACTAAACAAATTAAAAAAAAATACAAAATACAGTTGAACTTATATTGGAATTTGAACGTTTGTAACATATTTTAAAATATTGGTATTTTATCTGAATATTATGTATAAAAATTATGTTTTAATAATCTATGAATTAAAAATAACTTGAATATTGTTGTTGAATTGTTCTATAGGTTTCTATAGGATTGAAAGCTATTTCTGTAATCTTTTGAAATAAATGTACAAGTAAGAGATACTTGTATATATATATATATATATATATATATATATATATATATATATATAATTCCAGTATATTATTTTTTTTCAATTTATACTCATTTTTCCTACGTTAAGTCATCTAGCCTACGTATAAAATATTTCTAAGTAATAAAAAGTACCGTAAATATGTTTGTTTGGAGTCTTTAAACAAAGCTTTTCAAGGCAAATTATTTATAGCACGGTACTTTTTATTACTTAGAAATATTTTATTCGTACATGACTTAACGTAGGAAAAATGAGTATAAATTGAAAAAAAAAATAATATACTGGAATTATATTTAAAAACGTTTTGGAATGGTTACTATTTTACTTCACCTTAAAAATGCCTCTTCGTTTTAACGGAAGAAAATATAATAAATAATAATGAGCAATTTTTATACAATATAGTATTTCTGACCAAGAAAATATTATCAAAACAAATTTGAAAGTAGGTTTTCTTTAATAAAATCAATGCTTGTATATTTTATTGATTTACTTATTATTATTAATTTATTTACCACAGTAAAGTATAAAATCTACTTTTTGTTAAAGTATTTCTAATAGTATTGGCTTAAATAATCTAAAGGTGAAAATTATTGAGTCGCGAAGTATTTCAGTAGTAATTTTTTTATTTTTATTTTTTTACTATTAGTTCTATATTAGACAGTTAAAATTCAATTAGTTTAGAAACTATGTTTAATTTTAGTCACGAGATATGTATTCAGATATAAAACACCAACAAAATGTTTGGAATATCAATGAAAGAGAAGATCTCAATAAATTATAAGCTTAATGTAATAAGGGTAATGGAGTATTTATGTACGCAAAAGGAATTAATGAAGAAATATCTCTACGAAAGGCAGATACTTCTCTTCCACTTAAAGTTCCAATTTTAAATTGTAATTTTCAAATAAATTAAGACAAAATATATAGTTTATAAAGTAATTCAACAAAAACCTGTTTGCATGGAACAAAGAAAAGTATTTTTGTAAATACTGTGAATTTATCTCAGCTGTACTTAAAATTTCATGGCATGTTTACTTATATAATACGTGAAATACATTTCAAAACCATTACACAATTTTACATGACTGACCTTATCAACAAAATCAATACTGTTCTTAACGGTATATTAAATTTATTTTCAAGGTTCAAAGCAGAAGTCAAAATATTGGACAATATCTTTGATACGTTGTAAGTAGGCGCAGATTTGAAATTTACCAGGGGCCTAATAGGTACATTAGGTTTGTGAATTTTCGGAATACCATTCATTGTGGGTGCCTTAGGATTATTCATAAAAGCTCTAAAACGAACATTATCAGTAAAATGATGAAATTATTAAAGTTGTAAAATCTTGTACAAAAGTTATTACTGATAATGTTCGTTTTAGAGCTTTTATGAATAATCCTAAGGCACCCACAATGAATGGTATTCCGAAAATTCACAAACCTAATGTACCTATTAGGCCCCTGGTAAATTTCAAATCTGCGCCTACTTACAACGTATCAAAGATATTGTCCAATATTTTGACTTCTGCTTTGAACCTTGAAAATAAATATACCGTTAAGAACAGTATTGATTTTGTTGATAGGGTCAGTCATGTAAAATTGTGTAATAAGACTAGGTTAGCCTCATTTGACATATGTAATCTATACACTAATATTCCAGTTGATGAAGTGATTAACTTAGTTAAGGAAAAACTTGTAGAACAACAATATGAAAAAATGTATGTAAATCAAATTGTAAAGTTGCTCAAAACTGTCTTGAAACAAAATTACTTCCGTTTCAATAACAAATTTTACTTACAAAACGATGGTTTAGCTATGGGTAGTCCACTGTCAGCCATTTTATCAGAAGTTTATTTACAGTATCATGAAGACTCCATTTTAGATAAATTAAAAAAGGAACATGATATCATATTTTACACCCGTTATGTCGATGATATTCTGGTTTTGTTTAACGAGAAATTATGTAATGACTTAGATAATATGTTAAATATACTTAATTGTCACCACCAGAAGCTTAGTTTTACCAGTGAATTTGAATCTATGAATGAAATTAACTTTTTGGATCTAAAAATAATTCGTGATCATAACAAACTTTCATATAGAATTTTCAGGAAACCTACTCAAACTAATTGTACTATAAATAACAGTTCTGTCCATCCCCCGTCTCACAAAACAGCTAGCTTCAGAAGTATGTTATATAGGGCGTATTCAATACCATTAAGTGTTGCAGATAGAAAACAGGAAATAAATTTAATAAAATCAATAGCTATTGCAAATGGATACAAAGCATCAATGATTGATGAAATTGGAAGTAGAATAAAAAAGAAAATAGAAAACAAAATTCGAGACGATAGACGAACAACACTTAAAAAAGAAAAACCCGATAAAGAACAAAAGAAGTATGTATCCATCCATTACAATGGGCCATTTACACAAAGAGTTGGTAACAGATTTAAGAAATTCAATTTATCAGTAGCTTTTAAAACTTGTAATACTATGTCCAACATTCTACACCCGAATATTGAAAGTGAAGATAAATTTAATAATTCAGGAATATATAGGATTAACTGTAATGATTGTAATATGTTTTACATAGGTCAGACTGTAAATTTTAGCAAACGATATAAAAACCATGTTACTGCTTTTAAAAATAATAAACCTGAAATATCTAATGTAGCTAAACACCTTCTGAATTGTACCCACAGTTTGAATAAAATAGATGAAAATGTAGATATTCTAAAATTTTGTAAGAAGGGTCGTAACATGAATGCTTGGGAAGAGTTATTTATTTTTAAAGAAAAATGTAAGGATCGTGATAAATTAATGAATGAACAGGTTAATTTTGATTCTGAAATAGTTTTTAATAATGTATTTTCAGCGAATAAAAGAAGAGAAGTAACAGACAATAGGAATTAACCAATAATATCACAGCAGCCGCCATTTTGACGATACCAGCCAATGGGGTCACGTGATCATAGGCCTATAAATTGAGTTGTTGAACACCGTTTTCCATTATTTTGTGAATCCCTCTGGTCTGAGGAAGGTGAGCGTGGTTCACCGAAATCGATCACCATAATATTTGTGCATTTTGTGCTTATATTGTAATAAATTTGTGTTGTGTGACGTTTATTTGTACTATATTAAAATTGTAAAGGTACAGGAAAACTACTTAAAAATATAAATACATCGTGTTTTAATAAATTAGTTTTGACAGCTTCAAATGTTTATATATAAATATGACTTTTTATTTTATAAGGCTGTTATTAAGATTTCTTGTACTGACCGACCTGATCTAACCTTGAACTGCATATGTTTTGATAATCTTCTGTTGTTGTGTGTTTGTTTACTGTTTTGGTACCTTACAAAGTGAAACGTTTTATTGATTTTTTGGTTTACTTTATAAGGTATAAGTTTTGTTTGAAATAAATTTAAGCTCTATTTCATATTTTTCTCTATTGTTTTTTCAGACAACTCTTCTAAAACCAAAATAGGTTTATGTATAAAATCTAATATTTGTTTATGATCTTTCATTCATTACTGTCTCTTAATCTACTAAACATTAAGTTTGACGTACAACTTTTGTAGTATGACAAGGCCCTCTAAATACTTCAATTTAGAAAAATAATTATAGCCTATTTTAATTATATGAAGACCAACTTGAACTATAAAATCCATTAAAAATAATGTATAGACGATAGTTTTATATAACATAGCTAGTTTTAGACATTATAATAGGTTTTTGCTGTTTTCCGAAAGTTTAGGTTTTAATAAATTTTACACATAAAGGTACATTTCACAAAACTAATACGTCAATCAACTTGAAAATGTTTAACCAACTTATATAGGACTTTTTGCACTTACAGAGTTTTTTTCAGACAATTCCTAATATGTTAAGACACCTCAACATATTATTAAAATATTAACGTTTGATGTTTCAACATGCAATAAACAAAATAATCCTAGCAGTCAAATTGTTCATCATACATACACAACAAAAACTCAGTGGTTGCCTAGATTCATGTTTGATAAAAAATATTAGGTTGTTTAGTTCATAGTCCATTATACTGAGAAAATAGTACATTTATTAATATTGGCTGGATAGGACTACCACTTCCTCTTAAGGGCCAATCTAGTGGGAAAGAAGTTGATAATGTGAAACATTTTATTAAAAATTGGTTAAGAATTATGTCTAAATTTTTACATTTTTAACTGTAAAAAAATATTTAATCCTCAATTATATACAAAAATCAAATTATGGTCCTGTAGAATAGGTCTTTACCCATCAAATGTCTATTTATGAGTTGCGATAAAATGGAAATTTCGTTGAAATAGAAACTTATGGTTTTAAACATTTTAGAGAAGAAAATGACCCCTTAATGAACACACAATGTCCGAAATATATTATTTTTGTTTCCAAAATATTTTACTTTAAATGTTTCAAATTAAGTATGGAGTAAGTAGTAGGCTGTTTAACGTGGTTAGTGGAATTAGTGGCGAATTTCACGCTTTTGGTCTCGACACGAGTAAAGCTAATACTCACACTCACAATACAATACATCACACTCTAAGACCTTATTTGCAGGTGTGTCGAGTGTTCACACCAACACAGCTGGCCACCAGACTTAAATACCCTGCAGCAATGACGTCACAAGTCTCTTTGTCTAGACGTTTGTTACTTTTAACAGCCGCTTGGAGCAGCACTAGTTTCTGGCAGGCTTTGTTACCTTCCGTGTTCCCAGCTTAGTAGAATAATTAGAGGTTATATTTAAAATACTGATTCCAAAAAAAGTTGTGATACGTAACTGACATATGATACAATTATGGTTTTAATTATGAATTATGGTTTAATTATATTGTATTAGATCTAAATGTAACAATTCTTAGTCAATCAGATAACCAAAAAAATATCAACCACAACTATTGCCGTTAGCTAAACGTTTAAATAACCACAATCTAAAAATTGATTTTAGTCAACACATTTTCCAGAGTTAAAAAAATGAGGACTTGTAATATAAATATGATATTTTCCAGTAAATAAAAAAATACTAAGATAAGTACTAAAAGTGTCCAATATACAGAAAATAAGAATCTTTTTTTCAAACTTTTATTTAAAAAAGTGTTTTTATCTGATTTAACATTTTATAATTGTACTTAATTCTGTAGTTCAGTCTTGTTTTCTTTATTAATTTTATAAGTATTATAGTTTAGTTGAATCAAATTTGCCTTAGTTTGTTGTTGAATATTTATTCATGCTTTTGAAGCTTTTCTCCAACAAAAGAGCTTTCAAACCCAAGGAATTGGTTATTTTTAAGAATTCTGTTGAGCAGTGTATTTCATTTTGTTTATTTATATTACGTTTAGATATTCACTTACAAAGTAAATATACCTAAAAATTGTAAATTAATCGTACAAACTGATGCCTATCCCCAATATCCCCACTACAACACTGAAATTAGATATTACTAAAAGAGCTCTTCTTGACTCTAAAAACAAGCAGTTTCCTTTCAAATCCAAAGGAAGATATTCTCAAACAAGCCACACTCATAGTTTCATTGTGGAACTGAAAAGCTTGATTCACATCAAGGCTGAAACTTTCGCTTCTTTTGGCTAATACTTTTGGGCGAGCTTAGGCTACGTGTAAAGAAAATATTTCTTATGAAGCCGTTAGTCGAGGGTCCCCACAAAAATGTGAGATCATTGAATATGACTAGCCCCCAATGAACGAAGCTCGTCTAATAATATATCTATGAACATCTACAAGGACCTACTAAACTTTCTAACATTTATAAATTAATCCCAATAATTAAGTCCTTCCTTAAAGGAACAAAGTCTACATTATGCATTTCCTTTTTGTAGTAATTCTTTTTTTTTTCGAAAACACTATATATATTTTAAAGTGATTGAAAACACATATACTGTAATAAAAAGTAATAAATAAATAAAATATTGCTTGTCAGAATTTCTCAGGCTACAATCGAGCATTAGTGTAAAGTAAAAACTACAAGTGCAGAGTTATTAATACTGAGAGTATCATTCATTAATAATAACTTAGTAATCATTTATTTTTATATTTAATATTAAACTTCAATAATCTAACAAAAAGTATTGAGTTAAAGTTTAATTAATGTTGATAATTAGAATAAATATGACAAATAAATCTCCCTTTTATACTTGGTTAACAAGATCCAAACGGGAACCAAATTAATATGCCTACATGATTTGACAACTGTAACTGCTCGTTAAAAGCCAAAGAAACTCATATTAAAAAGAGTTTCTCTTTTATTACTCTCTTAACAGGTACATTTAAATAATTGGAAAATTATATTTCGAGTAATATTTTGGCATTTAAAGTGAAAGTCAGGCATTTCATTTCGAACTTTACTTCAAAGTGGAATATAAACAAAATATAATTTATGCTCAGTTTAAAAGTTGTGATATGTATTTTTTCCTTTAAATTCACATACGTAATTCTTTGTAGTTAATATGAACCGTAAATTTGAAATAGAAACCCGTGTTTTGACCTCTAATGGTAAATTTACATTGCTGATAAATGGCTGTCTTTGGCAGCTTGACCTCGACAAGCGGTTACCTCCAAGGGTGACGGTAGCTTGGGAATCGGCCATGTAGATATTAATTGAAACTATAAACAAAATATACACAACAATGTATGAGAAATATAATAGTATAAAACAATGAAGGTTATGATAGTAAAAAGAACTGTTTATAACAATATGTGCAAATATACATATTTCTTCAGAACTAATCTGGGATATTATTTTCCCTTAAATAATAAGTCTGGACTACACAATTTACTTTTTTACTATCAATATATATTTTCAATTTTTCATTGGAGAAGTACAGGACGATTGTAATACCTTGTGTCAAAGATTACATTTTGTAGTTTTAAACATATATTTTGAAAGTTTCTTGTTCACGTCTATGAATGAATAATAATATAGCATTTTTAATATCTTGAAACGTGTTTTAATTGTTGGTTGTTTTCTTATTGTTATAAATATTGCTATTTTAGTTGTTTCTTTTGTTGTTATTATTATTGTTGGTCTCTTACAAATTGTTGTTTATTGTTAAGGTTATTTATTTATTGTTAACTTTTACTTATTTTCATTCAATTAGCTTAAAAGTAATAATCGTTGAAGTAAGGTTAAGAATGCTTTTTATTCTAATTTAATTTTAGTTCAATTATTTTAAATTATATTATTTGCATTATTATATGCATTATATAATAAGTGCATGGACTAATGGCTGCCTGCTATAGACTACCTTTTGCATGCAAAACTTATTATTTTTATAAAATTCCACAATGTCATTGACCTTGTAGATATTTTGTAGCATTGGAAATAAATATAATGGTGGCTCATAAAAAAGTATGAACTATGACATGAATTATGTTGTAAAGAACATGCAATATTTGTATCCTTTACCCATTAAAAAGTGGTGGTGGGCCAAAATACGATTATAAATATCTATGTTTGTACAACATATGTATAAGTAACCTGCATGTTGAATTAATGAAGCAACAAAATAAATATAAAAATAAAACTAGATATTATTAGTTTCGATTCACTTGTAACAACATTTTGCATAGAGTTACTTAATATTAAAAAGTAACAGTATAACTATTTAGGAATATGTAATCTGCGAAAAAAAAATATGACAGCTCAACACTAGTCTATATTTGAAACTTCTGAAAAACATTTATGTAATCACTGATCCAAGTGTTGACCATTTAAGATAAAATATTAAAAACTGTTCATGTATTTTTACCGTAAATAACATATAATTATAAATAACTATGAATTGCTGGAGTTAATATTGGAATATGAAAACATAATCTATTATGATTTTTATTACTAACCTTAAAACAACCTTTACGTGTCAACCGCGTAACTTGCCATGTTCGTGTCACCTCTTGTTTAGTTTTATTATTTTTCTTCACAATTTAAGCTTACTTTGTTAAAAAAAACTCCTTAAGTCAAGTTCACCGTTTTTATCATGGGTATGGTAAACATAAAGAAAAACTTTGATTAGCTAATATTGGTGTATCAATTTATTTATATTTAGCCTATTTTAGTTTTTCTAAAAAATATATTTTAAAATGATTTCTCCAAAACTGGAGCCCACACTAAACGATATTGCTTAGCATATTGTTCCAAATCCCTAATAGTTTTGAGAAACTTTAACCATTAAATACTTAGTCAATTGTTTTAGGGTTTAATGGTTATGATACATGATTATAAAAATATATATTTTTTTTGCTATGTAATTATATAAAACATTGTCTCATATAAACCTTTTCAAAGGATATGAACAAAGTTTTCTCAAAAGATTTTTTTGAATATCTCAGGTGAATACGTTTATTGCATTGATGACGTCTTTATATTCACAGAAAGTAATAAATAGTAATTAACTTAACCTTATTGCATGCATAATGAAGTTAATTAAATTATTAAATTTAAGTTAATTTCTTTATGAAGTATTTTGCATGCTTCATAGCTGTCTTTCTATCAGTCCATGATATAGGAACGCCGAAAAATACTTAACATGAGCATAAGTTATATCTGGAATATTGTGTGTGTAAAATCTTTTAAGTATAATAAACAGGTTACTGTAAAATGTTTTGAGATTGGTTAGTATAAAGAGGTATCAATAGGTTACAAGATATGTACAAAGACCAATAGAGCTATTTTAAAACTATTTTTTTCTTTTCTTATTTCCATAGAAAATGAATGTACGTGACGAAAATTTACCTTTCTTAAATAATTCATAATATTTATATTTAATTTTTTAACGTTTTTATGAAATTTTTAGTTTCGTAGTAATAGAATGATATATTTGATTTTACAGCGTGTTTATAAGTTGTTTTTAAATGACTGCCAGATATGTTTTAACCTTAATGATTAAAACAATATAAACATAAATTTATTTCGAACAAAATATTACATAATTGAGCAGCAAAAATCAATAGTTAACCTCTGTATTAAGGAACTGCTATAATAATTAATTATTTTAGGACAGTAATTAATTTCTTAATACTTTATTAGTTTACTGTAATTAATTATTGATTTCGAATATGGAATAAAATTTAAATTAATTTGGCTTTAATTGGGGAGATATTCACAATTAATCTCAAATACTCTCTCCAACTTAGAAGAGCATTTTTTATACGTTGTTTTAAAAATGGCTTAATTGGACATTCAAACTATATAAGTGGCAAAGGGGTAACATTTGTCATGGTCACACCAAGAATAAAACCCGGGCCAGCTGCTTGGCAGCCCTTACCTTATCCCCATTGCTATGTATTCTCCGAATAATGCATGAAAAATTACTGTATGCATTGTGTGCAGGTGCACTTTTTAATTTTTTCCGTAAAGTTTGAAAAATTTATCTTAGACTTAGTGATAGTAAAATTCAAAGAATTACTCTCAAATGTACTAATATACAGTTTACATTACTACACATATAATGATGATAAAATTGAGTTATTAATTTATATGGAGTTGTGTATTTCATTTCCATTATGTTAACTAGTTACATATATATTAAAAAATACAGTTAAAGTTAAGACCTAAATATGACAATTTAACAATAAAGAGCAGGATTATTCCTTCAATATTATTCGACACTTGGACGAAAACAGGTCTTTTATTTACTGAAGTTAGCAGCTTTTTATGAAAATGAGTTTCCAGGACAAAGGAAGTCGGTATCCTGTTTGTAGGGAAGAAAGCAAGCTTTCCAGGAAAAACAAAGCAACTTCTACTGTAAATTACCTTGTTACAGACCTCTATAGTAGTGTTAAGTACTGCTGATAACAAAATGTATTTTCTTCATTTGAGAGCGACTTGACTTAAAGTTGTACATTATTTTTATTTCTTAGAATTATATAAAAACTAACTATGTATAGAATTGTTTCTTTTTAGTTTAGTTTTATCTTCTCAAGCTGAAAGGTGAATTAATATGTTTCTATTGTACTTGCATTAAAATATGTAATCCTATTTATACCATTTTATAACTAGGAGTAAATATCTATATTATAGATAATAACGACAACATTTACAACAAATCAGGTATTTACTAAATTAATTGTACAGTCTGTGATAAATTCTACATTGGACAAACTGGAAGACCATTCAAAAAACGCTTTCAAGAACATATACAAGCTCTCAGAAGCTATAACACAACTACAATGAAATCCACCTTCACCGAACACTTGCTCTCTACAGACCACGCGTACACAAAAATTGAAGAAAATATGAAAATATTAAATATTATGAAAAAGGGCAAGAAAATTAACACAACAGAAGAATTACATATATATTTAGCCCAACAAGGAAATCCAGTGAACATATTGAACACAAATCAATTATACAAACCCAATTTTTTATAAGAATCTAAACATTCGAAAGTATTTTAAAAATATCACCAACTTATCCGTTTTCATCAATATTTACAAAACCACATGTTTTAAAATGTTATATAAAGAACTATTATATACATAATTTATTTAATTTACACCCAAAAATTACTATTAAGTTAAAAAATGATATGGAAAATAATTTTAATAAAAATTTTAAGGGTACTCAGTTTGAATTTTATTACATCCTAATACATATATATTAATATGCGTACATGAGCCATGTCATTAGAAGACCATGTTACTAATAACAAAATATAGCTTAAGAAGTTTGATAAAAAAAATACTATTGCAAAATTCTTGAATAATTTTCACTATACTGCTAGTTTTTATAATATATGTTTTATATTGTATAATATAAGGCATTACGTTTTGACATATATGTCTTATATTATTTTTAAAATTATCTACGATAAGAAAAATGACTATCGTAGAGGCTTAACATACGTCTTAAAACCACATATACACATATCTTCCTGGTTGTTTGTTGTCCTTCGTTTTTGTATTCCTCTAGTGACTTCAGCAAATTCACTTCTATTTATGTAGATATGCCAAACGGTTTATACTATAGTACAGTATAATATTGGCTATAAAAACAAAATATTCATAAGGATATTTTAAAATTTACTATTGATACTTTTGTAAAATATTGTGTTGTTGCTAAAATAGGGACCTTTTCCATTAATTCACTATTACTACTTTGGTTAAGTTATGTTAGATTTGTTTAGGTTATGTTAGGATCGATTATTTTATGTTAGGTTTGGTTAGGTTATGTTATTTTCGGTTATTTAATGTTTGGTTTGGTTAGGTTATGTTAGGCTTAGTTATGTTATGTTTGATTTGGTTATTGTATGTTAGGTTTGTTTAGGTTATGTTAGGGTTAGTTATGTATGGTTTGGTTATTTTATGTCATGGTAGTGAATTAACGGAAAATATACTAAAATAGTATTCTTTCAATGTTATGAATCTATATCACTGTATGTCTACTTACATTTTCCTTGTAATTTGAAATATAAACACAGCTATAGACTCATTTGAAAAGGCGACATATCAGTTTTATAGGTCTTAGGACGAACATTTTAATCCAAAAACAAATATCAGTAGTCTAATCAGCTGTATTTCCTGCTTAAAGGCATGTAAATTAGGACTCATCAGTTTACAAATTTATAGAACATAGACTCGTGTCATATGTTCATTGTGGTTCCATTGTTTCGCAAATCACACAAGTTATCTTTAATGCAGCACTCAATTAAATTTATCCAAACCAACTGTATTCATCTTAGATTGAAATTTTACTAACTACGATATATTAATTAAATTCTGTATATGGAATTGAAGATACATTTACATGACTAAAAGCAAGGTAATTACTTATATGAATTAAAGCATGTTTTACCTAGTTATGAGTTATGTTGACGTGTACAGGAAATAATAAAAAAAAAAAAAAAACTATAGAAATATTATTATTTTGGAAAAAAACATTAAATTTATGACATTAAATTTTCTATTAATTTTTTAAATGCTTTATATAAGAATATAATAACATTTTCAAGAAGTAATTTTGTTGAATTTGTAATCGTTCGTAATCATACTGTTACGGATCACGGCAGCCACCATCGGCACCTCCTAGGTTATTGAAATCCATCTCTGCACAGGTAACCATCCGCAGGGCCAATCCAAACCTTCCAGGAAGGACTAGAATGGCAGATTCTTCGACTCTAGGTAAATCGAGGCCCTCCCTTTAGAATCGACAACATTAGATTTATCTCTAACTTAACCATCGCCAGTTTCAGAATCTTTTGGGCTTCCACCTCTGGTCATATAAATACACCCTTTGGCTGACGTGACAGTCAGTCAAGAGTCAGAGTGAAGAGTCAGTGAGTGACAGGGACAGCCACAGTGGATGTGACAGTGACATTCTAGTGGCAGTGAGTGTGAGAGTTTAGTGACAGTGACAGTATACCGAGAGGTGAATTAGAGATTAGGTGAACAGAGTGATTAGTACTCGTAATATAAATATTGTTGTAAATGTTAGTGATATATTTAAGTGTCGAAATAGTGACTAGGTTTGTAAATATTTCATAATGTATAATATAGTGACTCAGAACTTGTAACTAAAAGTAACAATTATTTGCCATAAGTGGAACCGCCTTATTTATTTAGGACATTGTTGGATTATAACAATATGTCTAATAGCACGTGGGTTTTTAAATTGTTTTGTTCGTTACATTCTGAATAACGACAGCTGTTTATTACGTGAATCACCAAACAATCACCACTGACCTTTCTTCCCCCAATGGAGAGGGTATTTTAAAGACGATGCCTTACAAGGGTCCAATCCAATAGTATGCACCCTTCATTGAAGCCGGTCAGCGTTATGCTAAACAGCGGCTGTTGTTAGTGGAGGGGTGGGAGAAGTATGTGTATGGGTGGAGAGGGGGTGGTGGGATGGTCAGTCGTCTTCCGTCGTTCCTCCCGGTCGGTCGTCCTAGCTCTTCCCTCATTCTTTATCGGAGTGATTGTTTGTGTTTTGGATAAGATTTGGACTTTAATTGATATACAGGTAGGTGTTGGTATTACAGACAATTTTATTTTCATAAAAAGTTACCAAAGTGTTTTATTTCCAAATACTTAAGACCTATAATGTATTGTTTGATTATAACATTTATAATTCGTTCGATTCTGTAGGTTTCAATAACCTTAATAAAATCATGTAAAAAATTTTTCAGTAAATAATGAATTCATATTAGTTTTGATATGTAAATTTTCTATATTGTTTGTTTTTGGGAACCATATTATGTGGTACATATCTGGAACAATGTTTTTGTGATTGAACGTAAGTTGTGTAATTTATTGCCACAAATATAATATAAACTTATTTTAAGCTGTATTGTGATACAACTGTAACATGATCCAAACCCTTGGAGGATTTTCTAACAGATGCTATTTCCTTTTAGAAGAGGTTGATTTATGGTTCTCCTTGAAAATCAATCCATCTAGTTGGAGAAAGCTGTCCCAAAACCAAGAACAAACCGTAGCAAAAATAGTTGTAACTTTACATTTTGTGACGCATTATTTCTTGCATGTATCTCATTGCAATGATATTATGTGAGTATCTCATTGCATAATCTCAAAGAGTACGAAATGGCGTATTTGTTAATATTTAAAATACCAAAAAAAATATACACAACAAACATATTTAATACTATTTAACTCAACATGAAAGTACGTTAATAATAAATACCATTTGTGCGTTAATTAATGCTAATTATTTTTGTAAATAAATATCATTCTAGTTCCATAGTAAATTTCTTTTAATTGTAAAAATATAGTTGAATGTTATGGGTTGCCATCAAATTATATGTTATGTTTTGTATATTTTCGTATATTTACAATGTAATGAATACATATTAAAATCCAAATATAACTTGCTATTTATTATACACACCATAAATGTAAATGTAGCCCATTCCTTTTACTCTCAATCAGTTTTGAAAAATCAATTATTTTAAGGAATAATTTCACATAACTATGAAATAATGCAATTAACTTTAGTAAGATATACAGTTAAAATAGCAATAAAAATATTTTCTAAACATTTTTTTACTTTATTTTTCATTTATTTATTTAATTATCAATACATTTAGTGTAAGTCTACTTCAATAAATAACGGCACCGTATAACATTATAATTATATTGTGTTTCAAATTTTTTTGAGTGTAGAATTTATTTTTATTTTAAATTTATATTATAAATTATTTTAAATAAATTTATATTATTTATCAAAACAAACCTGAAAACTTTCAAGTATTTAATTCGTTTATTATTAAATTTAGATATTTTAATTAATAAAAATATTTCTACTGAAACAATTTCAACAGCAAATAATGTCCAGCCTTTTAAAATGTATATTTGATTTTCTGATTTTTTAAAAATGTTCTTTGATTTAATTAAATGCGCTTCAAGACGTTATTTAATTATCTTAACCTCTTCCAGAACAGTGGCAGACTGTGGACTTTAGCACATATTATAATTAAACCATTTAGAGCGTCTTATATGTGCCCTATAACACATTTAATGCCTTTAATATGTGTTGAGATAGTTAACATTCTTCTAGCTTGTATTTTATTGGCTTAATCAGTTAGTAATATACTTTTTTCTAGAGCCATCTAGCTAAATTCCCAGCCTAAATCGACGAAATTTGTCTTAGAAGAGGTTAAGGTATCTTATAAAACCTGCATCTAAAGACACATTTTTCAATATACTTTGAATGAACAAAAATATCCTCACATGTGACTTGATTCTTTTCGTTTTTAAAACGATTTCATAGCATTTCAGGTAACGTAATGAGAGTTGCTTATTTTAATATTACTGTTCACTAACCTGTACTATTCAGTGTATTTTTTATTCTACTCTTAAGTAAAATTAACCCTAACCGAAAATACATCAAAATAGTTAAAATATAAAAAATACCAACTTGAAAAAAATTAAAGAGATCTTTTTTACTGTTTTTCTGTTTGAATTAAATTATTATTGCGATGAAATTAAAAACAAAAGGCATTAGTACTCGTAGCTTTTTTTTAAACCGTTATTTAAATTAAAAATAGTAAGATTGAGTTTACTGAATTTTCGGTGAATTTAGTTCATTATAATTTTAATATTGACCACATGGTAAAGTTCTATGACATTTACTTTTACTTTAAAACTCTCATTTCTGCCACGTACTCATATTTATTTTCTATATTTGCACTATACTAATACACGTATTAATAAATGAGTGAATGTAAAACTTTTCGTCTCGAATAAAGTTTTGTATTTATTTTAAGAATGTAACAAATCCCAACCCCTCCATTATCCTTATCAAAATATAAAAACGATATCATAAGAGCTAATTAATTATCAATGAAGATCATTTTGTCTAATGCACACGCACTGCACGTATGGTAACATTAAAGATATGCGATTTAAAGTTAAGGTAGACAATTTTTAATTATTTATTTTAAAAGATAATTCCGTACTAGTTAGTGGAGGGTTGATGAAATCTATTTGACGAACAAAAGATTCTTAGTTTTTAATATACACTAATTAGATTAATTTTTTAATTTCCTCGTATTTTGGTGTTTAATGGTAAGGGATTAGCAAATATTAAAAGTATGTTTGAATTTAGAAATTAACAATTGCTCTTCTGAACTTATTCTTAGATGAATAGGATTAATATAGTATTCAATATAAATTTAAATGTGTAGAGATGATATATAAGAGCTTTAGGTGTTGGCGTTGTGAGCAGTTTATAAAAATGGAATGTGACTATGTTGCCGTGAGAATATCTCTCGTAAATATATAAAAAAATCATATGTAAGTCTTTAATAAATGTGACCGACAAATTTGTAAAATGTAATTATTCCTTAAACGTGTTGAGTAGTAAATGAATGAAAAGTTTAATAAAATTAAAGTATTGTGAAAAGAGAAAAATTTTGTAAACGGTTTACGTGAATAACGGTATTTTAAACTAAAATATTTATACATCACATATTAACTAACAAAATTCATCAAATAAAGTTTTAATGTTATTATTAATATGATATATTACGAAAAAATGGTACCATGGCTAACCTAATTTCCTTTAACATAACCATGATTATAAAACAACATTACATTGGATAAAATAAAAATATTACAAATGTAGTTAGCACGATATAAGTTACTAAAAATTAAAGATAAACACAAACCTTAAATAATATATGAAATAATATGAAGTTAAATTTTAAACATGTAGTAAAATATGAGTAAACTTCAGATGTGGTGGCTTAGTGAGTAAGGTTTCGTGGGTAAGGATCAAGGACCGAGTATTGAATTTCTAACTGAGCTGATAGTAAAAAAAAAAAAATAATAAATAAACAGTAAATATTATGCACAAGTCTAAACTTGTGTAAACTCGGAGTATAAAAATTGTTACTAGACTAAATTTTAATTCAATTTATTCCCTAATAAAATAAAATGTGTTAGAGATAAAATCGTCAACTTTACATCACAAACTGGTATATCTGATTAAGCATCTACAGCAAAATAAAGTCTCAGCAGTAGACTGTAAATAATAAATGAAGCAAAGAATTCGTACCACCACGTTTTCGTAATTTCGACACTGTAGGGGAGATATTCTTTCCTGACATAAAAGCTCGTTCTAATAACGTATTGCTCCTTTACATCTAATTTGCATATACCTCAGTACTCTTCATTTATTGCTTTAGTTTTAACAAGATTTTAGCAATCAAGTATTTATAATTCCTTAAATACGAGCTGATAGATACCATTTTACTCAAGAAGAAAATAAAAATATTAATTTAAAAAAGAAAAACTATTTAAAACAGACATATAAGATTTTTAAAAAAACCTGTAAAACAATCATAAAATGTTTAGTACAAAAACTTGTATTATATTATTCTATGTATTATATACGATGCATGTTTGACTGGTGGTATATTGTGGTGAGTAGAATATCTATTCATAAAAAACACTAAAAATATTCATATTTCATAAATTTTCCTGTGTTTATTATTTTTTTTACATATAAGTTTGTAGAAATCGTATTATTCTTTTCAAGCTTCTTTGAATCTTCAAATGTTTTTTATTATTATGTAGTGTTAAAGATTTTCTGTAAATTTTCATAATCTAAGACAGTTATTTTCAACATCTCAACTTATTATTTATTCAGCGTGTGAGTTTTCAAGAACATTATACGGTGTAAAGATTACTATATTCCTTTAACATTACCTTATATTTAAACACGATAAAAATGCATCCTTACTCCTAACCTATATTCTATTTTTCAGTTATTATTTTCAAATTAGTGCTGTCATTAAGAATTCGTTAGTGTTTCTGCATTACTTAAATAGAACGTATATTGTAAACATTGGTAAAGTATTTAAAAATGCTCAATTACAATCACAAGAGAGTGTTAAAAAAACAAATAACAGACTAACAAAGGAAGTACACATTTCATCATAAAAAACTTTTACATTAAATAAAAACAATTACTACCTCATGCACAATATAATATTATAAATACTTTACTATAAAATATGCATTATTTGATACTTGGAATATTATTTATGCCGAGAAGTACAATTATTATATTTTAATAAACTATTTGACTAACTAAGCTTTGTAATTAGAAACTCCACAGTAGATTCTCTACGAAGAGTTTCAAATGATGTGTCTAACTATCATCGTTGAAAACATTGGTATGAGACTAACATTGAACTTTAGTAGCTACACTTCCGACCCCCCTTAATTTACAATAATGTAAGAAAGAGGCCCATGATCTCGCAGAGAAGTCTTGTACTAGGAGCATTTAGGGGGACTCTGCCTTAGCTCCTTTCATGATATCAATTGCAGTTTCACCTGAGAAATCTGACCTCATATTTGAGAATCAAGGCCAGTTTCCTCGCGGGAAAGTCTGACCTCAGCGTCTTTGAGATCAAGGTCTGTAGCCTCTTGGGGAAGTTAAACCTCAGTCTCTTTGAGAATCAAGGCCTGTGGCCACGTGGGGATGTTTGACCTCAGCCTGTTTGAGAATAAAGGCCAGTTTCCTCTTGTGGAAGTCTGGCCTCAGCCTCTTTGAGGATAAAGCCCTGAGGCCACGTAGGGATTTTTGTCTTCACGTGGATTTGGATATATTTTTAGTTTTCAATTCCTTTCAAAGGTAGGGAAAAATATAACACAAAATCAAATATAAATCCTTTCATATGTTTAAATATGGTGTTTGAATGCAAATAGTACAATAAATAAACGAAACTCTTAATATTGTTAACTAGTTATTAATTTAATTTACAGTAGTTCATACTAAACTGCCTTATTACAAATTAACAATTAAATGTATACTTAATAAAGTTTTATTTACTCAAAAATAACAGTATTACCAAAGCACTATTGTTCATTGGTGATCTCTTTATTGCCATTGAATGATTATGTGTTTAAATGAAGTAATTGATAATAGTTAAACAATTATTTGAGGGATAATTCTTTCATTTATATTGTTAATAAATGTAAAAACTACAACAACAACAAAAATTATTAAAATACTATTTTAAAGATAGAATGCATATAATATAATATATTCTTAAAATTACACTGTTACAATACAAAACGACATGACCAACAAGAAGGGCATTAAATATGATACATTTCCAAAATTGTACATAAACAATTATAAAGGTAACTAAATTATAAAATTGTTTTTACTAAACGAGTATTCGTAGATAAACGTTACTAGATTTGATAGAGGAAAACCTTTACAAAATAATAATGTGGACGTTGGACTGATGTGGAAGTTTGCTTGGGGATGTTTGGTGGAGTGGCTATTAGAGTTGTAATTATAAAAGCCTCTTAACAGTTTATCCTTGATAACTCTTAATTGCTTTCAATTTACGTTTCTATATTACTAGTATTTTATTAAAAGCCTAATAATTGTAACACTTCCTAATAATGTTATAAATTTTTTTCGGTATTTATAAGAAATAAGTAATATTAAAATAACTGTGGGTTTCACATAAAGCTACTTTTGTAAGATATAATAAATAAAAATAATCCATTCAATTTAAATAGCAAACTTATATTTTAATAACATTAAAGTAAATTTATATATGTCTTATATTTTATAGCAATATACATTTTGGAGGATATTTCATTGGTATGAATATGATGTGGTATTTTGAGTAGTACAGCTGTTGAATATTTGAAACTATAATGTAAGAGATAACAATTGAATTATCCCTTTATGTGAATGGGATGGTAGGAGGATTATTACAACTGTACGTGTAAGAGTGGGTGGGAGCATCATCATCAATGTCCACACTCCACCACAGATTAAGTATACGATTGTATAATCTTTCAATTTATTAAGTATGGTTTGTTCGGTAGCTTAGTTGGTTTAAGCCCAGCTTCATGAGATTAAGCTCTTCATATCTATAACAATCGGTGTAATAACGAATTTTGAAGGGAATCAGCTGATAGCCACTTCCAAATGTTTTCATTGGGATAATCAATAATGACATTTTCTAAGAAATTGTTGGAATTATTTTATAGCATTCAATTAATTGTCTCATCTACATTAACCACACTTAATCACAATCCATGTCTTGACGATCGGCCTGTTAAGAAAAAATAAAAAAGCGTTCGTTGTAAGTTGTACAGCAAATGAGTATTTTTTAAACACTTTTTCGTTGTGTTTGTTGTAGTTTAAAATGCAGGAACAAATGACGGAATAATCAATGGGAGCTTCAAAAGGATTAAAGCAAGATAACATTCCTTTTTATCAATAGAAAGTGACACATGTAATGCAGAACACTTAGTAAAAAAGTTAGAATTCACTGTCTCAGTATGTGGTACTTCCCTCTAGAAATGCTTTAGTAAAATGATAGTAGGCCAAATGAGAAACAAACTGTACTGTTGATGTGTAGTGAATTTAGAATATTTGTAATATTGAAATATTTTAGTTCTGTTTACATTTATGTAGAAATCATATGATACATATTATCGATAAAATGTATTCACTTAAAAAAAGTTGAAGAAAAGATGATTTAATGCATAAAAGAATCAATTGCAGCCTTGCTATGATAATTGAAATTAGTTTTTAAATATTAATTAGAGTTGATTTGTCGATGATATACGTTGCACAGTTGCAACCCACACAATAGTTCACTAAACTACACCACACCATTATGCATGTTGTAAACATTGCACTTAGATTGGTTATATTTGGGATAATTTTCATGACTACTTTTAAAACCATTTTCCTGTATATAAACACATAGTCTCAATCGCCAGTTTTCAGGTAGAAAAAAGTATTTAGCTAAGCTAATTATGAAAAATTTCATTTAATTAATTTAAGATCTGTTCCGTTACTTCACTACTACTACTTTTTTTGTCCCAATTACGGTTAGGTCAGGTTAGGTGGCTACTAAAATTCACCACAAACTGGTAAATTCAATGATTAACTTACCACCGAATGCGCTCTCCGTGTGTAAGTGCTTGGAAAGCGATAAGATGAGGCCAGTGATATCGGATTCCTAGTGGATAAGGAATACCAAAGGGGCCATAAAAATGATTGGGGAATAGTTTTAGAGCAATAGCATACTTATCAAATGGTAGTGAATTAATGGAAACAACAACAAAAAAGTAGTGGTTGTGAATTAACGGAAAAGATCCTTCATTTTTATAAAGTAGTGATTTTGTAAACTCACAATATTGTTACCATTTGAAGTTTTAACCACTTGAGTAGTGAGTGAAAGCATAGCCAAAAACATGAGGATAAGATGTAGAGCTGTGTAGTTATTTTTAGGGCCCCGGGGTAATCAAGGGTTGTTGAGGACTTCCAAGAAAACGATTACTCAAGTGATGTCGAGGGTCTCTGCTTCCCCTCAGCCTCTGCCTAACTAGCACTCTTTCATACATAACACAAAATACTAAATAATACACACACTACTGGTGATACCAGCAGTACCCTAGTGCAATTAAAAGGGATTTCTTGATAAAAGATTACAGCACAAGTCAAAGAAGAATAATATATAATACATAGAATCGTTTTTGTACTAAATATTGTTTAATTGTTTTAGAGGGTTTATTATGTTAACTGCACTGTTTTAAGACATTTTGCTTTTTTAAATTGATTTTTTATTTTCTTCTTGAGTAAAATGATATCTATCAGTTCATATTTAAGGAATTATAAATACTTTCTTGCTAAAATGTTGTTCAAACTAAAGCAATAAATGAAGAGCACTGAGGTATATGCAAATTAGATGTAAAGGAGCAATACGTTATTAGAACGAGCTTTTATGTCAGGAAAGAATATCTCCCCTACAGTGTGTCGAAATTACGAAAATGTGGTGGTACGAGTTCTTCGCTTTACATATTATTTCCAGTCTCTTGCTGAGACTTTAATTTGATATCGATGCTTATTTCATTTATATATTATTATAAACTTCCCCCACTAATTGCATATTAAACTAAGGAATAAACAATAAATTAACGAGGTTTTTTATTGCCAGGTGCAATGGAAATTGATTATTGTGAGACAATCGATATTTGTGATTATTAATTTTTACATTCTAAATAATTAATGTATTTGTAATAAATATAAAATTTGTTTGGATATTGTTAATTGAATTCAGTTGTAGAATGGTAATTAAAATAGTTTAAGGAATAATAACCTTAAGTTGTCGGTAATAATGTTCTTTGATGCATATGTACACATTAAAATACAAAACTAATTTACCACATTTACAACTAAATGAATACACAGTACAAGTAAACGTCACACAGAAGGTGACGTTGTGACCAGAAAATTCTTTTGTGAAACCCTCTGGTCTGAGGAAGGTGAGCGTGGTTAACTAAAATCGATCATCATAATATTTGTGCATTTTGTACTTGTATTGTAATGTATTTGTGCATTTTGTGCTTATATTGTAATAAACTTATGTCGTGTGACGTTTACTTGTCCTGTATATGTACCAACACGTATTATGCTCATTAAAAAACTATTAGTAATTTAATAAAGAAACTAGTAGTTAAGAATTATAAAAGTAAAAATTTTTAATTATCATAAATAATATAATTCAAGGAATAGTGTTTTAATTATTTTTTTGAAATAAAGTTTTTAATGTGTTTTTAAGTGTGTATTTTATTTATCAATATTGAATAAAGTAATTACTGTTAATAATACATTTTAGTTTTAAAACGTGGATTTTTTTGGAATAGGACAAATAATTGTTAAGAGAATATACGTTTAATTGTTAATAATCAAACATTTTGATTCGGTACATCGAAACTTTGGGTATGGAGAATTTAACTTTTATATATAAGGTCTAGTAACCTTTAAGGAATTTTCAGTGGACCTTTGAACGAAAGTTATTTAATTACAAAACCTGAGCTCTTTATGATCCACGAGCTTTTATCTGAAACCATCCAATCACGGTCAGAGAATGAAACTTACCAGGCAGCAAATAAATTCACTGAACATTGAAACGTATTTAAATTAAAATATTTAACCAGAGTACACATTTCATACAAATTATTTTAACCTGAAAATATGTTCACAAAATATTTACATATTTTTTTTATAATAATTATATTTGTTTTTTATTTTTTCAGTATTTTCCACCATCCTTCTCGTATCAAGTGGATAACTACCATCTATATATCAATAAAATAGTAGACATAGTACTATTTTATTTTTGCAACATACATCATAGTACGGTAATTAATCTATTTGAAACCACGTTATTCATTATAAAAGGTATATTGGTTAATCTTGTCAATAAGATTTTTACTCAAAAAGTTTATAAATAAAATAATTTCTAAGGATTATTTCTTGAATTACGAAGAATGATTTTTTAAAAATAATAATATACGAGCTCATTAAACAAAATTAAATACAGAATAATATAATTATTGCTATAGTTATTTTCACTCTATCTATTGAATTTTATTTAAATTAAACATACAAAATACACTGCCACTGGAAAAATAATAAAAATTCACTCACCAAGAATGGAAATTTTCAAAAATTACAATATTCAAACACGTTGTAAAACAATGAATATATTTTAGAACAAATTTTAACCACATTATACTAAATATTATTAATGAGATGAGATGAATAATTTTTTTTATAAATTTATGAAAGAATACCATTTTTTCTTTCTTTGAAATCTGAGTTATTTTTTTAAATAAAGTTAAAGTATTTGAAAAGTAAGACATATGCCAAATATTATTCTGACGTGATGCGCGTTATGAAATTCAGACGTCAATGAACAAGGCGTATGTTCGTGTCTGACGTACTCAACCATTGTATTCTAGCTGACAGATGCAGATGTGAACGGAAGCTCTTCGTCTGCGAAGATTTTCGCTTCATCAGACATTCATCTGTTGTTTTCTCTACAATATTTAAAAAATCGGCCATAGACCATAACATTTTATTGATACCTGGGATATTGTTCTTACTTCAGATATGGTAGATTATTAAACTTGGTGAGTAATTTGAACTTATTCTCTTTTATTAATACTAATAAGCTATAAACAGATGAAATTATAATAATAATTATAAATATATAACCAGGTTCAGTTGCATCATGGACACTTAAGTAAAATAAACTCTTGACCAAATTCACTCTAAGCTACTTCAGTTCCTCCCCATTTAACAAGTTCCATGTTAGGGACTCAAGGACATTTTGGACCTTACAGAATCGAACTAGCTTGTATTTTAGCCAGTGGGGGGAGGGGGGTAATTGGGGTGAAGGAAACATCTTTAATAAAAATTTAAAAAAATTAAATATTCAATGAAAGTGATTACAATGTAAAGTGGTGTACATAAATATTAAGGATTTATAAATAAAAGTAGTCAAAAATTATGAAGTTACAAAATATTATACAAATTATGTTGTGTAACATTTTTTATCTACTCTAACTATATTGTTATATTGCTGGTTAGTTATATTCTAGCGGATTGAAGTATCAGAAACGTTTTTATTTATGAGATAAATCCATTTTTGTAATGCATAGAGGTCTACGCAAAATGTTCATTGTAATATACAAATTATTCAAAAATTTGTTTGATTTATTTTTAATACATTGCTGAAGGGTTGTCCTATAGTTAAAAAATCAATTTTTTATGAACAATTTTCTTATCAGTTCCCTAAGACAAAGCTTTTTTGGATTCGAAACGTCGTAAAATTAAATACTTGGTCATGCTGTAATCCTTATAAAATTTACTTTTACGATAAGTCATTTTCAAATGCATAGTTAAGTTTAGCGACCTTAAAGCTATATGAATAGTTAAAAATAACTTTTAAATTAACAACTGATTTAAAAAAATATAAATAGATTCATTTAAAGTTAGTTTGAATTGATAATTTTACTGATAGTAAATTATGATATAGCAATCTAAGTTAAATATTTAAAAACTTTCTCAATTGTTATTAGATCAAAAATGAATTAAAAAATGTTTTGAGCTGTAAAAATATTTTGAAATGTTAGTGTTCTTTAGTTCATACATTTTTATGTTTAAAATTGAGTTTAGTTTAAAATATTTTAAATAGGTTTAAAATCACAGCTTATGAAAGTAATGTATTGTAACAAAAGAGTTCATAAGGATTATAAAAAGAGCAAGTAATTAATATTATGACCTCTAGAAGCCAAGAAAACGTTGTTTTGGAGAATTGATGAAGACGTTTCTTCTTGAAAATTAAAATCCAAAAATTGATAAAACCTGCAACGAACATGTCTAATAACAAAGTGCATTTGATGTACAGTAAAAACTATTTAAACTGTTAGCACTATGTAAAAATAGGAAATATTTTAATAAAACTTATGATATAATTTGAAAATGCATATTTCAGAACGTAAAATTAAACTAGGAAAACAAAGGTATTATTGGACGTTTCATATGCCATTTTCTTAGAATAAAAAAATTAATAAGCAGATTGAAAATCTTGGTTCAGTTTACATACTGTAGAATTTTCTATTTTGTTAGAACTATTTACTAAATTATTCCATGATTATTAATAATTTTCACTTATATACATTTAAAATCTTAGTTACACGTAAAACAATCTTTAAACTCGGGTGCACATAATTTCTGTTGCGACAGTAGTTACATTCTTATGTCTTAAATTAATATTGATAAATTATTTAACAAATTAATGAGGAAAGTCACAAATTTGAAAAAGTAATAAAATATTCTAAATACTTTTAACGTGAAACATATTCTTTTAATCACTAGATTTTCAGATGAAATACATTTAATCAATAGAACATAGGGAAATGTATTTATGACGTTATATATTTTATTGATTGTGTAATTGACATATAAAAATGGGTGTTTGTGTTTAATTTGTTATTATATATATATTTATATTTAATCGTTTTCTTTGCATAAATATTATGATAGGCAAACTAAATCTTGATTCTGTTTACATATTGTAAACTTTTCTATTTTATTAGCACTATGTTCTAAATTATTCTATGATGATTTATGGCAAATATTCTTATTTTCATTCAATAATTTTACAACATAATATAACAAAACCTTCAATATTCTTACAACTGTCAAAATGGGTAAAAACGATTTTTTTCAACATAATAGTCTAATATTTTTAATATAAATGGTATATACAATCCTGGTTATGTCGATAAGCCCAATTAGTATGTTAGTATTACCTCGTCTAGTTAATTGACCAGCTGTGTCTATATACTAATTATCTAACGGTGATTAACTGTAATTAGAAATTAGATCACCCCCATTTAATTATAATTAGATTTGTTTCCAGCACAAACTGAGCAATTTACAAATTTATCGTTCTTTACTAACATTTGATTACAAATAGTTTTACTTATTTTATATACGATTATAGATTCACCATGAATCCAATTATTATATTAACTATAATGACAATAATTACAATTTTCAACTATCCCTTAGTTTATGACAAACTATACAAAAATATATTACCATTTTTAACAATAAACCACTATTTTAAAAGTATTTACTCTCATTAAAAGCACTATACCCAAAATTATAAAATAAATGAGTGAATTCTGGGACCTTAAGCAATTATGATGTTCATTTGTTTGAATCTAGGTAAAAAGATAAATTAAGTAAATTATAATAAAAATAATACGAGTGTAGTTAATTTTATATTTCTAACTGGTTTAATTTATTAATTCTATGCACTAGTTTCTATTATTTAAATATACGATACGGAGACAGTAAAAATGTGAAATCTGACATCTGAAAGAGATTTCCTTTCAACGTGGATTACTGGTGACGGTTAGAAAATGTTCTATCAATCATTAGTACTACCGATATTTTAAGATAAGGTAGTTTTCTAGATATACCTTGAATAAAAGTAGTAAAAATAAATAATATAGTTTACAAAAAAATATATATTCCTAGATATACAAATAACATAGTCATGCAAAATTTATAAACGGAAATGTTCAATAAATAATAGAAATAAGTCAACATTTTACTGCTCCTTTGTAGTCATAATTAATTTATCGCATTCTATTTCAATGTTACTAAATGTAATGATTTATCAACATGTTTTAAGCAGATAGATTTGTTAGTTAGGTTTTTGTAACATAAAACTTACCTTTTAATATCATTATTAACTACTAAAGATATGTTTTTTTTTTTTTAATAGTGAATAAAGTGAAAAAATACAGTGAAGATAGTGAGATACAGTGAAAAATTAAATTGATGTACTATTTTGTTCCAACTAGGATAACAATTTTAAAGTACGTTTTTAATTTTAAAATGCATGTGTAACAACGTATAAGTAGTTAGGGAATCAATAGTGTGACTGATCACACAAAAGTTTGACTAATCGCACAATAGTGTGACCAACCGCAATTTTGTTTTCCTTACTGTATAATGCTCAGAAGGCCTATCAGTTCCTTAGAAAACAACCTTTTTACTCATGTGTGCACAATTTCTGGGTTGACAGTGTGTGTAATTATGTATTTGTGGAATATTAGTACAGATGTAAATAATATTTTCTTTAAAGTATTATGTAATCATAAAGTATAGCATGATTCACGTTTAAACACGATAAAGATATTTTTCAATTGCCACGTAAAAGTTAGACATATTTATAACGTCATAAACAGTCATAATGTTTAGTAAGCTAACTTGAGACATATTATGTGGACAGTTAATTAGTACAACCGTAACTTTAAAGACATATTTATAATAAGATCTGTAGGTATAATATAATGTGGATTGGTTATAATACTAAGATCATAATGTTATGAAAGCACATAACTCATCCTATATGTCACCCTTTTACTTGTAGGGTTCAGATATAACAAATTTATTTTTTATGGAACTTTGTGAAAGACTTATAATCTTACGATTCTATAACTTTTATTTATTTTTTTCATTAGACCTTGAAGTGTCAAAAACTAAATTACTATAATCGTGAACGTCGTTCCAAAATAGCAATAATAAATATTAAATATACACACAAAATATTGAAAACCCCACAAAAAATAATTTAAAGCAATTGAGTATATTTTGTGTTCAATATAGTCTTTAATAGAGCATAGTGCACATGCACTAGCAACCTCGTATGAACAACAACCCTATCCCTTAGATTATGTTTGATGTTACCCTTGATTAATACTCCTACAATATATATCCCATCTAATAGGAATATTTGTGCCAGTAATTTATTTAGTTAGTGAGTCCCGCAACCACAGCTGGTTTAAACTACATTACATGTACATGGGACTACACTAGCGCTCCACAATGGACCACAAAAACAGCTGATATTTTTAAACTCAAATTTTAACATTGGATGGTAAATCTATTTGTGTATAAAATCAATTATTTTACTAAGTGCAATTTTATAATATACTCAAGCAAATATTAAAAAAAAATTTCAGACCCGGATAGATGATAAAATATTATTTATATGTAACAATTAACCTGATCGAAATAAAACTGTCCGACGTGTTCCAGATCGCGTGATCCATCACCAGGTATTTTCTTTCCTCTCTATTAAGTTTGCTAAATACATAATACCCTCATTAATAGAGTTCATACATGTCACGCTATTATTTTATTTCTAATTTTAGAATATAATTATATTTGTAGGTCTTATTTTTGTGTCAGTAGAAAACTCGAATAAACAACACAGTTATGATTATCTATAAGTAACAAATATTTATAAATATTTAAAAGCATTTGTGACTTCTATTACGATTTATTTGTACTAATTGCTCATTAACGATACATGGATTACAGACAATTCCACTTTAGCGGCTGTTATGTCGGCTTTTGTGGTTGGAGAGAGAAGATTTAAACGTGGATTACAAATCAATAGATGTTCATCAGTTCTCAGGATTACAATTAACTGTGGGTTGAGGCTGCGTCTCTCTGACGTCATTCTAGTGTCTCCAATCCACAACCCCCACATGCTGTTTGCTGAATAGAAATCTATACTTCATTAGGCTGCTTAATTGTCTCGATAGATGATGAATATGGTCACGTGACTATTTTTAAATATTGTAGCATGATTTCTAATAACTAATTCTTAATGAACGTAGTGGTTAACACTAATAACTTATTTCCTGATTTATGGAATAGGTAATGTATGTTCACAGTAACTAGTGTGATCTTAGTTTCTCATATATTTAGTTTATATAAACGTTTATATTCTTTATTTAATTGATATTTAATAACATTTATCTGTATTGTATTTATTACTTTATTACTCTGATAGTGGTGTTACTTACAAATATATTTCTCTAGCTTTATAACTACATATATAATAATAAAAGAATGTATTAACTGTAAAAACAAACAAACAGACATACCAAGGTAATGTATTTTTTGTAAATGTATGACTGTGCTGCTATCTCACGGTGAATGGTCTTAAATAAGTGCTCAGATGAATATTTGGCGTACCATTAACTCTGCGCCAGTAACTTTAGCGTGTGCTAAAAATTAAAAGAGATAAGAGAGGAAGATCACTAGCACTACCTATGGAAACACAAAATGAACTGATTTGACATAACAGAAACAACGACTTCACGTGTCCCGTATGAACGGATATTCTTCTTGTTTTGTTACTCTATGGTATTATTTATCAATATTGTTATAGAAAAATACTACATAACAAATAAGATATACTAATGTTATATTTTGTGTTTCAGATTATGAGGACTAAAACTGGTGCTGACATTCATATAACAGCTAATTATGCTCATTTAACAACGACAAAAGTTGGTGAGGTAAATAAATAATCAAATACAGCATAAAGTGACAGACTCTAAAGTATTTATTCATTGTTCAAGACAGTGAAGGAAATGCATCTAAATAAAATATATATTCATGATTTGGAAACTTCATGTTTACGGAAATATAATGTAAGCAATCTGTCATTATAACTATGTCAATGTCATCCATTGGGAGAATATGACAACATGAGCCACGCCGAGACTGGCTATTATCTGTCCAATGGAACTTAACATCGTAGTTTTTCTTTTATTTTTATATCAAGGTGAGTTTATACATTTTATTATTTAGTTATATTACTAAATGCTCATATTTAGATGTTATATGCAGTAAGCACATCGAAAATCAATCGATCGATAAAAAACCTTTTTTTACTGTTTAAACACTCATACTAGCACTCAAATACAATTAATAAGATACAAGATTGAGGCACAAGAGCAAAATAAATAATGAATCATAAAATACAGTGTATATGTAGTCTATTAACTTGTACAGAGTACACAGCTTCACAAACAACGTTAGATAAATATTTTAAGAAATGATCACAACCTAGAATTATTTTATGAATAATTTAAATCAAAAAATAGTTATACTTAGTGGTTATCACCTGTGAATGGCATAACGATTAATTGTACAAATTTATTGTATCTTAGTAAATAAAAACCACTGTGTAAAAACCTGAAAATGTCTTACGTTTCAATGTATAACTATATTTATTATTGACATAACAAATATAATACTAATCGATTAAAATGTAGTTTGCCTACTTTATTAATTAGTAATTAATATTTTCATATCTTAACTAACTATTTAATACTTTTCTAACACTGTAAAAAATATAAACATAATTTAAGGGAAAACTATTTATAATAAAAAAATATTATGTACTGTACCAATTAATTTACAATGATTTTAATAATAACTCTCTAAAATATCGGTTGTAACTTTTGCATCAAGATTGATATGAAATTTATTCATAATACATATTTATTGTTAAAAAATTTAGCAATAATTAACTGAACCAAGAATTTCAAAAAACTAATACAAATTATTAACAAGTGACTAATGATTATTTGGGTTGTACCATTTTAATGTCAAATTAAATTACAGTCTGTTCAGTGAAGGAAATGACGAAGTCCGTTTAATACGAAAGCCAAACAATTGCGTTTCGTATTATTTACCTCAAAATCCATCAAATATATGAGTCTTTCGACTAAAGATGTGGGATAAGATATAAGTAATTTGATTTGTTAAATTATATCATTAACAACTAATTAGTATTGTCTTTCATAATTAAATTCACTTCAAGTATTATCGTTCAATGAAAGCCTCTGAGAAATATATTAGAAATCATTTAGGCTTATATCTTGCGTACGATTTTATTTGTGTACTATTCGTTATTTTAGTTTTTCTATCTTCTAGGTTTAGAAAAATAGTTATATGTTGTTCCAAATGTGTGTCCTTCATTTAGTTAAGTTCATTTTTAAAATAACATGAATACATTAAAAAATATTATGATACACCATTATCATATAATAGCATCGTAAAAGTGAGTGCAGCAGTACATTAAGTAGAGTGAGTGCTGCAGGCATCCTACAGTAAGAAATCATATCATGTTTCACCTAAAGCAGTAAATTGTCTACAACATACTCTCTCTAATAGGTAACATTCTCTTTAAATATAAAATTGATTGTCAGTATATTCAAAGGCCTTTTTATATAATATTACAGTAGCCACGGGACATCTTGAGCTTTCGTCACGGTCAGTGCCGGAGGGAGGGGGATCTCTACCAATAAACAGCGTTTAGCGTACTACTAGGATTGCTGTAAACATCAAGTCCCCACGCCCACAAGTTAGCTTTTTTTTATAACACAACATATATTCGATTAATCACTAATGTTTTTTATTTATATTCAGATTACTTTTTATTATAATGTGTTATCATGTTATAATCATAGGTATTTAATTATATTACTATTTGTCTAATATTTAATGAGAAAATTAAAATAAAATCATATGGAATACAAAATAATTAGACTCTAGTGAATTTACATAATATAGGTTAAATGTTAGAAAATAAGTACTGTTTAAGTTTTTATTGTAAGCAGACCGTAATTTGATTTTATATTAGGAAATAAAGTCTTTTGAATAACTATGTAAGCAATATTAAATTTAACCTCTTTAAAGATAGACAGCTGTCTTAATTTGATTAATATTGAAACTATTACATCTTTGGGTAAGTTATTAAATACATAACAATTAATAATATAAACACAATTAATTATTGCTCTTAATATTTACAATAACAAACGCTTTCGATAGTAAAAGAAGGCAGCGATACTCCACTCTAAATAAGCTGATCAGCAGCGGTAGCCAACGTCTATTTGTCAGGTTAGTACAGAACCACGCATGCGTATGCCGTACCCCTCCCTAACGCTAACCACCAAGCATTTTAAAAGTAATGGTTTCGACAGCTCAAGATATTCCGTGGCTATAGCGTGTATTTAGGTGTGTGTTTATATAAGTACTGTAGAGATCATGATTAACAAAAGACTTTCTCTTGGCTTTATATCATTCAAACTATAAGTAACGCTGCCTTTACGCTGGTAATATCTTTTAGATCTAAAATATTCTTGATAAAGTTCATAATTTCATTATTTTGAAAAAATCAAATTGTTGTTTATATCAAACATTACAAACTTGAAGTAATTTTATAATCGCTACAAAAATATATATTGCAGAGTTATAAATAGTGCATTGAGTTAAACACAAAAATATTCTTTATATCAAGCCAACCAGCACCTAAACACTTTATTATTTTATTTATAAGATTAACCCTATTTTAACTTAGTGTAAACTCGTATGTATATATTTGGTGTATTAAAGTTCAAAAATATATTTTAATTTGTTAGGTGTTGCTAATACAAAACGATCCCTGATGAGTGATTCGGAGGAGCAGGAAGCCAACACAATACCACAAGGACCCACATTCGATACCTCGGTTCCTGGTAACCTAACCGGCTTGGTGGGCAAGACGGCCTACCTTAACTGCCGTGTCAAAAACCTGGGAAACCGTACTGTGAGTGTTTTGTTGGACTTATTTTATGTGGAAAACTGTGAAGATATATGTCAGATTTGTTTTAATTAACATTATAGATTAGTTTGCTCAAATTTAATAACACATAAATGATTCCAAAGAATTGGCAAAAACTTCCACCCCATATTAAACACACAAAATAGAAACTTTGCAAAACTACAAGTTCGATTTCCAGATATGTTTTTTCCATTACTCAAAAACTTGGCAAGTTTAAGACAAGTTTTTAATTAAAATATTTTTTATTGTAATTCACATATTTCCTTAAAATTTAATAAACATCGTTAGTGCTGTTTATGGGAAAATCCATTTTTGTAAGTTATTTGTCCTTAAACATAAAAAAACTATAATTTGAAAAAGGTCAAAAAAAGGTCTAGAGATATTGACTAAATACACCTACTTACCAAGTTTCTTAAAAATTGATCTATATGTTTGGTTTCCATACACATAGATATTCACCATACGGGCAGACATCAAATTTTGTTTTCGAAAAAACACCTTTTTGGGTTCAGGAGACCCTAAAATGAATTGGTAGACCAACCTGTAATAAATTATTTTTGTATGATCACATTTTATTTCTCAAGTATGGAAGAAGTTATGGGAGAAAATGAAATATGAAAATTATATTATGGAAGACAAAAAATACTTGTATTCAACTGATAAATATAATGGTACCCCCACTAACTGTTCGTATAACTTAGATATATATTGTAATATATATACCTGTGTATTAGATTTATGATCTAAGTATCTAAATTTTCAATATTCTAATTTTTTTTTATTTGATATAAAAGATCAATGAAAAATCTAAAAAGAAAGATACATTGAGAGTACTAATAAATCATATAGCATAACAAATTCCAAGTAAATGATCGACAGGTTTTTATTTATTTTAGATTAAGTCCTAGAAAGAATATCAAACGAAACTTATAAGAAATCTAATATATCACAAAATCCAAAACATAAACAATATAATACAATTGATTCTAGCAGATACTTTCATTAAGATATTATCAATAATATCTTTAAGATAACTTGATGTTGTGCCCACGCTTATAGTGTTGCATCCTCAGTAGTTTCACTGAGACTGACTATTTAGAGTAGATAGCAATTTGACGCTGCTGTCACTGAATCATTACAATTATACTTATATACTTCTATAATAACATACTATTATATCCAAAATAAATGTTAAACTTAAGTATTTTAGTGTTGATGGACCCAAAATGTTCCAAGCTCAATAATTGGCTTAGGTATCATGGGTTCGTCACCGAGATATTCATCTGCTAACGGTGGGTCGATACACATACACAAGTGACCAGAGGTTTGAGTCTGTGCACTCACCCCACACCGAGGACTGGACCCTGAGGATCCGTTACCCTCAGAAAGATGACTCAGGCACTTATGAGTGTCAGATCAGCACCACGCCTCCAGTGGGTCATGCCGTCTATCTCAGCATCGTCGGTAAGAAATGTTTTTCGTATGTGTATAAATTCCATTTATATCAACAAGTATAGAAAACATCTTCTAAGAAAGTATACTGATATACATTGTTTTGGAAAAGAGTTTATTATTATATTTTCATAATATATAACTATATATCTCATATCTACCATTTTTATATAGTTATATTAATATATCATTTTATATAAGTATCAAGCCATGAAAAATATGGCTGCTTTTATTAGTATCAGAAATGTATCTTCATACCCAAAAATATATGTATACATGTATAACGATGTAACACTATACTTATAAACATTAAGGAGGGGACCCCACTTCATTAAAAATGGTTTGCCTCCTTTTAAATCTCTTCCATCTATTATTAATCCATAACATTCACAGGTATCACAGTGAATATATATATATATATTAGTAGACATTACATTTTTCAGCAGCAAAACATCATTTTTAACTAGATTTTATACAACTGCAGTTGAATGGGAAAATCTATCTTTATAATTCACTTTCGAGTTAGAGGGGAGAGTAGACATCGGACGATAATTTAAACAGTTTTTTTACTCCTATTTCAGGAACAACATCATATTGTATTTGAATATGAATTATTTGGACAAATGTATATATTCGAATTTTAATTGATTAAATTTAAAAGTGAGCTGTTAAAACTCCCCACAGTACTGATTTATTAGTATCATAAATAGCTCATCATAGCCTCAAATATATGTATATGCATAGTAGCTCATACGAGGATCATTAATTAGAGAGCTATACTTTAGATTACAAAAGTTTTGGGTTACGTTTTATTTACACTCACTATTTAAACTGTTATACCATTATATTTTTAGTAATTAGTGTAAAAACCAGGTAATCTTAGTTTATGTATTTTATATCTATTTTTTCCATTTTTTGGTACGTGCATCCAACTTCAGGTGATGCCGACCACACGGTGTCTCTCATACACAAGTCTAGCCAGTATTCTATATATATCATAGAATATATGAATGTTGTATAATATATTTATTGCAATATAAAATTATTATAGTATTATTATTATAATATAAAATGTATTATAGTAAAATTTAATTTAATATTAAATTACATAATTTTTTAACATTTAAATTTTTCATTTTTAAGAAGAAACCACCTAAAAGGAATAGACCTGCGCATATAACAATTTAAAGTATAATGCGTCTTAAGGGTACATTTTCTTATTTAGTTTCAATATGAGATGCAAACCAAGGAAAACAAATAAGACATTTTTTTTTAAAACGATATACATGAAAAAAATGGATTAACAAAGAAGAGTTGATACATTTTAATACTTGCTTATTTTTACCGAACTAAGTATGCTTTATCCCATTGAGCTTAAATATTCTTTATATTGTAACTAGTAAATCCCTCTTATTCATCATCCTCAGTTAATATTATTGTAACTAGTAAATCCCTCTTATTCATCAGCCTCAGTTAATATCATTGTAACTAGAAAATCCCTCTTATTCATCATCCTCAGTTAATATTATTGTAACTATTAAATCCCACTTATTCATCATCTTCAGTTAATACTATTGTAACTAGTAAATCCCTCTTATTTATCATCCCCAGTTAATACTATTGTAACTAGTAAATCCCCCTAATTCATCATCCTAAGTTAATACTATTGTAACTAGTAAATCCCTCTTATTCATCATCCTAAGTTAAAACTATTGTAACTAGTAAATCCCTCTTATTCATCATCCTAAGTTAAAACTATTGTAACTAGTAAATCCCTCTTATTCATCATCCTAAGTTAATACTATTGTAACTAGTAAATCCATCTTATTCATCACCCTAAGTTAATACTATTGTAACTAGTAAATCCCTCTTATTCATCAGCCTCAGTTAATATCATTGTAACTAGAAAATCCCTCTTATTCATCATCCTCAGTTAATACTATTGTAACTAGTAAATCCCTCTTATTCATCATCCTAAGTTAATACTATTGTAACTAGTAAATCCCTCTTATTCATCATCCTAAGTTAATACTATTGTAACTAGTAAATCCCTCTTATTCATCATCTAGTTAATATATTTGTAACTATAGAAAAATCCCTCTTACTCATCACCTCATTATTTATTGTAACTAGTAAATCCCTCTGTAACTAGTAAATCCCTCTTATTCATCATCCTAAGTTAATACTATTGTAACTAGTAGATCCCTCTTATTCATCATCCTAAGTTAATACTATTGTAATTAGTAAATCCCTCTTATTCATCATCCTCAGTTAATACTATTGTAACTAGTAAATCCCTCTTATTCATCATCCTAAGTTAATACTATTGTAATTAGTAAATCCCTCTTATTCATCATCCTAAGTTAATACTATTGTAATTAGTAAATCCCTCTTATTCATCATCCTAAGTTAATACTATTGTAACTAGTAAATCCCTCTTATTCATCATCCTAAGTTAATACTATTGTAACTAGTAAATCCCTCTTATTCATCATCCTCAGTTAATATTATTTTAACTAGTAAATCCCTCTTATTCATCATCTTCACTTAATACTATTGTAACTAGTAAATCCCTCTTATTCATCATATTCAGTTAATACTATTGTAACTAGTAAATCCCTCTTATTCATCATCTTCAGTTAATACTATTGTAAGTAGTAAATCCCTCTTATTCATCATCCTAATTTAATAATATTGTAACTAGTAAATCCCTCTTATTCATCATCTTCAGTTAGTATTATTGTAACTAGTAAATCCCTCCTATTCATCATCCTCAGTTAATACTATTGTAACTAGTAAATCCCTCCTATTCATCACCCTAAGTTAATATTAAAACTTCTTAATCTACAATATTTTCGTCTTTTATTAAATCAAATATATTATCCTTATTTTATTATGCTAATACAATATACCTGTTCACCACAGAACCAACGACGGAAGTACTCGGAGGATCTGAGATGTTCATTAATATTGGAAGTACCATTAACCTCACCTGCGTGGTTTCCTTTACTCCAGAACCACCACCGACAATCCTCTGGAGGCATAATAAAAAGGTAAATATTATTTATAGTAATAAATATGATTAGTATGGAAAATATTTTCACCTAGTTGGTAGTACACTTGAAATAACTTACATAAGAAACCTTTCAATATAACAGTTACTATGCAAAGTTATTCATACATATACGTATTGCTTAAGTAAAGAAAATGTATTTGTATTCTCTAAGAACAGTCCATATGATTGTATGTATTGTAAAAAAATACATACAAACAGTCCTAAATACATAAAATACATAAACAGTCCTAAAATTGTAGCTTTTATTAGTTTAAATATATTCATATTATACTTGGAAAATTCTGTAAATGTAAGCCAATTAATAATTGAAATATTTTCACTAGTAAAGTGACTATCTAAGGTGTTTAAATAAAATTGAATGTTATTGTAATGTAAAGGTAAATTGAAGTAAGATATTTGTACAATAGATCTAGTTTATTATTGAGAGAACGATATTTTAATACAGACTATTGCAGATGTATTTTTGTCATTTAATACATCACAAGGATGAAGTAAAAGAACAAAGAAACCTAAGAGAATGAGAGACTCACGTTGATTTGTACTTCATGTCACGAGACAATGTATGACATACGACATTGAGTCTTTGGAGAATGGAAGCATCGTGAATACACAGTGATTTATTCACTAATGTAATGAATGTATTCATGAATCTAGGTTAAAGTGACTCAACAAGGTTTCGTATAGTGTAATTTATTCGTATAACGATGAATTTTTAATATTTTTTTACATTTTTTTAATAATTAACACATACTAAATTTCAAGAATACCTTAACCAAAATTATTCATAAAAACAAATTAGTAATCTTCATTTTAAAATAAATGTATATTGTCATAACATCTAATGAAACATAGGTAACATATTTAATAACATAAATTTTGGGTAGGTACTGGAATTCTTTTGTTAAATTACAGAAACATAAGTAATAATCAATAATGGACTAGAGATCAATATACTATTTTACTTAAATAAAAAGTAACTAATTATGTACTAAAAGTATAAAAAAGAACCGTAAAGAATGTGATTCTTCAGATTGTTTTTACATAATTACAGCACATAATAACGTTACTTACCTACATAAACTTTGAAAAAAAAGTTCTACATTCCACAATTTATTCTGTAGACATTGCTAAGTTTTTATTTAGTGAAATAAACAACAAATCATGAAATATTTAATAATGAAATATTTAATCTGAAGGGTAATTTAAATTAGCTGTCGATAATTTAACATATGAAATAGTCAGGTATAGCTGTTTATAAAATAGATATTTTCTTCATAGTATCTTAAAGGCTATAAGGCCAACCATTCAATTTAATTGTTATAGTAGTTTTATTTTTACTACTTAAAATGATTTTTATTAAAAGCTGAAACATAAGTTGAAAGGTTTAAAAGTGGATACGATCTAATTTTCAGTTCAATATTTTTTTTAAATATAAGAAAATGAAATAAAGCAGGATTTAAAGGTAACTCAATGAAGGTACAACAAATCTAAATACATGTTATTTTATTGTAGATTTATGCAAACTGATATACTATTAAATAATATTACCAGATCAAGGAATTGTGAAATAAGTAAGAATCCTTTTAGTATTCCACTATAACTTAGACAACGGTATTGTTTCAGCTAATTAACTTTGAGAACAGTAGGGGTGGAATCAGTCTTGTGACAGAGAAGGCGGTGGTAACAAGAAGTCAACTTCTCATACAAAAGGCGGACAAGGCAGACAATGGAGTGTACACATGTGACCCCACTACCGCCTCACCTGCCCACGTGCACGTGCACATATTGAATGGTAGGTTTTGTCGTACTGCTACTGTAGTTTACAGTCTAGAACACTGTTGTTACTGATGAGACAACAGGCGGACAACAATATGCGTGGTAAAGGTCCGTCTGACCTTTCCACGTGTACATACTGAATGGTGTGTTTGTCGTACAGCTACTGTAGTTTACAGTCTAGAACACTGTTGTTGGTGATGAGACACAACAGGCGGACAACAATATGCGTGGTAAAGGTCCGTCTGACCTTTCCACGTGCACATATTGAATGGTGTGTTTGTCGTACTGCAACTGTAGTTTACAGTCTAGAACACTGTTGTTGGTGATGAGACATAACAGGTGGACAACAATATGCATAGGAAAGGTCCTCCTGACCTTTCCACGTGCACATAATGTATGGTAGGTCTGTCGTACTGCTACTGTAGTTTACAGTCTAGAACACTGTTGTTACTGATGAGACAACAGGCGGACAACAATATGCGTGGTAAAGGTCCGCCTGACCTTTCCACCTGCACATATTGAATGGTGTGTTTGTCGTACTGCTACTGTAGTTTACAGTCTAGAACACTGTTGTTGGTGATGAGACACAACAGGCGGACAACAATATGCGTGGTAAAGGTCCGTCTGACCTTTCCACGTGTACATACTGAATGGTGTGTTTGTCGTACATCTACTGTAGTTTACAGTCTAGAACACTGTTGTTGGTGATGAGACACAACAGGCGGATAACAATATGCGTGGTAAAGGTCCGTCTGACCTTTCCACTTGTACATATTGAATGGTGTGTTTGTCGTACTGCTAATGTAGTTTACAGTCTAGAACACTGTTGTTGGTGATGAGACACAACAGGCGGACAACAATATGCGTGGTAAAGGTCCGTCTGACCTTTCCACGTGTACATACTGAATGGTGTGTTTGTCGTACAGCTACTGTAGTTTACAGTCTAGAACACTGTTGTTGGAGATGAGACACAACAGACGGACAACAATATGCGTGGTAAAGGTCCGTCTGACCTTTCTACATGCACATATTGAATGGCGTGTTTGTCTTTCTGCTACTGTAGTTTACATTCTAGAACACTGGTATTGTTGATAAGTCACAACAGGCGGACAGCTGTGTATATGCGTGGGACATATTGGGCTAGAAATCCTCTTATAGGTATGTGGCCTATTAAACAAGTAGAAAATAAAGTTACATGAATACAATTTACAATTAAATAAGGCATTTTTATGAACAATAATTCATAAAAAAAATAACCGAAATTAAAATGAACAATTGACAGATAACAGGGTTAAGATAACCTCTCAAATTTGGAGCACAGATTTATACTAAATTCAGGAACATTAAATTAGAAAATGTAATAAAACGCAAGGTATGAATATTGGTTTAGTTAACTTAACAATATGGTATTATTCTTCTAGTCTTTTGTACGGAGTGTTATTTCGTTTAATTCTTTAAAATTTTATTATTAATGTTATTTGTTAGTTTCTCTCAATGACATTACACAATTTTCTCATTACATTAATAATGATTTAAGTTATTTAAAACTCAATTATTTATTAAGTAGTGTAATGGGATTAGACAAAAAATACAATAAAAGTTACCGGCTATAAAATGATAATTTCCTTTAATGTGATACTTAATAATTTCATATTGTCAAAAATTATAAATAGCTTAATGTGCAAAAAATTTATTATATACCAAATGCATAATCATGGGTTTTCTTTGAGATAGCGTGACAAGTGTTTTAGGTGTCAACATTTATTTATTACTAGAAAGCGTTGAAGTAAATAATGTATATTTGTTATTTATTTATAAGATTGATAATTTTAATAGTGTATTTTTGGGACCATTTTCGTTAATTAACTACGACTACATTAACCGTTATGTTAGGTTTGGTTAGTTATGTTAGTTATGAATGAAACAAAAAGAGTATTTCATTAATATTATTATTTTTTTTTTTGGCTAATTATTATTGAGATATGACCCAATTTGGCGAATGAATTAAAATAAAAAAAATAAAAAACTTAATAGTGTTTAGTTTAATGAAATTCAGTAATATTCCTTGTGTGATCCAGCCTGAGGCCTAACAGTTTAATCTTATGAAATGATGGGGAAATTACTGCGATTTTCTAAGAGTTTTTATTTTCTAGTTAATTGGGGTAAAACGTCTTAAATATTGCAATTATTAAAATAATGTCGAAGTATATAACTCCCCGGGACATTTTGGAATCTATTATTATAGTTCCTTAGTTATTGTTCAGGAAAGCAAACATGGTTAATGAAATCATACGCCATAAAATGTTATATTTGGTACTTATATGAGTTTAGCATATATTTCATACATGTGTGTTTTGAAAGATACACTTATTTATAATAATTTTACTTATGAATTTTTTTTAAGTAATGCAGTGTTGTTTGGTAAAAGTGAACTTATTATTATATTATTTAAATGAGTTTACTTTCAACCTACATATTCTTCAAGAATAACAAAAATGTTTAGTTTTTAACTCATTTTTAAAATACGTTAAAAAATGTACAATGCAAAAATAATTGTGCTTAATCAAAAGTTTAAGAGTGTTTTTTTATTTTATTTAATTTATTTAGGTGAGCTCCCTGCAGCAATGCACCATGGGCACGGCAGCTGTCACCCGGGCCCCACAATGATCGCTGCCCTTCTTCTTCCTCTCTTCACAACTTCCCTCAACTTCGTCTGAGGTTGGCATCACTGTCTACCGACCACATCAAGGGTTTAATATGTGTCATATCTAAGATCTTTGAAGACCTTAATAGATTTTCAATACTGGTTAAATTGTAAAGTGAAATAAAGTTGTTTTTACGTAAACGGACAATTCATTACCTAAAATATATTTTGTTTATTGGTGTTGTAAATGTGTATTAGGTAAAGGTATGCCACAGATATACACAATTTATTATTATATAAGTATTTTTTTAGGTTTATTAACGATAACTCAACAATAATGATGTTTAAATACTACAGTGCTGGAGTTTTAAAAATGTAATCAATTCTTAATCAATTATAAACATAATAAATGTTTAAGATTAAATTCTTAGTTACTATATACAAATACTTTTCAAGAATGTCTAATACAGTGCCATATGTTCCAACCTTCTTTTTAATTCATCAGCATGACACTAAAATTATATATTCAGAGCAAGTGAAGAATTTCCTTTGAAGAATTTCCTTAGATTAAAATTATAAAAAGGACATTTAGTTTAATACTACCAACCTTTGACTGAGCAAAAAAGAAAGAAAAAACTCATTTAGATATGATACTACTAGTAAAATATATCACTTTAGTTTAAGAAAAACATATCTTAATATTTTAAATACATTGTTTTTTTTTTCTTTTTCTCCATATTTTTCCATAAACCATCGACCTATACAGGGAACTTATTAAAATATAATGGTAGGGATAAAAGTACAATACAAGGTATATACTAACAAAAATTATAATTGTAATGAAGGTGTGGATTCGACACTAACTCTGCCCATTCCTTCTTATTAACTATTTATTAATATATTTCATGAAATGTATGTGCTAAAATATACCAGAAGTTAATATTTTAAGAAAACTCAAAACATCTGGAATTAAGTCATTTTTTTAATGTTGGTATTCCTATTAAAAATTGAGACTACATATCAACATATGAAGTGAATATGCACAAAAATAGATTTTAGCCTAAAACAAACCAGTGGTTGATCTGCTTTTTCTTTATGTTATAAACTATTAAAGGAATAATTAAATTGCACAGGACTGAAAGCAAGGGTACATTTTCCCTCAAATTATTAGATAATGGTAATTTTTAGAAATATTTTATTTTATATTAATTTCATTTCTATGCCCTAACATTAAATATACGTGTGTTTTTACAAAGGATAAGTTTCTTTTAATATTGTTTAATATTGAATTTGAACATAACTTAGTTTTTATAACATTTAAAGATAAACACTATCGAGAGATTGTATTTATTATCCCTTGAGGTGGTTCAGTATTCTAAATGTTGCATTGGAGATTGCAAAGTCTAAGGATCAAAATAATAATAATATTTATTTTTTCATCATTTCTTTTTTAGAATATATTACACTGGAATAGCTAAGGAACTAATGCTAACCACTTTTCCAGTAATGTGGTTAGCAGAAAATGGAAACAATTTTATTACAAATTATTTAGTAAAGTTCAGATTTCATAAAAGCCGGAAGTCGACAATGCCGCTTCCTGTGGTGCCTACTAATACAACTATGATCTATTTAAAACTATAGAAATAACACGTTCAAACAATCCGTGTCATAAACACAGTCATTTGCACAATTAATCCATATACACACACAATCAAGAGCAAATATTCCTGTGTGTACATACATGTTAACACAAACAATAAATTTAACGAAATCAAACAATAAGGACATACATACATATGATAGTAATACCAAGGATGCCCATAAGATTTACAGAAAAAAACTTTAAAGTTAAAAATAAATGTATCCATTTAATTATATATATATCCACAAATTACACGAAGGTACATAATCGACAAACTTATTTTAGAAAACATTCATAACTACACTACAGCCGACTATTTGATCCTTGTTATGCTATCGAACAACTCGAAGTATGTAATTCAAATCAATATTTTTATATAACCAGTATTATAATTTATTACAAAACGCATTTAATTTGTTGCACTTTTTAATTTGGAGTGGAAGCGTGTTGTAGCAGTTTGGACCTAAATACTTCATAGATCTTCTAAAAATACCTTTCTTCACTTTTGGCAATTTTAATATTTTTTGTTCTGTTAGTCTTGAACTACGCATAAGCTCGTCGTCATTATCATTACCACTCATGATATAAAACTGTTAATTCTGCGTATAGTTGAAATGAGCTTCAAATGCTTTAAAGTAATATGACATCGAGTCATTCATGCCCAATATTTATCCCGCTAAGACCTCAAAGTGTAATTAATTAAAAAAAAAATTAAATACTTACCAATTAAATTTCATCGACATTGTTTATTACCAATTACTACCCGCCCATATTCGTAGAGTGGTATTGACATAGCCACCCACCCACCCCTTCACGTACAGGGATATTGATCCAACCAGTCACCACGCACGTGCACTTTTATCGAGCCACCCAAATACTAACCCACGTGCTCCAGTATTAAGCCAACCACCCACCCATACACATACAGTGTTATTTACAGTGGTATATTTAGTTTTCCAGTCTGTAATATATAAAAAAAACTAAGTATAAAAAAACACACATTATATGTATGGTGCTGTAGGTAATGTAAGTGATACTAACGTACCCGCCCACCCATACCCAACACAGGTACTAGCCAATCCACCCACCCATACTCGTAAAGGGTACTTACCCACACACCCACCTATACACGTACATTGTAACTGACCCACCCATCCATACACGTACAGTGGTAATGAATCACCCACCTACCCATAGACGTACAGTACTAGCAAACGTGAATAAGCTGGTGGGTGGTCCAATACCACCATACGTGTAAGGGTGGAAGGTTGGTTGGGCCAAAACGACTGTACTTAAATGGTGGGTGGTTTGACCAGTACCCAACTGCGCAAGTATGGGAGGGTGGAATTTTAAATATAACTGTACGTGTATGGGTTGTTGGAAGTAATAGTATATCAAATATATTATAGTTTGTTTGGTATAACATAAATAAATCATAAACATAAATATATATCATTATATTAATAGTGGGGATATCATTATTGATATTCAGAGGGCTGGATGAATATTTAACATTTTTACAGTTAATTTATATAATGATTGTTTTTATTTTTATATTATTACTAAATATGTTTTGTTATTAATACACATCCCCATTATAAATAAATAATCATTACCAGCAGTAAGTATAGAGGTGATCGGGTGGGTAAACATCACCTTACGTGTAGGGGTGAGTGAGTGGGTGGCTCAGTATCGATTTACGTGTATTTGTGGGTGCGTAGATGAGCACCACTGCACGTGTAGGGGGGGGGGTTGTATCAGTACCACTGTACTTTATGGGTTATGGTGTACGTGCTTAAACAATAAATACACCAACAGATTTTTATTTGATTTATTATTGGCTTAATTACAACTTTTTTTCGTAGAATGTTTTTGTCATGTATTCTATGTAACTGATTTTATTTGAAATTATATGGAAGACAAGTAATAATTGTTTACAATTTATTTCAAGTTCATGATATTATTTCGTACTTATTGAAAGCATGTCTAAGAAATATAACATTTGTTGTAAGGACAGTTAAACAGCAATAAAGAATAATAATAATAAGGTGTATATTGCCCAAACAAAAAGAAAAATTTAAACAAGATTCAAATAACACACAGCAAATTTTAAGTATGGACAATATGAAAAATCAGCAATGGCCATACATGCACTAGAAAAAGTACATAACTTTTCAAAGTTTGAAGTTCTAAAACAAGTTAACAAAAATCAATTATTAGATGCATCAGAAACATTCTACATGAACAAATTTAACACACTAATTGTAAATAATGAACCTCCTCCCATTCAAAATTCTCCGTTTATATAGTATAATTTAACTTAACATTACTTTAAATTCATATTTATATACACACACTTTAAATTTAATTATTTTTAAAATCTACCATATGTTTTTAAATTAGAATTTTTTGTTGATGTCTGACGATGCCTACATTGCAGGCGAAAGGTCTCACATAATAAAGCATTTTATTGGAATATTTGAGAATTTCTTAAATTATTTAGCAATAAAGAAGTTAAAACAGTTTTCTTTTTCAAGCAGTTAAAACTTATTGTGCATATTTTGTAGCAGTAATAAAGTATTTTTAATCAATGTAATCATTTTTTACGGATATTGTAACAGTAAAATAAAATATAGTGTGGTAAATTATGCATTTAATTAATTTAATTTGTCATCAAAATATTCACTTAACTACAATATAACACATTTTTGTAACCATACAAATGACTTAAACCCTTTTTCTAATGTAAAATAGAGTGTCATATATAACAACAAATGGAAACTGTACGAGAGCTCCATCACTGGAAATTGTTATTTTTCAGAGCTGTTTAAATTGAAGATGATATATGTCACTCAGAATAAAAATGTGTTTGGATGTCAACCAAACATCTTCTCTTGAGTTCTCTTAGAACATGAGGATTATGATTATGATAAATATTATTGCAAGACATTTCAAGAAATGTGTTTTGTTTTATTGCTAGTACGAATTATTTCAAGAAATCTAGAACGTTCTATTATTAAACAAATTAGAATATATATAAATAAAAACTTTTCAATGTGTTCTCTCCTATTAGATATAAAAATAGATTTTATACGCCCACATGACGCCTTAATAACCAGTTAAATTGACCGTGTATTCTAATTTAGTAATGAGTCCCAGAAACATGTTTGTACTATTTATCTGAATGTCAGTTAATTCCATTTATTTTGGTCGCTAAATTCATAAGCCTACACATGTTTTTCGTCTATTAAACATAAAACAAGATTAAAAAATTATACCTATTTTCGTATAAAGTGCAACGTTCTTAACATTTCTAGGCTAATTACTGTCTGCACATTATATTATTGCATAGTTCTTGCTAAATTTAATTTATAAACGTGATAAATTACATATGTTATACGTTTGATAAATATATTATAATGTTGCTATTATCAATTAATACTATTTCATATAATTATTACGTTCAATTTACTAAGTGATAATGGTACTTGTTTTCTACATAAATATTTTATTACAATAAAAGTTGTAACCATACAATGACCAAAATTAAGAGGTGTTTTCCAACGCGAAATTGAATCCCAAGAATATAACTTTTTCGTGTGTTTTTACGACATAGACAAACTTTATAATGTTCTCAGCTAATATAGATATGGTATAATCACACAAACCTACATTACATACATTTTACAGCTTATCATAAGCACACTTCTCATGTACACCTTTACAGAATAGTTCGTGGACATAGCTAGCATGTAATGCTCAAGCGATCGTAGCAGAAGATGGTGTTGACGGTCTTTAGAGCAGATATGTATTATTTAAGTAGCTATCCAACCGATTAGGGAAATCCAAGTTGATAAGGCTGATCGTTAATCATATCATAATAATACGGAGGGATGACGTATAATGTACCTACCTCAAAAAACATTTTATCGAGGTCAATCTTACTGTCTCAACTATACAATAATAATGCCTGATTAGGCAGTTAAGCAAGAAATTTTACTATATTTTGTTGTATATACTTGGAAGAATATATTAGGTTTTACAAAAGAACATATTTTTTAATTATTTTACAAATTTAATTTAAAAAATGCTTTCGTTCGTTAAAGCATCATTAGTTTAAATGTAAACAGAAAAACCCAAGTTTAAAACAACACATATTAAAATATGATAAAATATAGATATTTTTTATGAATTGTTAGTAGAGAGTAATAATTTTAAATACAGTACAAGTAAACGTCACACTACACAAATGTATTACAATATAAGCACAAATGCACAAATATATTACAATACAAGCATAAAATGCACAAATATTATGGTGATCGATTTCGGTGAACCACGCTCACCATAATATTTGTGCATTTTGTGCTTGAATTGTAATATATTTGTGCATTTTGTGCTTATATTGTAATACATTTGTGTTGTGTGACGTTTACTTGTACTGTATATGTACCAACACGTATTATGCTAATTAAAAAACTAATTTTAAATGAAATGTTAAACTGGAAAATATGTTTTACGATTAATTATTTTATGTTTGATTTCTTCTTTAACTAAAAGTAAGTATATATTACAAAAATGTATATATATATGTATACTTACATACTTTTAATTATATACTTACACAGGTTAGGTTAGGTTTTATATATATATATATATATATATGCAGGCACTTTCAATTTGATTCCTTTTCGTCCATGAGTATTCTCTAAATATGATACTACGAGAGTCAAATTTAATTTCATGATTTAAATTTTTTACTGAAATTGGTGAAATAATTTTAAAAATATGTTTTTTTCTAAAATTTTACTGAGTAATTATTTCGGACTAAAATTTACCAAGTTATCTTTTGTAGCATAACTACTATTTTCATTTAGAAATCTCTAATAATATGCATGTAACATCTATTAAAACGTGAGCGAGTATGGTAATAGAGATAAACGACGTGTTTAAACAACGTACTCTGTAAAGGGAATAATGCTAAAGGTGTAATTAAACCTTCCATTATGGGAGCTTATGTTTGATGTTAACAAAGCTTGGTTTATGACGCAAGGATGTATAAAGAAATCCGTATGCAAGCATCGTTAGGTTTAGATTTAAAAGAATAGTTAATTGGCGTTAAACATTAATTTTGTTCCAAGTAAAAACATGCGGAGAATGTATAAAACATGTTTTTTTACCATTTCTTTAATAATTTATAAATTATATTTATTGTACTTTAGTAATTATTTGTTAGCTTTGAATAGTTTATTTTACTAATAATTTTCGATAATATTAGTAATACTAATACCACTGTATGTGTATGGGTGGGCGGGAGGGTCAATACCACTGTACGTGAATGGGTGGGCGAGTGCGTCAATACCACTGTACGTGTATGGGTGGGCGGGATGGTCAATACCACTGTACGTGTATGGGTGGGCGTGTGGGTCAATACCACTGCACGTGAATGGGTGGGCGAGTGGGTCAATACATTTATACACGTGTATGACTATCCATTACATTTACCAGTGTTTATAGGCAGTTGATGTAATTTGTTGGAGAATTAGTAAACTCCTGTCAATGTACTACGCTATCCTACATTTTAATTAATTAATTAATTTATTTTTTTTTATATATATATATTTAACTAACGCAAATAGATGTAGAAAACCCTTAAAAAATCACGTATTTATAGATTACAAAGAATTTGACAGAAAATTAAATCTTCTTTTAAACTGTTTTACGTATAAAAAATTATAAAATAATACAAAAAAATAACAAAAAACACATTATCAAATGGCAGCAACAAAAAATATTAAATAATAAAAACTAACTTTAATTGTTACTGGAACAAGGAATTGTAACCTAAAAAAATATTATCTACGGTAAAAAGTGTGAATGTGATAGAGAATAAATTGTGAGAAACAAAATTCCAGCTTTATGTGTGCATAAATTAACACAAATGTAACACAAAAAAGGGTAAAGCACAAGGTTTTGATTTTGCTAAGCATGCATGAAATAGTGCACACAACCTTTAACGGACTGAAGAAATTTTACATCTTGAGCCACTATCACAAAAGAATTTGTATACAAGGAACTTTATCAAAATGAAATCAAAACCCAATCATCCACAATAACATATGGGTACGACCGCTTTAGTTATCTTCAAAGTACAATTTCAGCAAAAATAAAAAAGCACGCGTACTACATACAACTAAACCTTTCACTGTACTTACACCACCATAACCAATGAAGCTGAGCACCATTGTCCCTATGCCCACTTGTAGATATCACCTTTTTACCTTCCCCCTGGAATATTAGCTTCCCAGAACACTCACTCATTAAGCTACCAATCTTTGATAAAAAGCATGAACAATTTACACAGCAGCACCCATAAGTTTCTGAAGCCAGTGTCCCTAGATCTCTTAGAAGGAATGTTTATCTTACTCTTGGGCACATTAGCTTAGAGGCTTGTGTTATGAGGAAATACTAAACTTACAGGGTTTTTTATGGAACACAACATAGTAAAAAAAAGTATAAAACACACAGCTAAAACCCCCCTCCCTATAAATTACCTAGTCCACCTAAGCAACGCTTTGTTATGTAGTGAAAACGTAAGAAACAAAAGCTGGAGATTTTTGCAAGAACAAGATTAATTACTTTTAATTAAATCTCCGGGAACTGAAGAACCTCAATTGACTCCTAATTGATGTGTAACTCTTCTTTCTCTTCTTCTTTCCGACCACGAAAGTGAATTAGGAAAAACACTGGAAAGACATTTGTAAGACGTTCTTTATCTCTAAGAAGCACTTTAATCAGGATTCTTGGGAAAATTTAAGGACTGTATTTGGACAAATCACTATAATAATGAAAAGTATGGTTTTGAACAAACAAAACATAGTATGTGTTACTTAAAAACAATACTTAGCGACAACGATCATGCACATTTATATTTAGCTCTTTTTTAGTATCATAATTCTTGTATATAATTATGATACATTTCAATATAATAATGCTAATCTTACAAATTTTAAGATCATGACTACATTTAGATAAGTTTCACTTGGGACCTGTAAAGTATTATGAACAATTCACCTTTAAAATAATAGACTTATTGTTAAAATATAATCGTTTGATAAAAAGTTATTTTATGTTATTATTATTAGTAAATTGTTTAGTACTAATCAATGTTGTTGTGCCTTGCTCATAACGAGTCCAGAGGGCCGAAAACTCTCATATATGTAGCCGAGTTACTTGAAACCTTAATTGTATTTATAAAACTATAACTGTGATACATACACATTCAAAATTTGAGGTAGGATAAATACATATACACATAATAGTCTCATAGATTTGATTGATTTTGAAAACTTTATTCAGAATTTGTATTTGTTAAAACACATGTTCAAATGGTAAAACAACAATTCCTTGTACTTGAGTTATATCTCATTTATAGTCTATGTAACTGTTATGTAGTGGTCTTTGAGTGTATCCACATCTGGAGAGACTAAACGAAATAGAAACAACATCAGCTCGCCTCACTCCTGTAGGAAGGAGATGACGTATTTAATAAACTCAAACTTCGAATAACAGTAGACCCATATATAATAGCCCATATAATTGTACTTTCATATGCAGGAGAAAGTTTGAGAAGTATAACGTTTGAGAATTTTGCAACAATTAAGATTGCCATAAGCTTTGTTTTCCGATCACTTGGAATATAAATATAGTGTTAATTTTTAGTTGATGATAACGCTTATAAGCGTTTATTGGACTGCAGTAAGGCATTTGACAAGGTTTGTCACACTCTTTTGGTCTCCAAACTTGATTCATATGGCATATCTGAACCTCTTTTATCCTGGTTTAAGAGTTACTTGACCGGAAGATTGTCTATAGTCAAGTTCGGTGGTGGTTATTCTAATCCCTTTCTAGTCAAATCTGGAGTGCCTCAGGGTTCTCTACTGGGACCTTATCTTTTCAACATATTTATAAATGACATTGGGGAAGTCATCGAAAGCAATTTTCTTATGTTTGCTGACGATATCAAGCTGTTTGGTGTTTTGAATTCAATTGAGGATAGTGCTAGTCTCCAGAGATCCCTTGATGGGGTCTCTAGATGGTGTGATGAAAACTTCATGCAATTAAATGCTAAGAAAAGCATGGTGATGTCTTTTCACAGGGGTGAAGAATTTGTACATGCCAATTATTACATTCAGGGCGAGGGATTGCAGCGGGTGCAGGTTGTAAAGGATCTTGGCGTGCATCTCAATCACGCACTTTCTCCTGATCATCACATTGACATCATATGTGCCAAAGCTAATCGTTTGTTGGGTCTTCTGTCACGTACAGCTAGAAGTGGCCTATCTACACACTCCATCTCAATCTTATATAAGTCTCTTCTACGTCCGATCTTAGAATATGCTTCCGTTGTTTGGAACCCCTACTACCAACATCACATTATCAGGCTTGAAAGGATTCAAAGGAGATTTGTTAGACTCGTTGGAACTACATTGGGCATGCCTTTCCATGAGGTCCCTGTCGATGACGTTATGAAACAGTTCAACCTCTGCCCACTGGAAGTTCGCCGTGAGCTTGCTGATCTAGCTTTTCTCTCAAGGCTCATCAATGGATCCCTTGATTGTCCTGACCTTCTTGCCATGATCAACTTTCGAATTCCACGCACTACCAGGTCAACTGAACTCTTTGTTCGCAAATATTATCGGACAAACTACCTGAAGAACGGACCCATGGCCAGACTGCATCGTGTTGGAAACTGCGTTCCTGCCGAGCTAGACCTGTTCTGCACGAATCTGAAAACACTGAAAAAGAAATGGGTGTCCTTATCTGTGGATTAAGAGGAATGAAGATAACCAAGCTGTCTAAACTCTTTGCACATTATCCACCACCTTCTGCAGCTCAACAGAACTCTTCCCCATCCACTGACCAAACATCCTTTGCCTTAACTTTGACCCTTCCTGCCATTTTTCTCTCTCTGACCTACATTACTCAGTTCATGCTCTTTTACTTTTACTCATAAATACTGTACTACACTTGCACTTTAGTTGTCGTAGTTTATACTTTTGTGATCCAATTTAACTTGTTATTATATTATTGTCTGTAGTTATCTTAAGCATGCAATTTTGTCTCTTTGTATCCATGCATGTTTGTACCAATTATTCGCATGTCATCAAATCATTGTATTTTTAAAATGGCATTGCCGTTGGAATGTATAAATAAATAAATAAGCCTTCCAGACCAGTAATACGTTGAACCAATTGGATCAAAGAATATTAACGCATATTGTTCGTAAATATATAATCTTTTATTGGCCGTAATAAATAATAATATATAAAATAATTTATATCTTTAAGTTTACATTTTTTTAAATTATTTTAAATATTGTTTATATGTGACAAAACAATTGAGAACTGTTGACGTAATAATACAATTAGTAATTTAATAAAACAATTAATTGCTAAGCGTTGTTGGAGTTGTTATAGTTCTCACTCAACACAAGGAAAACGTTTCATGCATATTGTATACGAAACAAAAACATCGTTTACACTAAAAATGTTATTTAAATTCAAATTGTAGAAAAACAACGTTAAAAAATTATAAATTTTATAAAATTACATAAATTATTTTTACATCAATTATACATAAAAACATACTAATATTGATAACAGATCTTCATGGAAGTTTGCTTGGGGATGTTTGGTGGAGTGGCTTTTATAGAGATGTAATTATAAAAGCCTCACAACAGTTCATTGTTACTCTTAATTACTTTCAACTTGCAGCTCTCCCATACTAATTTTTACAAGCTTAATACTTTGGCCATTGCCTAATTATGCTTTAAATTCATTCAGTATTTAATATCAAATGAACTATAAACAACATATTTTATATTTAATACTATTTTTCACAGAACTAATTATACGATTTATTAAAAAAATAACTCGTTAAGTTTAAATAACAGAATTAATTTGAGCGAGCCGGAGGTGAACGGTTTTAGTCGTCAGGACTTTGAGTTTGGGTTAGAGATACGGCCTGGACTGTAAGATTTATCAGTAATATTCACCTTCTACTGTACTGGTTGTCCCCTTACACTGTCTGAATATGTTCCTCGCACAGATAAATAGTCTATGAGGAATGGGCAGAGTAAGGTTAAGAAGGTGGATTGACACCTCCTTAAAGAAAAAAAAAAAAAAAAAAAAAAAAAAAAAAAAAAAAAAAAAAAAAAAAAAAAATTGATTTAATATATAATAAATTATATTTACATATCGGTGTTTATTTTGCTGCAAGAAAATTTTTGGTATTTGAAAATCTTATTACACAATGAGACAATTTTACAAATTCTAATATGATAATAAATTTTACTTTTACTTTACTTTTCAAAATATGCTGCTTTTTTAATTTAATCGTAGATATTGTCAATAAGAATAAAACAAATTTTTTTTAATATTACGACATTTATTTCAATTGTAAAATCAATATTCTATATTTATTGAAACCCATGAAAAGAATTTATCGTCACTATACAATATACATGTAATAGGGATTGCTTCAAGACTGAATAATTAATTTTCTGACATCTGAAAAAAAAAACAATGTTTCGTGTAATTGATAAATACTTTTTTCTTAAAAAGATAAAATTCAAAAATGTTAAGAACTTATAGTAAACGTTCCTACCAATGACGAATTTAAATATAAATGCTCTACATGAACTACTACATAAATGTTTGGTAATAATGGTTTAAATTTGATGTACTCTAAAAACTAGTTAAATTGTCGGTACTTTTTGTGTTCCAACTAAGATAAAATTTACTGGAACTTATAGTACAATGTTTAAACTCATATATCGTAACGAAAAGTTAGATAAGGAAAACAACGGTGTGATTTTAGTTTCCATAGGCTTCTTAGTTTCCTAGAAATCAACTAATTCGTGTGCAACTAATTTATACACCGACATTAGTCTTTGATGATTTTATAGTCCCAATAATTTACCCTAAGAGTAATAAATCGGTCTACAATATTCGAGTATACATATGTAAATAACCCAGATATTTCATAAATATTTCCTTTCTTCACATCAATTTTGTGACGAGTATGTCAGCAGAAGATGTCTGAAGACGCAAAATATTCGCAAATGGAGATTTATCAATCTCATCTGCTGCTCTAGCTAGAATGTAATACTTGAGTGCATCAGGCAGTGATATAAAGACGCGCGCCGTCTTATTCTTTGACGGCTGATTTTCATAACCTGTCATTTACTCAAAGACAAAATTCGGCATGCATCCCCAATTTGAAGTATTATTACTGTATTTATAATAGACTAATAATTATAACAATATAAACAATACATCCTATTTGTAACAAGAGAAAGAGAGAGAGAGAGAGAGAGAGAGAGAGAGAGAGAGAGAGAGAGAGAGAGAGAGAGAGAGAGAGAGAGAGAGAGAGAGAGAGAGAGAGAGAGAGAGAGAGAGAGAGAGAGAGAGAGAGAGAGAGAGAGAGAGAGAGAGAGAGAGAGAGAGAGAGAGAGAGAGAGAGAGATGTTCGTTTATTAATTATAAGTGTGATTAAAATGTGTGTAAAAATTTTATGCATTGTATTTACAACAAATACTGAACTTTGATATTAATACTTGCACCAATAAATCACCCTAACCAAATTCTAACTTATCCTAATGGATATCATAATATTAAAAAAAGTTTCAATAACAAGAATAGTTTTTAGGAGTCTTATTATTTTACGTTATTCATTGTATTTGATTTATCAAAGTATTATGAACATATTTTATCTACAAAAACAAAGTTAAATTAGATTTTGTAAAACTTATTTTATAGTTCAGTGTAAAACAATAGTATTACAATTGTAACACACATGTTAGCAAATGTGTGATGATATATTAACAACTAACGTCTCCTGTTATTTTTCTTTATCAAATTTGTAGGTTAAAATACTATTGACATAAAAATGCGTTTTAATGCAGTTAGTAAAGGTAAAAGTGTATACAGGATTATTTTTAATGAAGTTTTATACCACTTAAAAAATACATTAATGGCATATAATCTTAAACGTTATGTAATAATAGTATAATACATTCAATATAAAGGGTAGAACATAAAATTGTAAAATTAATAAAATATATACTTATCTAATATTAAAATATTTATATATTCTGGATAAATATTCCGATTTACACATTCTTTGTACAACTTTGGTATACTGACTAAATATGGAACAAAACATTTCAGTGTGATTAATTTTCAGTTTATAGTGAATCTCTTCACTACCCTGTTAGTTCTATACTTTGATCGTGATTGGATGTTTTCAGGTAAAAGATCGTGGATGAACATGAACAACTCAGGTTTCGCAATCAAATATTTTTCTTCCAAAGATTTACTGGTATATTGGCCATATGCGTATAAAAGTTCTCAATAAAATGGTCGATTCACCAATATTCTAAACGTAGATTGTCTTAAAAACTAGCGAATAACAGACGATTTTACTCATTTTAATTTAAATTTGCTATCAGCAATTATAATTTTTAATGTTTATACTAAGAAAATATATAGCATTGATAATACTGAGAATATAGGTAAAAAATACAACTGTACTGTTAAAAAAGATAATTATTTATCTAAAATACCATTCCTTGAGGTATACTTCTTTAAAGGTTTAAAATTTCAGTTGACTTTATTTTACGTGGTAAAAATAATTTTATGTTTTATGTGGTAAAAAAATAATAATTGTTATGTGGTAAAAAAATATAAATTAATTTTGTGTTTAATTTTCCAATACATTCTTACAATTAACTCTGACTTAAAGACAATTGTATGAAAGTTAACGAAAATTCATTTTATTATTATTAACTAAATAATACTAATAATTACTACATAAATTATTAATTATTTCAACATTTATTCACACGGGAAGAATCGATATTTTATTAATCACTAATTAAGGTGTTTTTGCACTATTACATTTTAATCTTATATATGACAATAAAAAAAAACCCCTACAAATTTAACCCTACAAACTTAATTAATGCATTTTACTTTATTATTCATCAACTATTTTTAAATTTACACTATCAAATAAGGCATTATTGTGTAAAAATTTATAATAAAGAACTAAATTTCATTAGATGTGACAAATAACAAACAATTCTCCCCTATCTTAAGTACGCTTTTTTAATGCTCATGAACATTTAAGGATTTGCAGTAAGAGACGGGAAATAATAAGTACAGCATTCAAACCATGACAATAATGTAATTTCGACACACTGCAGGAGAGAAATTCTTTCCCGTTGGTGAATTTTGTCATTTATGATTTGTTGCTCTCCTTTACATCTAATTTACTTTTATCTAATTCCTTTACACTTATATCTTATCCCTTAGGGTGGGAATTTCGATAAATCCTTTCTTAGTGGGTCTCTATACTACAAAAACTAACTTCCTACCAAATTTCATCAAAATTTGTTCAGTGGTTTTGAACATTTCCTTATTAGTCAGCACATCAAAGTTGGATTTCAAATGTCAATACTAGAGGACACCCGTACCCACTTCGCGTTCCAATCCCTTTACATGCTACGTTTGTGTCGGAAGCTCGTCCTGTTAAATAATTTTCATATTTTAAACAGATCCTTCTACCATAACATCCCCATATATTGAATGAGTCCGTAGTTATTGATATTAAATATGTTCAAAAATGTATATGTTCAAAAATATTATAACTTCCAACTCAACTTACTATATTCTTATACTCGTAACCGCAACAAATAATTTTAAAAACTATTTTCTCCAATTTGTTATTGACAGTTTTATTTCGATTGCTCTAATGAATGTAATTTTAATCATGCAGTCAAGCACGATTAGAGTTTGAACAATTACCTCATCCAGTTAATCTAGTTAATGGACCAGCTGTGACTACATACAAATCTTCTAATACTAACTGACTCTAATTAGCAATTAAATCACCTCAATTTGATTATTTATTATTTCTATTCAACACAAACAAGGGTGTCTGCTTTTTTAGATATCTCATGTTGCATTTTTACTGACTGTATGTTTACTTTCAATTATAGAAACTCATGCTGACAATTTATAAATCAAAGCAGTTTAAATACATAAAGAGGATGAATTTTAACTCTATTAAGTCCTATAACTAAACATAGTAAAATAATGACATCATAAAGATCCAAAATAAACAGAGTTTCTGTAAGAGTGAGATTTAACACAGACAAAGATAATCAACCCTTAAAAAAGAATGAAATATTATTCAAAACTATGGAATAATATTTGGATATAAAAAGATGGAACTTGACTCTTAGTGATGTAATAAAATAATTTTATTTATATTGAAAATATTTGTTCCTTGATGTTTATACTTCTCTTTAAACTTTAGAATACAATATTTGTCATAAGAAATAACAATACCTAAATTTTAACAGTTTTTTAGTTTTGTTTTACGTACAATTATTTTACTTTTCATTTGCAATAACTATTGATTGATAATATGCTAATTGACTGTGACTAAATTTAATGGCTGTACACACTTTTTACGTTAGACACGGGCAGACTCATTAGATGTTCTATTAACTAAACGATGTCTATTACGTCCATTAGTCCTGTGAATTTTATTGCTTTTCATTTATTTAGCAATTGATTTTAAAAAGTGCCAATGGAATTTATCGTTTATTTTGCCCTATTTTCTTCCTAATAGCTTACAAATGTAGGTGCTCCAACAGTTTTATTGTTTTTGTATGATTCTGATTACCTTTATTTATTTTAAAAAACATTTTTATCATTAAATTCCAAGTTGAATAGTTTCAATTCGTAAATTTGGTTTTTAAGGTTGATTGTCAAACCATGGCTACCTAATGTTTAAACGGCTTTAAAATAGATAAGATAACTGCAATTTAAAAAGATAAAATGTCCTTATTAATTTTTGAGAAAATAAATACAAAAAGTATAATATTCATCAAGGATACGTAATTTGGTGCATATAAATTTCTGTTAAATTATAAACTTAGAACGGTATTTAAAAGCGTGTAAATTGTATTGTAAATTAACTAAAATTATCACACGTATTTTTTTCATATTTAAAATTTGAAGTAGTTAATAGTATATATAAGTTATCAAAACTGTAAACATTCACCTGTACTAATATGTGCTTTTTTATTACTTTTTATTTTATCACATGTAATATAAAAAGACAATATACATAAATTGTGTAGCTAAAAATTACACAGAATTGTTTACTCTAATTGTGTATCTAAAATTACTTTAGAGCTAAAACATAAAATAATAAGAAATAATAAAATATTCAATTGTGACACTATGCCTTAATCTATGAAAGGGAATTATTTAGTAAATATATTTACTATAATTGTTAGTATTCGGTAAGAAAATTTATAGTTAACCTAATCATAATAGGTTTATTATAATTTGATCAATTATTTAAATACTGACCTTAGCTTTATTCAAACAACAGCATGGTGACATTATTGAGTGATAATTCACCTTTTAGTACTGTCCAGTTTATTTTTTGGTAAATTATAAATGTACATATTTATTTATTCTCATTGTTTAATATGTAATTGTTATATTTTCGTTATTGTTATGTTTTCAGTGTTTGTTGAATTTTTGAGATTTTCTTGAAAATTTTTAGATTCTTCTAACTGATGTTAAGAATAAAATACTTTTTTTGGGACATAGTTTTTGGGGTTAGTAAAAATAACTTGCACTTTGGGGAGTGTAAACGTATTTTAAATATTTATTTATCTGCATTTTGTATTTTATATTTGTTATTTATTTCTTTTTATATTTATATTTACTATTTTCTTCGTTAGCAGTTGTTTAATGTTAATTATGCTTGCTTGTTTTTTAGCACGTTTAGTAACTTATGAATAGTTCTATAATATAATTTGATATTTGTATCTGCTTTGTAGCAATGCAAATTGTATAAGTAATTTGTATAATATCTTAATAGTTTATATATAATCAACTGTTTATTAGATAATGGAAATGTTATGTAGAAAATACTTACTTATTCTAAATTTAAAATAAGTCAAATATTACCAAGCGGTACTTGTTAGCTGTAAATTTACAAATTTAGTATAATAGTTTAAAGTAATATGGTATAGGATAAATTAAGATTTTAATAAGATTTACAAAGAGAGAGGCACTGTTTCATAAAAAAAAAAACAAAAACAAAAAAAACTATGAGAATTAGTTGAGGGTTGTTTCCTTTACCTGTTTTACTCCCTAAGTCACACACACAAAATAAACAGTAATTACTTCAGTAGAGTAGACTACAGAATACTACTGTATATACTTGATCATACGAGTATACTAACAGATCATACATCATTACTATTAGTATATGGATTCAATATGCTAAAAGCAGATGATGAAGAGGAAAATAACCCTTCTATTAGACTTATTACCTAATTAGAATCTTATCACGTATACTTATGAGATATTGTAACGACTAATACAACAACAACAAAAAAATACCTGTTAACTCTCAATTCGTTCAATTCTACCTTTAAATGTCAATTAGTAGATGAACCACCAGCAATATATGTATAAAATTCCATACATATAATATCCTAATGACGTACAATTTATTCTTTAGTACCCAACAGCCAAATATATATGTATAAACATATGTAATATCTTGAAGCTAATATGATTATAGCTCTGTGGTGTTCCACGTCTTGTATGAGACATTATCTGATTTAGACAAACACACATCAGAATTCTATAGTTTTTGTTTTTGTAAAACACAAAAAAAGTTCTATAAGTTTATATACAAACTAAATTTGTAATATACATCAAGAACATTTTATTTAAATTGTATTATTAATATCACTCTAATTGCTTATTAAAGATAAATATATCGTAGACAATATCACTTTGTTGAGATCGGCTTTTGTGGTTAGAGAGAGAAGATTTTAAGATCAATTACAAATCAATAGATGTTCATCAGTTCTCATGGATACAATTAACTGTGGGTTGAGGCTGAGTCTCTCTGACGTCATTCTAGTGTCTCCAATCCACAACCCCCACACACGTTGTTTGCTGAGTACAAATCTATACTTAATTAGGCTGCTTAACTGTCTCGATAAATGGTAATTAAGGTCACGTGACTGTTTTGTATTACTTAGGCGCCATTTTTAAGTGAGTGATCTGTTTTACCGTAATGGTTAGAACTCCTAACTTAAATTCCGGTTTCAAAAAATTTAAATATTTGGAGGTATAATCGAATGAATTTGGACGTTTATCACAATATAAAATTTAATTAAATGTAAAAAATGCTACTGATAAATAAAATAAAATATATAGCAGTTTAATAAAAAATGAACATAATAAATCATCTTGTTTTAGTATTTCGTTTTTTATAAAAGTTAAAAATTCATATTATGTTTGACATGAAATAACAATATCATTTTAGCAGCCATAAAATACAATATTTTTGTGTATATTAGTATAAAATCTATCCTTCAAGCTTCATTAAAAAACAATCTCAGCTCTTAAGTATTTGTATACTTAAGTAAAAATGATTTAACTGTAAAAGTTAGATGATTTTTAAATATTATCAAATATATATTTTGTGTTACGTAATTTTATTTTTAGTTACTCATAATACGAGTTGCTAACATCCAAATGTTGTAACGAATGGTTTTTTTTATATAATTTTTATCTAACGTTTGTGAATATCAAGAAATTATACAATTTTCAGTTTCTGTAAGCAAGAGCTGACTATTTAAATATATTTTATTGCTTTTAAATTTTTATATATATACCATATTAATAACCTTTAATGATCTTTAAAATAAAAGAAGAACTTACAGATCTTTAAAAATTATTAACACTGATTCTGAAATTACCAGTACAAAAACATTTTTAAAATTAATCAAATACGTATTTACAGTTATAGTACTGTTATTATTATTATATTCTTTACTTTAAAAAAATCCAATTTCTCTTAAAATGATTTTAAACCTTATAGACTTTGGTTCTTTTCAGGATACTAATTTAGAAAGAGTATGGTGAAGATCAAGTACGATAAAAAGTAAACATTTCTGACTTCCTGCCAAAGAAATATTTCAAACGTCCATTATCTCTGGCTTAAGCTCCAAGTCCTGACAGCTTAACTTTTTTAGTACTTCGTTTTATTTTGTTTTACAGATTAATTATTTATTTGTTGAATTAAACTATCTTATGTCTTGCTGTATTTCTTTTAGCTAATTTTATTTTGTCTTAATTTGTAACATTTTCTGATGGTTTATTTTGTTAGTCGTGTTTTTCTGGTTAAACCACTAATTGTCTTTAATTTGTTTTGTTATCCCTATTCACAAGATATTGATGTGTATTACATGCAAGTTTTTGTGTTTATCCAATTTTGTGTTTTTTTTTTATTAAATCCTTGTTGTCTTATGAATTTAATTTGGTGTTTGAATGTCATTAAAATACCCATACATTGGTCAATACTATACATGTTGTCAATGATAAGTGCATCATTGAGTATTAATATATTATTTAATAGCTTCTTAAATCGTATTTTTCAATCTAATTTATGTAGGTTTTGAATTAAAATAAGTATGTTTTAAATCATAAAAACACATACCTTTATCAATTGAACTTTTTCTACATATTATTAAACTCAAATATTAACTAATCTACGTCTTTTTTTTACATAATGTGTACTATCATTAGATAACATTTACTTATGGTGGGTTGGTTAGTACTGAAATGTTTTGATAAACATTGAATATTATAAGAATAAATATCTTATAAGAATAAATATAAGGTTCAAAGCTGTCATTAATTTAATGTTCGAACGAGGTTCACAGACAAGTTTGAACACAATTCAATATAAAAATAACAATTAAAGAGTAAAATGATATTAAAGTATTTTTAAGCTGTCACGTAAAATCTTTTTAAAGTATAAGTTGATTTGTGTCTTGGCTTTGTTTGTAGTGATTTGTTTGGAAAAAGTCAAAATCCCTTCGTGACTTTGTTTACAATAAATCATTACCATCATTTATAATTAATTTTACAAACATTTTGATGTAAAATATATTTAGGAACGTTGTAGTTGTAAATAAATTTTCATTTTAAACTCAAAAATGAATACTGACAAAATGTCACTTGCTTTAACTTTTACAATTGACTTATCTGTTTAGGATGAAGACATTAAATCTATTTTCCTACTTCCAAAGCTTAAAATGTTACAGTAGGAATTATTATATTTTAAAGTTTAGGAAACCATTTTATTTTTCATTAATTGATTGTACTCGTAGAATTGATAATAATAATGTTTCCTTACGCAAAAAACGAATGATCATATTAGTTATATATTTTAGACACGTTTTAAAAAATATTCACTTTATTTGAGATTTCCATTTAAAAATAAAAACTACAACTTCATGTACATGTTTGTTATAATTTAGTATTGTCCATACACGTACGGTGGTGTATTATCACTACTGCAAGTGTATTTCTATAAGTAGGGAAAATGTTATACTAAGTACTGTGGATCATATAAAATTTATATTTAACACAAATATATTGTGTTATAATAGAGTGTGTAATGTATTTGCTTACAGTGTAAAATGTTATGTGAAAAATTCATAAAGTAATGAATAAGTGAGGGCTGAATATGTTTTATAATTATTTTAATTTGTCATTACTTATATAAACGTAGTTTTATATTTGAAAAAGATTTTAACGATACAAATGACTTATTACCATTGAAATATAGAGTCACGTTAAATAAAACAGGTACTTATGGAAATATCACAAAACTCCAGCATTGTAAACTGTTATTTGTCAGGGCTGTGTAAATTGAAAATGACATATGTTACTGAAGTAAACTTGTGTTTGGATGTCAACCAACCATTCTTCCCCGATGTTCTCTGAGAATATGAAAAGTGGGATATTTTAATCAAGACGTTTTAAGAAATATATTTCTTTATGTTGTCATTTCGATATAATTCAACAATATTATTTAATTATATATTCCTTGAAAATTTGAAAATGTTAAAAGTAAAACTTTCATTTACGTTCTATATTTTTTATTTAGGAGCTAATCTAATTCATCAATGATCAAAACTGTTTTTTTTTTTTTTTTTTTTTTTTGTTACCAGCATGTAAGTAGTCTGTAAATCTTGAAAGCATAGAGCTATTAAAAGAATGTTTAAAGATCATGCTTGTAATTAAATTTATACTGTAGATATCCAAAAGAACTTTATTCTGTAAGACCATATAAGCTGTAATAGGCCAGGCGCATTTAATGTGCATGTCTAGTGTATTTAAAAACATTCCTTAATATGCTGATAACAACTTTAATAAAACACAAAAACGCAGTTATTACATATTAGTTTTTTTTACATTCATACGTAAATAAGTTATTTATTGTTTTTAAAAACCAAATTTCTATCATCTAACTTTCATACCATCCCTTAGAACAGCCTTTGGTCTCACTATACCCTTAATGATTTGTTTCACTAAGTTTTAGTTTAGCAAATATGTTTTTTTTTTTTCATTTCTACAGTTGTGTTTATTATTTCTTAGTAATAAAACAATTAGTTTATTTTCATATGAGTGAAAAGTTGAATGTTTTAACGATATTAAAAAGGAATCCTATCAAATTAAAAATCAAGGTAATATGGTATTGTAATTATCAAAAACATTCTATTATCGACATTTATGATTATGAAAAAATTACGATTTTGTTTAGAAGTCTACCTGTAATCATTTCTTGATAAATAAATATAGTTTTGTGTGGTGGTTTACTCTTGAAATAGTTTAATTTTTAGAGTTGTAAATGGCTTCAAATTAACTTTACAACAATCAGAAAAAAATATACCTTAAAGATAACAACACCCGTACTAAGACACGTATGTAAACGGAAACAATTTCTCTACATCTATCATTTTCACGTATGTAAACGGGAAAATGATAGATGATGTATTTCTTCCATAAATCAAACTGAAATCAACATCATGTTACGACACACAATTGTGAGAAAAGGTATAAAATGTCTCCTAAGAAAATGAACCTTGGTAGGCTTCTTTTCAGGTCAATGCTCTTCACCCCAAATTAAGCATCCTCCCTCATATATTCAGTGGGATTTCATGTCCTTCTGTTAGGATCTCTTTATTGGTTTCATCAACAGCATAGCAAATCTAAAATGTGAGATATATTTAATCTTGATACTAACATGAGCATCTATTAGATTACCATTTGGTCATTCATACCTATCTGGAAGTACAGCTGAAGTTTTATGTTTTGTTTTTATGTACTAGCTAAGGAAGCAAAATTAAAGAAAGCTGGAAACATTTATGAAATAAAATTAATCCCTCTTTTACCTTTGTTACCAAAAAACTTGTTCAGTCAATTACAGAATAGCTCATGGATATTGCTAGTTCCTACAGTTAAACAAAACTTATTATCTAGTTGTGTTGACGTTCTTCAGAAGGATTGGTCAATAACTAACCGATTAGGGGAGTTGATCAGGATAAAAATTACTCGTATTATTATATTATGGAGTAATCTCATATTATGGAAATCAACAAAACCCAATCGAGGTTTTCCTTTGTAGATAATATTGTGTGATCAGTCCACATTTATATCAGCAGATAGACGGGTTTAAAGAAATCAATGTATCTAATAAAACATCATTTTACAGTAAAGTCTTACTTGTATTTTTGTAATGTAGTGGAGACGTAAGAAATGAATGCTGGAAAGTTTGCAAGAGCTAGATTAATTACTTTTAAATGATTCCCCGGAAACTGACGAACCTCAGTTGGCTCCTAATTGAAGTGTAACTCTTTGCTCACTCTATTTAACTTTCTGACCACTAAAGTGGGTTACGAAAACTCTGGAAAGGCGTAAGACTTTCTTTATCTCTAAAAACCATTTAATTGGAAGTAGTTGAAAGTCCAAACTGTTTAAGACAAGTATATAAATGTAATATATATTCAAACCAACAATAATGTAAGCATTTAGATGTATTATAATAGCTTTATTCCATGTGGTTTCTTAGTAAAATACTGCATCATAAAATATGAAATATTGACATAAGGTGAATCTTGGTCACATAAACATGAAAATATAATTTATTAATTGGCATATTTTATTTTAATTTGATTCCCTTGGTCTAAGAATAGTAAATATGGTTTACCAAACTCGACTAAAAGAATATTTTTCTTACTTTTGTTTATATAGTAAAGAATATTTATTTCATTTTAGGGAGATCCTAAAATTTTTTGCTATTATTTATAAATAGTACTTTTCCCCATTGATTTTCTTACATATGTGATAATTTAAAGTACAGGAACTATGTTAACAAAGCATTTAACACTGTGAAAATACAATTATTTACAATATTTAATATGAAAGCAATATCTTTAAAAAATTATAAGTTGTTACTTATACTATTAATCCAAGCTCGAAACTATATGGATACAGAATAACTTTAAAATCGTATCACGCACATTTTATGAGTTGTATAATTTGTTTTATACTCACTCGTAGATTTTTCATACAGTTGTTAAAATTTTGGAATCAAAACTACAAGCTTTTTTAGGGCCAGTTGTGAAGCGATAGTGTGGTCTCATGTTTATACAATGCAGTCCAAACAAGGAGTAGTGGCAGACTCAGTAACTAATCAAATTACCATCACAAATACTACTGATAGATGAAACATATTTTGTATGTTATTGTCAGTTAGGTCTCTAATTATTATTGTTAATTTTGGCATCACGAATTATCTTAAGTATTAAAAGTGCTATAGTTTAGTTATAGTGTATGGAGTAAGGGTGAAAATTTATTAAACTAATCTATTGAAATACAAATTTACGTATTCACTCACTGACCACATTTTTTTACTATTGTTTAAGAACACAAACTATTATGGCATTTATGACAGGACATCATACACAAGGAGATATTGTTCCGTTTAAAACCCTATAATCTGCCTTATTAGCTTCGGGGATCAAATCATCAGATTAATAAAAATATTTTCCATATTTCCTTTTCAATTACTTGCATAACCAAAATGAATTTCAGCTTTTGCATGGGTGTAATAATTTAAACATATTTTCTGATATATAAAATATACATAAACATAACCCGCCTTATGATATGTGGTTTTATTTCTTACTCTCCTATGTGGTGTAGTCTACAGGAATGCAGCGTTGCACTCAATAAAAGTTTCGGATGCTTATAAAATATTAACTTTTGTAAGTGATGCATACAATCAGTAACTTATATTTTCAGATATTTTTAGTTTGGGTAAAGGCTCCGAGACCTAGTTATAAGCTTTAATTAAACCGTGTTAGCTATTTTAAATTAAAACTTTAGAAATGTTTGATAAGATCGTCCAAAAGAAAAGAACTTTTTGGTCAAAACAAATAAAAGAAAAATATATAAACACAACACTTTATCTACAACATAACAGTACCTTAATATGTTTTTCGATTAATTATCATGCATTTTTTGTAAATTAATTTTACTACGTTGACCGTGTCATAGTTTCTTTGAGGTGTTCGTCCTACTCGACATGTTGTCTCCCAAAAATCCTTTAAGGTTCATTAAAAAGTGATAGTCAATTAAAGATAACAGATTTCCCACCTGCCTTTGAAGTTCTTCCTATTTCCGTACACTGGAACGAAGGCCAATCATTGTCACGATCAAGAAGAACACTTTTAAAGACAGAATTTAATTTAATTTGTTTTGGATGAGACTTCAAAATCTTTAAAGAATATACATTTAGGCAGCTGAGTTCATTGTTTTTCTTTTTGGCATGAACCCAACGAAAGTGAACCGTTTCGGAATAAAACCATCACCCTAATTTGTGTTATGTTCAAATTCGATTTTTCTTTTCTGAGTTGTGTAGATGAGTTTTAGTAATGACATTGCATCGATTGATACTTTGTTTCTGTTGCTTTGTAGGATAATCAATTTTCGTCTCTGGTTTTAAAACGGTCAAGAATTCACTGGTTTTATTCTATTCGTCCTGTTTTATTGATGTTTGGTCCTATAAATGTATTTAAACAGAATGATAACATTTTGCAATTTAATATTAATACTCTGAAGGCAAGTTATATCCAGAGAATTTGAATAAAAATACGGCCTAAATTTTAAGCTACAAAATTGTTCAACTTATTTAACAGATATGTAACGTAACTTTTTCCAATTTTTCTTTTATACAACTAAATTTTACAAATTATTTATAGACATTAAACCTAACATTCCTAAACATTGGTACTTTAAACCTTTTATCAACATTTATTAAGTTAAGGCCTGATATAGTTGTACCTGCAATAAATTATTTACTATACAAAATACATTATAGGCCTAATAGGAATCATTTTACAAAATGATTTTCTTGGATTCAAACATGTCTTGTATTAAAACTGAAATAAAGGCTTTGACATTGTTTTATAAGTAATAAGTTCAATACAAATAAATTAGTAATGAAACATTCAATAAGTTTCGAACGCTGGAAATTTGACTGTCAGACCTGAAGTAGCAATTTTGTTGAAACGGCAAATAAGGTGTATTATGCTTGGAATAAGGTTGGTTTTATATCACCAATTTGACATTCATTCCCTAAACTGTATCTAGATGTATATTTAGGATATTATTACTAAAATAACAGCAGCCACATTAGTAAAAATATTTTAAATCTATACCAAGGTAAATTTTTTTAACATTAAAAATAATCCTTTTATTTCTTAATAATCTCATCTAAGATTATTAGAGTAAAATTTCGGAGCTTCCTCTCTTAATCTTTGAAAATATAAAATACAAAAACCATTTACTTATAATTTCCTAATGAGGAACAAGAACATTCAAGCTTTTAAATTACAATTAATTTCGATTAATTTTTCCTTTCTAAAGACCAATTCTCATAAGTTTGATGTTTGAAGACTTTGTAAAAATACTGTGTTTCCCTTTACGTTTTTCCCAAGAAAAACTAATATTTGCTGTGCTTTTCACTGTACAAATATATGCAAGAACTGTTTTATCTCCATATGTATTTTAGAGTTCAGATCAAATTAACGTAAGCCATCACACGTTACTGTATACAGAATGTTATGTAATTTGTCTATAAGAATAATCACTAATGAGATTCAGTGTGTCAAATACTTGAAATAATGTTTTCCAATCGATTTCATCGTTAAAAGGATATTACTAAACCAATCTTGTAAGTTTTTGACTAACTGATATTATTTGATTAAATATCTGCAAGGCGTCTTTAACCACATGGGCACTAGAGGTCGATTCTTAGAGATATCGACCTCTAATATCCAGGTACTAGAGGTCTATTACTATTCTACTACTATCAACTATTGTCGATAAAGATATCGATTCTTAGAGATATCGACCTCTAGTAAAGGCTCTGTTTCTATTTAAATTGCTATCAATACCTCCAACAAGAACTGTTTTATACAAACTCCACTCCCTGACAACATCCATAGAACCTCCTGGCAAAACATTGCAGAAATGCTTCATCTAGAAGTTACGTGACTTACTAGTCTTTCATGGAAATAAGATCCATTGCGATCCTTTTAAAAATATGATTTCGTAGTTTAGCTGTAAAATCCTTTGGAGCTTTTCGAGAGGCTTAAAGATTACAGGCCTGACCCGCTTTAAGGTGCTAAATGGTTCTAGGTATTGATCAATTTAGATCGGGAGGGAGGTGGGGAGTTAGTGGGTAATCTCTTTATATAGATGAAAAGTTTATATGTTTGTTTTGAAAAGCTCCACATTAATGATCTAGTTCAACAACCGCTGGAATAACTACTAAAGGCATTATCCTACCTATACATCTTGTAACAAAAAGAAACCTTTATTATTTATTCACATTATTTGTAAATAGTTTAACTAAGTGTAAGTGAGTAGATACGAGTTTTATAAAGTTAAATCTAAGTTGTAACTACCGTACTTAATATGAAAACCAATAGTTAATCTGCATTGTTATCTTCCTTAAGTAACTAAGTCTCTTAATATATAGCTCTAAACACTACAGTAATAAATTTAATAAATTTTATAATAAGCTTAGTAATGGTAGATAAAAGTTTCTTATGTCCCAACAAAAATGGATGATTTGAATAACTTTTTATATGCAAAAAATGTATCCTAAGTCCCCCTCAAATTAAATGAGTGTCAAACAATTAATGTTAGATTAGATCTTAAGAGAACATTATATGTTATAATACTTGCATCATTTATGATACAATAACATTTAAATAACTAAAGATATAATACAATTTTGAATTAGTTCTCTGTTGGGTAGGTTATACGTGAATTGAATTACTACGAATGTCAGTAAAAATCAATTGAAACTGTGCTAATAGTTTAACTGAGAACCGATTAACTCAGTTTCAATCCTATTTGAATTTTAAATCTCTCTTCAGCCACAAAAACAGTTTGCATTTCCACTTAAATAGAATTTCATGGAAGCCAATTAACTTTTTTTATAATTTCAATTAAATAAAAGTATATACAAAATTACGGTTTTAAAATGTCTTTAAGTTACAAAGTATTTACTTTCAGTAGGATTTTAAGTGAAATAAAAAATATTTATATCCTTTAGTCTAAACCCCAAGTGAAAAAACCCTATAATGCACGATAACATTTATTTATATCACGTCAGGTCATTTTAAGACAAGTATATAATTTATATATCAGCGCCTTTCTTTTATAATTTCGCCTGTATAATAATAATGTTGTATTTGTAGTAGTCATGATAAACAAGAAGCATTATTTTTTATAAATTTACTAATTTAAAACTCATGTAGAGATAGTGTTTTCAAAGATTAAAGATTTCGATTCTAAATATTTGAAGTACCAAAACTAACTCACTACGTGACCAATAGTCTACTGTTTGAAACACTTTTGCTAGTTACTAAGCCAAAAATAACTAATATATATGAACTATTTACAATACAACTGACATTTTAGCAACTTTGGGATAATGTTCGGCTAATTTAACGACACCTGAATTTTAAATTTAACTAAATATTACTTTTACACGACAAACCAATTATTCCCATTTATGTCCTGTATTTACCCACATACATAGATCAGTAACATATGAACAAAATAAAACATCCAGTCATATACCGAGTTGTAAAATAAAATGTCTAAAATAACAGAAACTGATTTTTTTCACATTTCATTCCAAATGGTCCCTATGTTAGTAAGCGTTGCTTCATACATTTATCAAATGTTTACCATTGTTTAAGTAATAGCCTTTACATCACTGTTAGATATAACTTAAATGTACATAAATATATTTAAATAAACATTTAGTCAAACATAAATATTAATTTAAAGCTATATAAATATAAGTGCATGTGCTGTCAATATGTACATTAAGTTCCAAGCCGGGCACTCTTTTTTTATTGTAAATTGATCGGAAGATTGGTAGGTTAATTCTCAGCTTTATAAGCTAAGGGTTCTCAGTCCGATCCCAATCAGAGTCGTAACACATTTTGAGAGGGATCAGCTGATAACTACCAGCTGTTAATTTGTCATTGGAATTTTAATTAATGACTCAACAGGTTAGTAATGACTAAATTCGCTCAAATACACACATCACACTTATTAAAGATCCATTTTCGGCCATATCTTTACGATTGTTGTCTTAAAAGAAAATTTTAAGAATAAATAAATATTGTGAATTTTACGTATTAATGTGTATATGAATATAGTAAAATGTTCTACTTTATGCTTTACTTTGTTCAATGTGTTGAGAAATTATGATTAATACAGGACTTTTTTTGAGGATTAATATCCTTACTTTATGTTTTTGTCTTTTTTTGTTTTTTCCTTGTTCAATATTTAAGCTTCAGTAAGAGTAATCATACGACAAACATATTACATAAATAACTTCTTAAGATATCTGTTTTCTATCCTAGTTAATTTGTTATATACGTCAATAGCAGACTGGTGTAGAGTCATCATTATCAATATTTCATTTCAATATTTAAAATTTGAAATAATTTTTAGACTATATTAAAAACATAAAACGTGGATAATAAGACGAATTTCATATACATATATATTTTATTGTGTATTTTTCAAAATAATACAACAAATGAAGTCAAAATCAACGGTTCAAATGTACGTCAATATAAGTACCAAAATGAAGGTGATAGATCTCCACATACTACGTTTCACCATTCTCAGCTCAAAGGAGTATACGAAATCGTCAAACTTAATCACAATAATATTTTTTACAATTTTGACTTACTCATATTGTAATATTAAAGAAATTTATGTTTTCTTAATTTTACTAAACTGGTAAATTATTCCAGATAAGAAGATACTAGTATATTTAATGTTAGTACGAGTCCAGTTTGCGTTATCAAAAGACGTGATGGGGGGGGGGGTTTACTGAGGAATGTCAATTTTCTAATAGTTAAACGATGCTGAGCCTACCTTTATCGCCCTTTTACTAATTAACTAATTCACTCATAAATTAAAGTATGACGGTTATTATTTTATCTAACGAAAACTAAAGGATAAGATTTAGTTACATTATTTAAGTAAAAACACATATTGCGTATACAGTTTTTAAGATGTATAAAATAGTTCTTTATTTTAAAACATTTCAATAAAGTGACAAAACATTATGTTAGATCACTTTATTTATCATTAACCATATCTAGTTATGTGTTGGCAAAATTTTTGGACTACAACCAAGATACTAAAATGTTATTTCCTTTCATAAAAGCGTAGCTCATGGGTAACAAATATTTCGTAGCACACAACGTTCTCCAAACATATATTTCCATTCATGTCACAGTATTTATTGGAACGCAACACTAAGCAGCAGGTGGAGTGGCAAAAACAACCACTCAAACATGTGGTTTTTTTAGCCTATCCTATTTTGATCTTACTATCCTGGATGCTTTATTTTTTATCACTAACACTAAAAAAATTTAGTGCTTTTTATAGTATCTCGTTGTTTTGTGGCATAATAAATATTTAAATATGGATTTATGTTTTTTATTTAGTAAATAAGTGTTGAAATAAAAGAAATTTGCAGAAATTAAGTATCAATTAATGTTTATCGTTATATAATTCATATTCAAACTACTAGTAATCTGTGACATAGCCAAACAGTATATTTTATTTATTTAATATTTTCTTATATTTTTTGTATGCAGGATGTTTATTGCTATATTACAATAGTATTCCGCCTCCCTGATATATTTTTATGTTTCTAGCTAGTCATATGCAAATATTATTCCTAAAGGATTTTTAATATAAATAAAATTATTTCAGGCATTACGACAAAAAACTAAAAAAAAATTATGTTTAAACGCTTTTTTATTAATAAAAATGTCTAATATGCTGATAATAATGGCGTTTCGGTAAGTCAGTTACATAGATGTTGCGTTTTGCTGTTTTAAAATCACAAAATATAATTTGTCATTAAAATGACAGCATTCATGGATTAGATGATTTGCAAATAAAAATAATAATAACAATATTTTCGAAGTGTCATTGTAATTTTCAATAAGCAATATATTGAAATGTAAAAAAACCACTATAGTTAATATGACGGCTATAGTAAGATTAATGACAAAATAAAACTATGTTTTTCACTGGTACTAAACATTACACTTACGGATTTATTTCCTTAAAACAAATAGTTTTGTTTGTCTGCTATCAGTTCAGCAAGATGGATAGAATATTGAGTAATTCTACTGGGTAAAAACATTTAATGTATGGTATTACTTAATTAATTTTTATAGCTTTTTTTTATTTCAGACCGTAGTAAAGTACCAATTTACATATATTAAAACACATGGAATAAAAGAGAAATGAAGCCAGTAACACATGGAACTGTCATAATCATTCCACAGCAGGAAACTATTATCTGTCAGATCTCTTTGTAACAACATGTATCCGTTATAAGCCACAAAGGGAACAAGTGTTTGAATATTAACGAAATTTTCACTCCCTCTACTGTTGAAAGTTTACTATTATTGAATCTGTTGAACTGTAAAAAATATTTTGTCCATCGTAGTTAATATATAAGTATTTTCTTACATTAAGTGTTTAAATAAGTCACTTTTTAATGAAAATTAAATATTTCACCGTACAGTAAACTTATGAATGGATTAAATGTGTTTTAGAGGCTTATTAAGAGATTATAATTGATTTATTGTCTGTTATATTATGTAACATACGTTTTAATAAATGTGTTCCCTATCAAATATAAAGGTAAAATAACTACGATTTTTTTACGTAAACTCTTGACTAAGGGTAAATTTAAAATTCACATGGAAGTTTATTACTTTTAAAAAGATGTTGGTAATAAAGACATCAATTTCATTTTAATTTTTTTAGGATATTATATTATCATGTAGACATTTACGGATCATGTTATTTTCTATTTGATTGCCTTTATCATTTCCATCTAGGTAAGTTAAAGATACAGTACTAGGATTACATAATTACACACATAAAGAATCCATGTTAACGTTTTTTATAAAGCTAAGAATGGCACGAAACCCTTCTAAAATATTACCTTACATTGAATCCCAGCTCATATTCTCTATTATATCCCATATAATAACTATCAGTATTTTTTTTATTCAATATATTGTGTCTTTAGACGATTGTAATGACTATTATTCTCTATCTCATACGCTAAAAATTGTGTGATGTTACTTTTATGAAAAGAAATGTCATTTTAATTAGGACTACTACCCATATTAATAATGCACCCAATATCTAGTATCATTAACTGCACTTAAAAACATGTGCCAATTTTGAAATTTCTTAGTAACGACTTGAAATAAAAAAATATTAATTTATTTTTTCATTTCACATTTAACTAATTGTTGTTAAAAGATTTAATCCCTTAAACTTTATACTAACACACGGTAAATTCCTCTTTTTTTTCATTAATTGAAAATCAATTTACAGTTAAAAATCTCAATTTATGTTATTTTGCCAGTACTATCAACATATTCTTAGAAGGAGGCTAAATTAATTTAGGTATAAAGACGAGTATAAATAAGGCAGTGAATTAAAAAAATTGTATCACGGAAAGAGAGCTCTTACAGAAGTCAAAATTGTTACATGTATTTTAAATATAGTTTGAGAAAATAAAACATCACTACGTGAACACTCATTATATAAAATAAATAAATAGTTGTGTATTCATCCCCCTCCCCCCTGGTAGGTCGTGTTTAGTTAATGAGACATTATATTATGAACTCCACTAGACTGTGCTAATTGTGTAAAAACTAACAATACCAGGTCATTAAGGCTCGGGTGCCTGATTTACATAATGTTTATGTAAATGATTGCTTAACAAAATGACGTCTGCTCATTTACACTTAATTATGAAAGGCACATATTTATTGTGGTTAGTAAACAATGTATGATAATGTACATATTGTATAGGGCTTGTATACTTATGTGGTACCATTATGTAGAGTTTGTAAGCTACATTAGATCTTATGTAGCTGATTACTCTGTATATATTTAGCTATATTAATGTAAAGAAGAACGCTCAAAGCAACTGAACTTCATATAAAGAAGTATATTACGATTATACAATATAATTCAGGATTTATATAATAAACAGCAAATAGTTTACACAATCAACATATTCTTTACACATGGACACATGAAAAAAAGTAATTACATATGGGAAGGTTTACTAGTTAAATCACATGTAAAACCATAAACTTTCATTTAATTACACCGTTTATGAATAATAAAATGAGGGCCAATACCACCTTACGTGTAGGGTGGGTGGGTCTTCACTAACGAACGATTATACATCAAAAACTCTGTGGGAAGGTCAATACTACTTTGACATTCACTAATGTTAACATTAATGTATTAACAATATAATTATATGGGTATTTCAATTTGGAAAATTATTATGGAATCAACCAAACTGGAATAATTTGATATAACTGGCTTAGTTAATTTTGTATAGTATGTTATTGAGTTTACTTTAGAAATTTTTTATTTTAAGTCAAACGAATACCAAATATTTAAAAACTTCCTGTTGAATAGCTATTATACTTAAAGAATCTCACCTTTACTTTGTTACATAGAGTTTATAAATGTTGGATTATTTGTTTGAAATAGTGTAAAAATTGTTTTAAATTTAATTATCTTTTAAACTTTGGTTATATACTCGTATAGATATCCCATTTTTAATATTGGTTTGTTTAGGATATTTTATAACAATAACGATATGTTAAGTTAGTTAAATTTAAATAATAATATTGACGATGTCACCTTGTACTGTAGCTCTGCTAAAAAATTGTAACGTACGTGACAATAAAGAAATTTTAATAAGTAATTTCCTATTCAGCAGAGTCAACTCTGTTGTGGATAGTAAGACTTTTAATAAGGTTTAAATTATATTTTAAAAACTACATACTTAACTTCAATGTACAATTTCCTCATTACAATCTAAATGTATTATATCATTTAGTAATAAATCTACATTGCTACAGTTTATTTACATAATAAACATTTTAACTGATATTTTATTGCAAATATAGAAAACTGAAGAAAAGAAAGGCTCTTAAAGGGTTTTATTTAGACAGAAATATCAGGTACACAAATGGATATTTGTAAAATATATGAATGGATTACGTGGGGTTTCATAAATATACTTTACACACAGTAATCCCTTTTGTAGCCAGAAATGTCAAATGTTGAATAATTTAAAATAGTGTTTGAACTATTATTCCCATTGAATTTTATTTTCTCCAAATGTCTTTTCCAGCCATTAAACTTATTTTATGGCTATTAAACTACTAAACTATTTCAATTCCCTCCAGATAATTAAAAAACCTTAATGCATTATGCTGAGGGCGTGATATCAAACACAACAGTCATATGTCACAAGGAGAGTCATAAATCTGATAAAACGTCCATTTCAATTCATGACACTGTGTGTATTGGATTTTGGACGCAACATTAGGCAGCCAACGAGATGGCAGTGACAACTATCCAAACATGGCAATTATAGCCTGAGCCATCATAATATTTGCATTTCTATCATTTTCTCATTGGCTGATTGATTTTTATGACCTCCATAATATTTATCCTTTCAAATGTAAAAAATACTTACGACAATAATTTATCTTTTGATTTTTTGTAACATTCTTTAATCAATATTACACCTAATTTATACATGAAAAGTTATAATTTATAGAAATACTTATTTTCAAGTAAAACATTATGGTTTTTGCAACTTAAATAATTTGTATCATCTCCCAAAAATAATTAAGTAAAAGTAAAACGATTAATATATATGCCAAGATGTAGCATATAGAGTTCTTAATTTATAAATTACCAATTTACACTTATGTGCCCCCTGGTTTTCTTCAGTTTTTGATTACACATTTGTTTTCTGTATTGCTCATAATATTAATATTGTTGTTTGAATTGTTGAATTGTTTGATGGCTGCTAAATAACACTATGAAGCAAAACAAATTATTAAACTGTTTTGTATTCTGAGAATCGATCTTTACTAATTATATTAAAATATTTCATTGCTAGTTATTCCGCATATTTTGGATTACATTATTCTATATACTTTGGAAATTAAAAAAATAAAGCTAATAATAAATAAATTTATCCATATTTTAAGAGAAACACATTTTTTAAATTATTATTTACAAGTATAAATACCTCCAATAAAAGTAAGTGTATATTTAGGAGCTTGAATTATTTTTTCTTCTATATTTTATTGAATATAGGTACAAAAAAAATAAAATTAACTTAAAGTTGTAATTTATTCTTACTGTAAAAACATATTTCATAAAGAAGGAAGGGCTACATAATTGTTAAAGCTATTTTTAGACAACGTAGATTGTTGAGAGGGTGTAACAGTTCCATTGCTCTACATCTCCTCAATGTTCCTTGAACAATCCTCTAACTAACAATGTAATACGTTAATCTTGTTGAACTAACAAGCTATGAAAGCCAAACATTCTTTTTGTCAGTAAATTTGTATTTTGAAGAATAGAGAGATTTTTAAAGACATTTAAAGTGTTGATTGAAAACCCATTCAGTTAAAATATTTAAGATGTAATAATATTTACATTTTATACCTAAGCATTAAAAAATATATACAGTTTTTTGCTCCTTAATTTTTATATCTTATTCCAGTTGGTGTATGTAATATCAGTATATATAAATACAATCTCCCTTCAAGATAATAACAGGTTGTTACTAGCACCCCCAAATACGTGTTTTATATTGGGTTAGTAATTAGAAAATTAGTAAAGTTAGCATAAATAATCTCATAAGTACTATGAATTATAAGATTAACAACGTAAAAATTATAATTATAATACTACCAGTACACTTTTGTTTCTAAAACATAAAATATATTTCTGTTAATATAGTGAAGTTTCTCCTAAACATAGTCAATTTAATCGTTGACTAGATTTTCCTCTAGCAACATTAAAAAAAAAACTCTAGTGATATAAAACGGTGATGTAATGCCATTGTAATATGTAGTTCGGTGATCTCGTAGGTAGTGATTTTTGGAAATATCTTACGTCAAATATCCAATAACATGAACTTCTCTCCTAGCTGTTTCCATACTCTTCTGAATATCTGCAGCTGAACTCTTGTAATATATTTAGTATTTCAAAATTATTTTGAATACTCAGAAGCATATTCTGTAATGAAAAATATAAATCCAAGAAGAATATTGCAGCTTTAATAATAGAAATTGTGAGGAAAACATTTAAATTCGACCATATCAAAGTATTAGGACCCGTAATAAAAACTTTCACTGAAACGACTAAAAATTCTACTTGGAATTCGATATTTTGAGATAGCACACATCGAGGTAACTATCGAACAAGAGAATGTTTAAGTCGTACATGTTATGTAACCGACGGATGTATTTATGGTGGATCATAATAACATGACATGGTGATAATGGCTTGTTATTATGCTAGGGGTAGACAGGGGTGAAAGGTGTTTTTTAACGTTCAAAGTGAAGGACGTCGTCATTGTTATTGTTCATATTACATGAAACTCACAATGGATTGGAATCGTTATGTAAGATTCATGTACATTATACGAATTCATAAAACAAACTAGCTGTGGTAATTTAATTGGCATTTATAACAATATAAGAAAAATGATATAATAATCAAATTGAAAAAATCCTAGATTACCATCCTTAGATATTAGAGATTAACGGAATCTTTTAAAGTGATCTCTATAACATTTTACTTATATTGATTGTAACAAATTAGTTTTGAACTCTTCTTTTGTGTGTTTTAGAAACGTCATATCCTATATTTATATAATAGATTTTATGTTAATACGAACACATACGTTTTTTGTTTAATAACTATAAATGTTATATGTCTAATAAAATAATCAAATTGGGTTACGTATTACGATTTTTTATTTTTAACCAATTTATTTATAAATATGAGTTACGTGTAGCATAATTATTTGTTAATAACTTAAGTATCAATATTTGAAATTAAATTTAATCAGGTGACACTAATCTACATGTAATATTATTATGTTACATTGATTTAATGTAATTATAAATCACTAAAATATCCTGGAAATAAGTATAGCACATTTTGTTAATAACTAACCACATTAGGTTATCAGTGTATGTGTGGATCAAATGACAGGCTACAACAAAGGATACTAATATATTATTTTCTTTACTGAAAGCTTTGCTCTTCGGTATCAAATATTTCATAGGACATAACCTTTTCTAAACATCTATTCCCATTCATGTCACAGTATGTATTGGAACTTGGCCGCAAACATTAGGCAGCTAGTGGAGCGGCAAATACAACCACTCAAACATATCGGTTGTTGTTTGGTTTATAGCTTATCCTTGCTTTTATCTTACCAACCTGGAGGCAACAGTCCTTAAGATTTTTTTTATAGCATATTGTTCGTTTATGACCTAACAGATAAAAATGCTTAGTTGGTATTATTGAACAAATATAGTCAGTACATTTTAGTCATTTAATCATTATGTCATAACTTTGTTGCTAATGACATACAAAGTTACTCGATAACACTTTAGTATTATTATCCATACTGATGATACAAATCAGGACCATTCTATGGAGTCCAAAATCCATCATACTTGTGTTTGTAATAAATTATATTTGAAACTTTTAGATTAAAAAAAAAAACTGTGCAATAAACTCTAAACGTAAAATTTATTAGTTTTCATTTAATCCTAAGCAATATTCATATGTTAAAATGTTGAGTCTAATACAACTGTCATTAATTATTCCCTCAAATAATACGTCCACAGTTTATTCTGTGTCTTAAATCGATTCCCAGGATAAGATCCTATTTTATCTTTCGGCAAAATACTACTTCAAATCAAACTTGTTCTATGATATGTTTTTAAATATTCCCCCCAATACAATTACATAAAACTATTTATATTTTAAACTTGACATAAATTGAATAGAAATTGAAAATGTATCGATAAAAGAGTTGGGGCTATAATTATTTAGACAGGAAAAAAGAGAAGAAATATTAAATGATGTTTATACAAATATTGTATTTAAATTTCAAAGAATAATTTGTAACTTAATTTTAGTTGCTATACTATTTTATTCAAGATAATATTTTGTTTTTGCAAGATAACATTTCAAGAATTATAAAACCAATTAAAAACACATCATGGTAACAGCATAGTCTCAAAATAGTAATTGTTAGATGCACAAATATATAAAATATATAAAGTTCACGCACTAGGCTTTGGTCTATGGCTGCTTGTAAATGAAAATAAATAAAAAAAATTGGGCCACCTATCCTATTTTGCTGCACTCTAAATAAATAAAATACTGTAATAGTATTTTAAGAAAAATACGGGCTTGTCTAAAATAGTTAAATGATACAAAAATCATATTTAAATGTACTTCGAAGTTATAATGAAGTATGAGCTTTTATAGATAGTATTAAAAAAACCTGAAATAAAAGAGACATAAAACCTGTACCACATGGAACTGTCACAGACATTCCACAGCAGGAAACTGTTATCTGTCAGAGCTCTTTGAAACAGCATCCATCCTTTTGTATGCCACAAAGGGGATAAGTGTGCAAACGTTAACAAATTGTTCACGCCCTTAACATTTCATAGTTTCGAAGTAAGGAATCCGTTTAACTATATAACATAATTTGACCATTGCAGGTAATTTGCTAGCATTGTCGATCATAGGTGTGTAAAAAATACCTTTATTCATCAAATTTAATTGTTTCACTATAAAATTAACTTCTAAGCGTTTTAGTTGTGTTTTACACTTATGATGAGTTATACATTTTACAAATGATTGAATATGTGTTTATCCACATAGTTACATAAGTCAAAATAATTTTAGAATATTTGTAGTACATTATGTACTTTTTAGTGTATAGTCAACTAAACGTACTTGTAAAATGAATATAGAAAATATATATAATATTTCAAAGGCTTTTGATGGTTAAAACCTTAATTTCGTCTTTCCTGTTATCCGTTTGAGGTATTAACCGATCTTTTTTACCACTGTTTCAGTTTTAAAAACACTTAAATCGTTAAATATATTGAATAAATTTACCAAAATGAATAAATTCATACGAACAATCTACTTTCAAACGATAAATTAACAATTTGAACGTTTTTTTATCGACTTCATATAATTTTTCTTCGATTATTTTGTAGATTAATAGTCCTTTCTTCCTATTTATTAACCAATGATGTTATTAAAATGTTCCTATTTTTAACATACCAATTTGAATTTTACGTTAACCCTTCTTAAATTTATACTTTCTAACTTCAAGTTTGAATCTGATTACAGGTTCAATTCTAAACATATATTATCAATACAATATATTTTTACAAGATGGCTTAACGAATGTATGAGAAAAAACGTAGGCTATAATTGTAAGGTGCGATGTAAAAAAAAAAAAAATTCCATAACAGAAAAAAGTCCTTACATAAGTGAACAATGTTTGAGGTAGGTATTTTAATATAGTAAAATAGAATAAAAGAGCATACAATTTTTTATTTTTTAAAAAGAGAACAAACATCACCTACGTAATGTAAAACGTAAGATGATAGTTATCTTTTTTATCATCATATCTTAAGATTTTTTTCAAATTATATGTAAGTGCAAAGACTTGTTAATGTAAGGTCAGGTATAAATATGTGCAAAGACGTGTTAATGTAAGGTCAGGTATAAATATGTGCAAAGACGTGTTAATGTAAGGTCATATATAAATATTTGCAAAGACGTGTTAATGTAAGGTCACGTATAAATATGTGCAAAGACGTGTTAATGTAAGGTCACGTATAAATATGTGCAAAGACGTCTTAATTTAAGGTCAGGTATTTTTATTTTATTTTATTTCCCACGGTTTAACCAATTTTACAAAAGTACAATAACATACAAGATGGCAGTCTATGATTCACGTTACTTATTATGATTATGAACTATAACTGTCAATCAAACATTTCAGTAACAACAAATTAAAATAGTCTGAACAGTCCAATAGCATAACAAGTGGAGTATGTAACCATCGTGTGACAATACAATAAATTCTAAAAATAGTAACAGCAACAAAAATCTAATAAATAAATAACCCAAGTAGAATATACAGATATAACAGATACAATAATATAAATAACAATAAATAACATATGTAGTAATAAATAGGAATAGATAACATAAATAAAATATGAAAAAGGTAACAATATTAATTATATATAAATACGTGAAGTTGGGGAGAAATGATTGTGAAATTTTAGAGTGCTTATAGGTGTAGGAAAGTGCGAAAAGTGAGGAGACTATGCCCCCACATACACAGGTGTAGCTCTTTAACGCAGCTACCTAAAGATTGAACAATCACTACACTGGTATTAAAAGTGATATATGCAATGTGGGGAGACCATGCCCCCAACAACACAAGTGTGGCCCTTTAACGCAGCCACCAAGCACCCACTTCACAGAAACTAACTCCACCAGAAACCAATTCCAATCCACTTGCACAAAGAAGACTCTACTCTCCATTGTTGTTAGCCAGGGATAGGACCAGACGTCGAAAAGTTCCCAAGGAGTCAAAGAAGAAATCCACCACATTGCAGGCCTCATTTCCAGGTCTCAGCATTCTGGGAATAGGACTATGAAGAAAGGTATTTTGTATTTCTGTATCTGATCTCAAAAAGGTAATGCGATATAGTAGCTGAGGGGACTCTAAAGTTAACCAGTTGTAGCAAATGAGGACAATCAATATCACCATTGATCAGCTTGTAGAGGAATAACATATCTGCAACTTGTCGTCTAGAAATCAGAGGCATAAGACTTAGGTTGGTTTCAATGTCGGCAATAGGGACCTCTCTATAGGCATAGCCATTCTTCACATCCAGCATTCTTATAAATCGTCTCTGGATGGACTGAAGGTTATCTATTTGTCCCGACTGATATGGAGACCATACACAGGAAGCATATTCCAGAATCGGTCTCACCAATGACTTGTATAAGAAAGCCATTGTCCGAGAGCTGAGACCAAATTTACCCAGTCTAAAGACAAAGCCCATCATTCTTGATGCTCTCAAACAAATGGTATAAATGTGCGCCGTGAATTCAAGTGACGAATCCATAAGTACTCCGAGGTCTCTTACAAGATCGCACCTCTCAATGGGATCTCCATCCAAGTACAGGTCAACAATAATTGGAGATTTCATTCTACGAAAAGTAATACGTTTGGACTTTGTTGGATTGATTTTCATTTGGTTTAGCACGCATCATTGAGAGAGTTGCTGGAGAGAGTCCTGCAGCAATCTAATATCCTCCTCTGTTCTTATCTCCTGATAAAGCTTAATGTCGTCAGCAAACAACTAATAACTGACTCCCAGTTTACTACCAATGTCATTGATGAATAGTACAAATAAGAATGGCCCCAAAAGAGACATCTGAGGAACACCCGACGTGGCGATGAAGGAGGAAGATACATTAGACCAATATCTTACAGCCAAAGTCCGATTCTGTAAGTAGCTTTCAAACCATAGCCACACATCGCCAACAATCCCATAACCCTTCAATTTGGCAAGAAGATGGCTGTGACTAACCTTATCAAAAGCTTTAGCAAAATCTATGTATATAGCTTCCACCTGATTTTTTCTACCAAAGGCTTCCAATATAAAGTCTTGAACTGGAAGTAGATTAGAGATTGTAGATCTTCCCAAAGTAAAGCCATGCTGCTCATCCACGACCACCTGCCTAAAACAAGGCTTGACAAAATCCAGTACCAGACTCTCAAATACTTTTCCCACTGCTGATTGGATGACGATGGGACGGTAATTCCTGATATTAGAAGGGTCTCCCGACTTAAAGATGGGGACAACATAGCTGTGTTTAAGGAATTTCGGAAAATTTCCACCAGATAATGAAGCATTGAATATTTTGACAAGAATAGGCGCAAGCTGGCTGCTGCAATGTTTAAGAACTGCAAGGGGTTATACCTTCCGGCCCCGCTCCTTTAGATGAATCGAGAGACTCCAACTTCTTCTTAACTTCGTCAATGGTGAAAGTACACTTAGAGATGCTTGTATTTGTCTTAAAGTCATAAGTGTGAGAACAGGCGATAGGTGGAGTATAAACTGACTTAAAATAGCTGGCAAAAAGCTCACATATATTATCGGGCTCCGACTCGGTGGGTCCATATACACGTACAGTGGTACTGACCCACCCATCCACCCACCCATACACGTACAGTGTTACTGACCCACCCATACACGTACATTGGTACTGACCCACCCACCCATACACGTACAGTGGTACCCACCCACCCGCCCATACACGTACAGTGGTATTTATTCTAACCTAACCTAACCCCCTCCTTCATAACGTATGCATGATACATTCATCTGACCCACCCACCCGCCCATACACGTACAATAGTATTGACCCACCCGCCCACCCATACAAGTACATTGGTATTGGTCCACCCACCCGCTCATACACGTACAATAGTATTGACCACGTACAATACCACAGTACGTGTAGAGGGTGAACGGGAGGGTCAATACTATCGTACGTGTATGGGTGGGTGGGTCAATAACACAGTACGTTAATAATTGACGTCAATATTTTTGTATGTGTATGGGGGTGGGTGGGTCAATACCTCTGTACGTGTATGGGTGGGCGGGGGGGGTCAATACCACTGTACGTGTATGGGTGGGTGGGTCAGTACCAATGTACGTGTATGGGTGGGTCAATACCTCTGTACGTGTATGGGTGGGCGGGGGGGGGTCAATACCACTGTACGTGTATGGGTGGGTGGGTCAATACCTCTGTACGTGTATGGGTGGGCGGGGGGGGTCAATACCACTGTACGTGTATGGTTGGGCAGGTGGGTTACGTGGGTATGGGTATTAATATGTGCAAAGACGTGTTATTGTAAGGTCAGGTATAAATATGTGCAGATGTGTTAATGTAAGGTCAGGTATAAATATGTCCAAAGACGTGTTAATGTAAGTTCAGGTATAAATATGAGCAGACGTGTTAATGTAAGGTCAGGTATAAAAATGGTTATACTGAAGTCAAGAAGTTTACAACTAGTTACATTATTTAAATTCAAAGAGTACTGCGTAAACACTCATTATGTATTAAATAAAACAGTTGGGTATTTAACCATCTGGTGTCACGTGACCAGTTAATGAGACTTTACGTAATGAAAACCAAAAGACTGCTGGACATGTGAATACTGACATTAACAGGTCATTAAGGCTTTAGCGCTTGTTTTGAACAATGTTTAGGATAACGATTTCTTGTTCGTAAGCACGTCTGTTCATTTACACTTTATTTTGCAAGCGACAAATGTTGTGTTGTTTTTAAACATTACATGACAATTTACATGATGTAAATAGTGGTTTTTTTAAATCTTCTTTTTTATTTATTTTTACCAACGGTGCAAACTATTTTCACAAAGAAAAACATTAATAGTAATTCATTACTAATAATACAAATTTCAATAATAATTAATTTTAAGACATTACAACTAGCATCACAATAGAATATGAATATTAGAACAGCAACATAAAAATTTAATAAAATAAGTAAAACAACAACAAAAATCTAAAGTGAACAATAAATACATCATGAAAAGAGCATTAACAAACGACAATAATAATTTAACATAGTATATACATACAAACAACTATGAGGCAATAAAACATTTAAGTATATTTACAGTAAATTAAAATAGGATAAATAAGTGAGTATATAATAAAATAAAAAAACAGCAATTATTACATTCTAAACAACGATAAATAAATAATAATTAAGAAATACACAACTAATAAATACATACTCCACAATCAAATCAGTAGGCCTATATTATTTGCAACTGTTATATAGTTACACTAGTCCTTATGTAGTTGGTTGTATATACACAGAGAAGTGAATGTATATCGTTAAGTTCAATGCCACTTAATCTCATAGATAGAAGTGTGGACTTATAATTACAGAGCATGGTATCTATTGTAAATCACTATAAATAGTAATTACTCATGGAATAGTTAATAAAGACTTAGGTATGCAGGTTATCTAGATTGTTCGTGAATTATGACTGTTTTTTTCTATCACCAGTAGATGTATGTTTCTTTGGAACATAAGCCTACTGTTTATATCTGAAAAAGTATTATATATATATAAATGACCGGATGTGTTTTTTATTTTATTATTTTAAATTCCGATATAAATTCCAAAATTAATATAACTACGATAATTATTTCTATTGATAAGACGATAAAACTATTTTCATGGAAAGATACTTATGTGGCCATATTCACAATGATAATAAGAAATATGACTAACAAAATAAAAAAAGTTAATGTGTGTGTATCCCCACCAGAAGATGGTAGGCTGTCCCAGAGTTGAAACGAAGTTGATGTGTGGATGTACCACTGTACGTGTATGCTCAGGTGGGTCAATACCACGATTCGTTATTTTCGAGTGGGTGGGTCATTATCACCGTTCGTATATTGGTGAATGGTTGGGCCATTACGATTGTTTGTTGAGTATAGAAAGAATTATGATGGGTTAGGTTATGTAAGTAAAATATGTAATTGTCGATTCGAAAGAAATTAACTAACTATAAAAAAGTGTCCCGTAAGTATCCAGCCAAAATTGAGTCAAAACAAAGATTATCTTCCATAATTGACCGTTTGTCTGAGTGTATGTTGTGTTTACAGAATGGTAAATTTCTCTGAAGTAGTATGAAATAAAATAACGAAAATTGTTATGGACGTTGATATTTATATTATTCATGTACCATTTAAATTTCATTTATGTACACAGATCCTGTTTAAATTGGTGGATATATTTCACATTTTTAATACTACATATCATAATAACATTAACTTTTAGTAAAACCTTGATAGTTACAAAAAAGTTCAGGAGTTATTTTGCACAAATAATGGTATAAACATTTTTAAGATCGAAACAACAATTACCAGACAAATTGAAGCATTCATCAAATAAAAAATGTTTCTTGGACGATCAATTCTGTTGTTATTTGACAAAATTTCAATTCCTCAATTAATTGTTGTTTGGTCTTTAATGTTGTTATAATATTATTTATAGATACAAAATTTTAAATATTTTTGTAACCTAAATGTAAGTTGTTCTAAAATTAAAAGTTATTGAGATATATTATCTTTAAATACTCAAAATTACCGCCAATTTGGAAAAGATTGCTGTAAATTAATTATATTTAAACTTTAAATAAATACTATAAAATTCCATAGTCATACTAATGGTTACGATTTTATTCAAAATAACTTCAGAGGTATTAAACATTTTGTAAAAATCATATAAATACAGACGAACAGAGGTGTGAGATTGACGATTTGTATACATGACACTTTTGTTTGTTTTAACTCAGATTACCTCCGTAAGTTTGGATACGTTCTGTATTCTCGTGGTCAGCGTAAAAAAATATTAAAGAATGGAAGAATTATTAAAAGATAACAATATTTTTAAATAGTTCTTTTTTTCTTATTTGAAATAAAAGAAGGTTATAAATGCTTCAGTAAAAAAAATGTTCCTTGGTTGAAATCAAACTCCTACATATATATAAACACATATTCACTAATCTTCAACAATTACGCGAATGGGTCAATAGCTGTGTGGGAGGGTCAATATCACTGTGGAGCATATACTAAAGTTAATTTTGTTCTTTTATTTACTAAAGTTAATTTTTTTCTTTTATTAACATTGGTACATGTAATGTGATTTCAGTTTGAATACTATTATGAAACCAATCAGATGAAACTAACGTGATTTAGTTAGATTAGTTAATTTTGTATAGTATTTCAGTCGGGTTACTTATAAAATGTTGTTTAAAAGTCAAATGAGCACCCAAACATTTACAAATTATTGATGCATAACCATTACACGTACAGAATATTAACTTAAATATGTTAATACTCTAAAGTTGATCCCGTTTCTGTTGGTCAGACTTGTAATAATGTATAAATTATCATGTATATATTGAATATTTTACTTAGATGTAAAAGGTTATAGTCAAATTAAACAGAAGTTATTACGTTATTTATTGATATCTCTTCAATACTACAGTTTACTAATGTTGCTAAAAGTGTTAACTAATGTTTTAGGGCAAGTTTTAAATTAAGGAAACTAAACGCTCTTAAAGCTTTAGAGCTTAAACTCCAGCCATCCCAGCTAATACTTGTAAAAGATAGTAACATGAAGTGTCAAACATTGTTTCACCATCTGCCTTCGCATGAACGTAATGTCAACGCAACTATAACAAATAAAGAACTTATATAATATCGCAGAATCTAAATGTGTACTATAAAAAACACTCTGTTCCAATCATTTAATGTTTCGCTTTATTTTCTCAAGAAAAATTGTATTAACACGCACCTAATATGAGTTAAATGAATTTTGAATTAGTTGGATCTTTTTTAGTAAAAACTACTTAATAGTCATTGTATGTACATTTTAAATTAATAGGTATTTATATTGGCTTATAGACAATTTCTCTGAATAAAAACAAAAAGAGAGGTTAGGGGTAAGTGGTTGGGTATACATTTGTAGATCCTATATTTTCCTTTAAAAAAAATATTATTTTAATACTATTTCTAAGTATTACAGGTTTGTCGTGGTTTTACGATATCGTACACAGTTATTGTCCCCGTTAGCGAGGGGAGTCATAAACCTATAAAACACCAGTTTCCTCTCATTTCACAGTATGTATTGGGGTTGGACGCACCATTAGGCAGCTAACGAGAGGAAACGACACAAACATGGCGGTTATAGCCTAGGCTGAAGGGCATACTCTCATATAAAATAACTGTCATCGTCAATGACGAGGGCTGTAAATATGAGTGAACTTCCATTTTCATTTGTATAATATATCGAATGGCTTTCAAGGCCAGCTATGAAACTAAAATAGGAAAAACACTCCAACAAATAATAGTCATTATTTAAAATACGTGAAGCCGTTGTTTGTCAACGCAACTCCTCCCTTGTTCCTTGACAAATTTAAACGACTAGGATATAAAACAAATGGCCTCTGTTGAAAGTTGTGTAATAAGGTCTTAATTCCTCAATATTTTTATCCCGAAGGGTTTAGGAAGCCTTTAAAGTTTGTTTTCAGCCATAAGAATAACATGGAGATATATTTGAAAGAAACGCAGCTGTAAATAATGATTTTCAATAACTTCTAACATTACAAATGTTATTCCAATGAATTAAATAATGTTGTTTTTAGTATTGAGGAGGGTAGACTTTTTGAACCATTGAAGGGTGAAAGCATAGTCTTATTCACATTCAATTGTAGGGCTTCACTCTTATGGACTTGAAAATTTAATGCTAATTTAATGCGATTATTTTAAATTTTCAATTAATCTTCAGCTATTTAACAAAAAACAAATGAATTGAACACATTTGAAATAGGCCAAGTAATAACGTTGCATATTGGGTGCTTATACTAACAAACAAGTAGCAACCAAAGTAATGTGAGTATGATACTGTAAATAAATTAAATATTGTGACTTTACGCCATACCATTTACCCACCAGTATTTGCAGGCAGAAGATACAGTCCGAGCCCGAAGACCGAGGTGTCACGAGCGTAGCGAGTGACGGGATTGGCAATCGAATCATTCAGGGTTTTCCCCTAGTATTTATATATTATTATAATAATAATAGGACAGTTTCCTAGCTGAGTTGTCACTTGTGTGATCTCACAGCTCTGTCAGCTGCACAAAAAATAATAATAATAAATAAAAATAATAAATAAATTTTAAAAAATTTGAAGATAACAGATTAAGTAGTTCCTTCAAATATCAACCGGGAACCACTTAATGGTTAATGCTAAAATTGTACGTGCATGAGTGGGTGGATGGGTCACTTACTATATGTGTACGTGTTTGGGTGTAAGGATGGATATTTTCAATCAGATTTTCCTATACCGTCAGGTCATTTTCTGCCGATTTTGTAAAAATATCATACCCGTTCACTGAAAATATCAATATTGTTAAACAGGTATAAGTATATATCCGGAAAATAAACCTCTTCCTCCAAGCCAGTATCCTTCGCCTCCCCCCCCCCCCCACCTTATTCAGCGGGATCTTTGGTCACTCGGTTAAGATAATTTAACGGCTTTTATAATATTTTAATGACTTAAGTAGGAAATATGTATATTTTCTTTACACTAATGGAAGTATTATTATCAATTTGAACCTGTTTATATAGATATTCCCGTCCATTACTGAACAGTGCATCCTCATGAGTAGGGATGGCCACAATATATCGGAAATATCGATAAATATATTTTGATATATCGATATGTTAGTATCATTTTGGTCCGATATATCATATCACAATCTAATGTCGTTATTCTCTGTCCTCAAAATCGTAGATTCTAAAAAAACACTTATAAATTACCTTTTATGCATACAAAACATACATTTAAATAATAAAGTAACTTTATTTAGTTATTTACGTGAGGTTAACGCACTAAAATGTTGTTTATTATAGACCAGTGGGTGGAACAGTAAATAAACTTCTGTGTCAGTTGACAACGCTGACTTTAACATGCCTATTTTGAGCGCCTTATTGAATGAATTTGTTTAGTTTTTAGTGCTGTTAGGAAGCCTAAAGGCATTTTTAAATGTAAAAAACAAAAAACGTTACTACATTAATTTTTATAATTAACTTAATAAATAAAGGTTTATCATTATTTTGGATTTTTTTCTGTTTCGTGTAGATAAATGTATTTAATTTTTACATCCAGTAGGCTATTCTAAATTGTGGCAGTGAAATATGAGAGTATTTTTGGCCATGACATAAGAGTCAAGGCATAATTTTCTCGGCATTTATCAACAAAACACCAAGACAGTAATAAAACAGTCAGTAGTAACATTTGCATACTTATTAATATGTTACTAAATATCCTCTAAGCATAAAAATAACACATTACAATGAATAATAAAGAAATGTATGTGTTATCCACACAAGATTCATATGTAACGTCGAAAATGGACAGAAGTTTCGTAAATACATTTGTCAAAACTCAGGCGAGGCGTTCAGCGCCTGCAAAGTAAACGATACCACAAAAATCAGTAGACGGAGGCCGGGGAGAGGGGAAGGCCGCGACCTTGATTGGAATGCGGAAAGCTCGTCACTAGGTTATCACATTGATGGTTATCAGTCGTTTAAATGGTTTAAAGGGATTTAAATGCCCGCGCTTCCTCTACTCACAGATTTAATATTGTACTGTAAACACCCTAAATGTTTATACTAGGGAACTTTACCACTTCGCAAATGTCTCATTGTTAGTGATAGCAACGATATATCAGATATCGATAATTATGTTTTGATATATCAAAATATTAGTATCGATATATTATATCGATAATATCTACCACTTCGATATTTTAATAATTCTATATACCATATCACTAAATAATGACGTTATTCTCTCTATTCATTGTTAAAGCCTCCTGACATATATATAAAACAAATAATCAAAGAATGTGACTGTTTTTGACAACGTACAATTGATGTGACCATGGAGGCTTGCTCTGAAACTGGTAGTCCAATAAAAATATGTTGTAGCTGAAGACGACAAAGGTACGTTAAGCTTATTATTTGTTATTCTATCTCCTCAAAATCATCACGATCCTAAAAAAATACATTTAAAATGCCCCTTTTGCGCACAAAACATGCATTAAAATAATAAAGTAACGTTATTTAGTATTTTTAAGTGAGGTTAACACACAACAATGTAGTTTACTGAATTAATTTGGTTAATTTTTAGTGTTTTTAAAAATCGTAGTGGCATTTAAAATGTTAAAAACGAAAACAACATGTTATGACATTATTGTTTTATAATTATCAGAATAATTAAAGGAATGGTTATTCTTATTTTGAATGTTTTATTTTATTTATTTATTTTTTGTATTTCATTCCAACGGCAAACCATTACATATTAAAAAAAAAAAAAATCACTAACATGCATTACATAAATAGATATTTTGAAAAAAAATTAATTATAAAAAGAAAGACAATGAAAAGCTATGAATACCATTCACCATGCTGGCTGGGCACCTCAAGGAGGCCATGGATACCATTGATCCCCATCAAGAGTCCATGGACCCTTCTGTGATAACAGGACATGAGTTGTTGAACACCATATTGCATTCTTTTGTGAATCCCTCTGGTCTGAGGAAGGTGAGCGTGGTTCACCGAAATCAATCACCATAATATTTGTGCATTTTGTACTTGTAATGTAATATATTTGTGCATTTTGTGCTTATATTGTAATACATTTGTATTGTGTGACGTTTAATTGTACTGTATATGTACCAACACGTATTATGATAAATAAAAAAAACTATCTATAAAATGCATACATATCTATCTTGACTAATTAAGACTAATTTACTGTTTTATTTTTTAAACAAGTCTCATGTTAATTTTAACGTAAAGTATAATCAAAACAGAGTATATACGGTAATAAACACAAACGATATGTTTATGTAGTGTTTTCTGCTAATAAATTATTGTTAAATGTGTGATCTAACATCCTATTACAGGAGCTTGTGTTGAATGTTTACCAACCTGGGTTTATGCGTGAATTTCATAAAGGAACCAATTTACAGGCATTAATAAATTGATGTTTATAAAAGAACATATCTAACGAGTGTTATAATTATTTCAAATTAAAATTGTTTGAAATAAGAGAATACAGAAAGTTTTCAATCAATACTACTGTTATTTTCAATTATTTATAAATGTTATATATAAACTATCGATAATTTTCTGTATAAGGTTATAAATTTGATAAAGAGTTATTTTTTACTTGGCTCAACATGGGCATATTGAAGTGTATTTTAGGTAAAATAGTTATGAATTCCCAATTATTCTCAGTTATGAGAGACGCCGACACAATTTTAAGGCAAATATGAATGACTTTTATGTAGATAATTTTTGTACAAAAACAAAATGAATTCAATTACGCTCATAGAGATCGTTCTCATTAACTAACGGCCCATTAGTCAAGGTAACAAAGGGGCCAACAGTTTTATGTGGAATCCAAACCAAGAAGTACTGCTTTGACTTCCAGCTAATTAACAAGCTTCAAACTTCTGGCACAGACTACTTCGCAACATGGACACTCCAGACCTATATATTAGTGTTCACTCCGATAGCAACCAAATATTGAACGCCATTGAACGCTAAGTCGGAATTAAGAGGACCAAGAATAGAACCTTCAGGTATACTATTATGATATTATGAATTTAAGAATAAATTAAGTAATAAAATACAAGTTTATAAATTGTAATACTGTATTCTATCCCGCCCGCCAACCCATACACGTACAGTGATATTGACCCACCCGCCCATCCATACACGTACAGTGGTATTGACCCACCCGCCCATCCATACACGTACAGTGGTATTGATCCACCCGCCCATCCATACACGTACAGTGGTATTGATCCACCCGCCCATCCATACACGTACAGTGGTATTGATCCACCCGCCCATCCATAAACGTACAGTGGTATTGATCCACCCGCCCATCCATACACGTACAGTGGTATTGATCCACCCGCCCATCCATACACGTACAGTGGTATTGATCCACCCGCCCATCCATACACGTACAGTGGTATTGATCCACCCGCCCATCCATACACGTACAGTGGTATTGATCCACCCGCCCATCCATACACGTAAAGTGGTATTGATCCACCCGCCCATCCATACACGTACAGTGATATTGACCCACCCGCCCATCCATACACGTACAGTGGTATTGATCCACCCACACATCCATACACGTAAGTATTGTAATACTGTATTCTAACCCGCCCGCCAACCCATACACGTACAGTGATATTGACCCACCCGCCCATCCATACACGTACAGTGGTATTGACCCACCCGCCCATCCATACACGTACAGTGATATTGACCCACCCGCCCATCCATACACGTACAGTGGTATTAACCCACCCGCCCACCCATACAAGTACAGTGGTATTGGCCCACCCACCCACCCCATACACGTACAGTGATATTGATAATAATTTGTTTTAAAATTTACTGAAAAGTAATTTGTATATTTAGTAGTGAGTATTATCAACTAAGTATAGCTAAAGTAAAATAAAACCCATAATTAGTTATGTGTTAACACCATAGTCACATCTGTTGCTATGCTTTAGTCAAGTACTTACTACGTTTGAATTAGTTAAGCGTTTGATACGTTGTGGAAATATTGATTTTTCCAACAATACGGCCACAACTAACCGTGTTCAATATTGAAGGTGACATTCCTTCATTAATAATTCATGTCTTCAGTTGCTGAATCAGTACTTCATTGTTTTGTCACTTATTATGCAAAATAGCTAGAGGTGAATGACAATAAAATTAATAAAGTAAATCCAGCACAATGTACAGTTCAGAAAATTTACATTAGCAAATTTATAGAAAAAAATGGAATGCGTACAAACTTAGCTTTGTAAAGAATGGGTGATTTACATAAGTTATTTATAATAATAGAAGAATAAGTTACTTTTTAATGTTGTGTGTAATTCGTTTATTGTAACTATTTGTTATACTTTATTAAACACAAGTATTTTGTAACTATGATGCAGTCCTATCTAATAGACATTTTTTCAAAGGACTAAACGTGAAATCATTTTGAGTTTCCATGTTATGTGACGTTTACTTCTACTGTATATGTACCAACACCTTTTACGCTAATTAAAAAACTATTTAATTTCAATGTGATAAAATGCCCTCCCATGGTAAAGCTTTATTTGTATTTTTGTGTGGTAGTGGAAACGTAACAAACAAACACTGGAGATGTTTGAAAGAACTAGATTAATCATTTATAATTGAATGTCCGGGAACTGATGAACCTCAATTGGCTCCTAATTGATGAGTAACTCTTCTCTTTCTTTTTCCCTTAGACTGTGAAAGTGAATTACGAAAAATGCTGAAAAGACCTTTGTAAGACGTTCTTTAACTCTAAGAAGCCCTTTTATTAGGTCGATTCACAATAGTTAAACGACAGTAGATGGTGAAACACAATGTTTCAGTAAACGTTTATGAGTTAAAGGTACTCTAACACCACCAACATATTATAAATATTCACTAAATTATATTTGTTTTTAAAAGGTTAAGAAGTGACATTAATTTTTTAAAATAAAATATTACAACATGCAATATGAAAACAAATCGGCATAAAGTGACTTTTGGTTGGGGTAATATAAAGTAGCTATTTCTTAGTTAGCAGTAAATATTTTTCTTAATTTGAGTCCATTTATCTTTGGACGTAAATTTGTCTAGTAGAAATATGTTATATGAGTCAACCTATATCTGTTTATACATATTCTGGAACCTTTTCCGTTACTTCACTACCATTAATTTTTTTTGAAATTACGGTTAGTTTAGGTTAGGTTAGGTTATGTGGCTATTAAAGATGATCACAAACTGGTTAATCCAATGATTGACTTACCACCGAATGCGCTCTCCGTGTGTTAGTTATTAAGAAGCGATATGACAAGGCCTGCGATATCGGATTCCTAGCGGATAAGGTATAACATAGTGGACGTAAAAATGATTAGGGAACATATTTTAGAGCAATAGAATATTTATCAAGTGGTAGTGGATTATGGATGATAAACGGAAAAGATTCAATCTTTGTATACTATAATACACTTATGAGGTGTGAACTTATAATTCGTTAGTAATGAGGTCTGGATATTCCCAGCTATCCTAATTATGTTATCCTAAGTAATGTTTATTTTGTTTCTTATTTGCTAATGAGAGTCTAAAGAAGAGAATATATATGTTTGAAAAATATTTAATAGTATGAAAGTTAAACTATTTTAGAATTTAAAGAAGGAATGTATAGAAATTTTAGAATTGTATGGGTATTCTCATGTGAGCTCGTAAATATATGGAAAAGGTATAGTTATAGCTTGTAAAATCTAATTTATTAAAATTACGCTTTCTTTGCATGAAATAAATGTTTAACTTTTATATATATTTTTTGTTGTATTGAACTAACTTAATTTTTGTACATGATATGGTTATAGGTTGCTGATACTTCAATAATCAACTAAAATAATAATTGACGTTTTCTCTCACTGATCCAAATTACAAGGCATTTTCGGCCAGAAAACGTGCACCAAAAATGTTGTTAAGCCTAGGATCTTTTAGTATGCTATATTAGTCTGGGAATTATATGTTTACATCATTCAATATAGTTTCCTCTTTTCCATTTAAATAAATGTTTTTACTAGTTACATAAATAGCCCAAATTAATCTCATTTGATTGTAATAAGTTTAAAAAAAAACTTGTTGCTGAAACTTAATTTTGACAATAATATAGTATGATTATTGTTTACTTCTTAACTGTAAATATAATTAGAAGAGCGCACGTGCATCAGTAATGTGATGACAATTACTTTTAATTACGACAATAACTGCTATATCAAATAATAAATTCTTAACTTATAGTTTCAGCGCGTTATTTCTTATTACATTTCCTCTGTAACTTTTCTTGGAATTTTGTATCCAAAAATCCATTTAGAACGACCGCTGCATAAGTTTCCTGGGAATTAATGAACATTCCATTACTTAAGTACGGGTTTTATAATTATTATAGTGCCCATAAATTCACGTGAACAAACCAGTCTCCTGCTAGTAGGACAGTTTTTTAAACATAAAATATTTGTAATTATGAATTAAAGGACATGCCAGAGCCATAATATAAATGTAAGATGATCTAAATGTAATGTATAAATATAATTAAATGTGTATTATAAGAGTAATTGTCTTTCTATAAATTATTTTAAACAATATTAAAGATGTTTATACATAAAAACTATTTTATTGCAAATTTATATAATAAAATTCTGAAATCAATTCGAATAATCGGTGATTCGGATGGTTGGCGTTCAGATAGTTCGAGTTTTGTTTAGTGTTTAAATGTAATGTAATGAAAATCTAAATTTTATTGCTTGGTGTTATTTTATCTCCTACATTGATGGTGACGATATACATATAAATATAATACTAAAAATACCAAAACTGGACCAGTTCTATGTTTTAAAGATCACAAGAACAAAGCGGCCACATGGACCTTGCGTGCAGGATGGTCTCTAGAGTTTGTAAATATAGCAGTGGTTATGAACGCAGATACAGTAAACAGGATTCACTACAGAAGTCGTACCTTCACCACCCATTCAGAATAAGTCAACACTTTGGTGCCTGAGGTGCAAATTTATCACACATAACCCTGAGAGCTAATCCAATACGTCAAGTTTCAGAAGTGAATAATGAGCCACTCACTACCTGATGCCTATATAATTTTGTGTGGCTTAATTGTGTCTAATATAATGTCTACATCTATAAAGTTTATTATTTTTTATATATTATTTACCTATTGACTAGACATTTTCTGTTTAAAAAAAAAACAACAATAATAATAACTTTTAGCCTTTGATAAGGCGTGTCACTATCTTCGTTAGTTCACTACCCCTTGAAAAATATTACTTTGCTCTTAAAACTATTCCCCCATCTTTTTTATGTCTACTGATTTATGTATTATCCGCTCCAATATCACTGGTCTTATCTAATCGCTTTCCAAGAACTTTCACACGGAGAGTGCATTCGGTGGTAAGTCAATCATTGGATTTACCAGTTTGTAATCAACTTTAAAAGCCACCTAACCTAACCTAATCCAACCTAACTTAACCTGATTTAACATTTGTAAAGTTAATTGGTAATGGGGCTTTCATATACACCACCAAAACAATTTATATAGTGATCATAGATATTTGTGGTGCCAGACCTACATCAGCCAGTTGTTATTAGTTTGAAATGTTTAAATAACTAATAATTTATGTTAGATAGTATGAATGGAAATAAACTGTTTTAAAATAAACTTAGTACGTGGAATTTCGTTAATTTAGAAAAACATTTCTGACAAAACAATAAACTAAATATAAATTATATTACTGACCTCACCCCAATGTATGTATTATTTACGAATGTACTTGAGTTTACTAACGTATAAAAATATCCAACATAACCTCAAATACCAAGTTAACATACCTCCCATGACATAAATAACAACATAACTGAGTCTTTCACATTCCACTCCAAGAAGTCCATGTGTAAGAACCATTCCTTCATTCCTTTATCAGTTGTTTACTCTTGTTTATTAGGTAATAGTTTAATATATTAAACAATCATCATTAATCAGTTAATGCTTAAAAACTGCATTTTAGAGCATTTAAATTTATGGAATCATAAAACCTTACTGTCAACATACACTTTCAATGTCATACCAGGTCTACGTAAAAAAAATATAAAACTCTGGAATTGTTATGTATTAAAGATTTACCATTTATGTGTTACCAAACATTATACAAATATGTTCTTAAATATTGTTGTTATTCTATTAAAAATATTCCTTAAGGTAAATACAATTTTTTTTCTACATTTAATGTGTTAAATTACATGATGTATGGAGAACTATATTTTTTGGGTTTCTGGTCCAGTAACTAGTTTATATTTATTTCTCACGTATTTAACAAAATATTGTCACACTCATGTAACATAATATAGTATTCATAATTATTTGTAGTTTTTGTAGATAGCTCGTAATAATTTTAACAACACACGAATAAAAATAAATTCCATACAAATGCAATGTAATAATAGTATATATCATAACAAGAGTGGAAAGTGGGGTTTTGCATGTTCGAGACCATATGTTTGAAGTGCGAGACTTGTCGAGCACTTCAAATGGTCGAGAACATACAAAACACTTTCACTCGAGTTTTGAACGATACTTTTCACTACACTACGGCATAAAAACAGGTGTTGTTGACTGTGGAAAATTTTCGGTTGTAAACAATGTTACTTTCGGTAGTAAACAATAGACAGCTGTTGAAAATATGATGTTTCGCAGGTTGTAAACACATAACGAAAACAGCTGAACTCATAGTAGTGTAGTGAAAATATATAGGTCATGTAAGATTATGAATGTAATTAAAGGTTCAGTTTGTTCATATGCACCTAATTTAATATTTCAAAATCTTGCATTTTAAAGTGCATTCTTTAAACCAAGAGAGACATTAAGTATCTTTCTTTAAATTAGTTTTAATAAAATTCTTAATATAATGAAGATTTTAAAATACTTTTGAAAAACAGTACATAGTTTGATTAAAGTTTTTTTAACATATTTTTGACTCTAGGTTATAAAGTAATATTTCCTTTTTCATTGCTACAGAAACAGTTTGAGATGAGCATCATGGAACTATAATTTGATAATATTTATTTATTAAGTGGACAACTGTCCCATGGAAAATATTACTGTATGTGCTACCTTTTTTTATTGTTGTTCTGATTTTTGTAAACGCTAATCAACAATCAATTTCAATAATTAGGACCTTATCTGTTTATTTAACTAATTATTTATTTAAATGTATTAAGAATAATCTGTATTTTAATCAGTTAACAGTTTACAAGTACTATATTTTATTACATTTAAAATTGTTCACTTTTAATACTTTATATAAATAGATGATTAATAATAAGGACTGTCGTATCAGCTGTAACTGAGTTTACGGAAGTCCTAAAGAGCGACTCGTCATGTACTCGTAAGTCAACTGACTAATCCTATTTACTAGCTAAAACTAGGATTATCCGACTATATTGTAAGTTTTATTAATAATCCAAACAACTAAAAGTGAAAATACATTTTTAAGCTTAACACAGTTGTTCCAATTTAATTTCAAGCGAACAGTGCAAATTAGTTGTATTATTTACCAATAGTCGTATATATGAATGGTTGTTAATACGTAGTAGGTTTAAATATTATTAATTAGATTGTTAACATTAAGTAAACTTGTATTTGCCAATTTTAAAATCATTTAAATACTTTATAACCATTCTATAGTTTACCTTTGTTCAAATGAAATCGTAAATATATTCATTAACAATTATACTTACGAAAAATTTCCGATAGCAATATTTTATCGGTATTTAAAGTAATAAAATTAAAAAAATTGTTTGTAAGGCATAATAACTATTCTTTAATGTGTAACTACTCGTCTTTACATTCCAGGAATTGCTATGGACAGTATAATGCATTACCTAATTTAGTTTTAAACGCATGATACAAATAAAATGTTATACATTTATTTCAGTACATTTTTAAAACTAATAATTTTAAAATTCCGTTAAAAACTTTAAAATTTCTTCGTAAATTGAAACCCAACCAATTTATTACATGTATGACTTAATTTACACGATAAAAACGTTCTGAAAGACCAAAAAATAAAATGTATTAAATATATAAAAAAAATAATGATCGTAAATAATATCTTCATAAATGCGCCATGATATGGCAATAGGTGGGCCTAGGTTGTTTACACGCAAAGTCACGCAGCATTATCAACTTTCTTTGCTATTATAATGTGAATACTTTATCCCTGCTCACAGACTGCCCTGTATTAAACTGTCTAAACATGTACTAATATTTAATTTTTGCGTCCAAGGGGTAATAAATACTTCCCCTATAAAGTTGTGTAAATTTTAATTCAATATAAATGTGTTATTATTACTCAGACGTGAAATAAATTACTTTGTTTTTAGTTTAATAACGTCAGAGACACATGTTATTTGCTTATTTTTATATTTACTTCATTAAAATTGAAGGTAAAACATAATTGAAGGCATTAATTGTTTTTAAATATTAAATAAAAACGTTTTCTACCCACATTCTTCTGTTCTAATATCGTATGCTTTTGAGACAAAATCTCAACTTAGACGATGGCAGTGCTTTACCGCACAATTTACATTTAATATTTTTATCACTCTTTGAATTGCTTTCCTAAATAACGCATAATATTGTCACAACAATAACATGAAAATGGTAATATAAGAGTACACAATATTTGATTTAACGTGATAGACAATTAACTGTTACTATTAGTAAACAATCAATACAATTTATTTAGTATGATTCAAAGCCCTGTTAAGTGAAAATCAGAATAAACGGATGTTTAATAAACGTAATTTCGAAAAAAATCACCGATAACTACATTTTTATTAGTTTTTAATCAGTACCCCATTCTGCCCCGCTGCTATAAATCTCTCCTTATGATCACGCTTATATTTAGACTAGATCATCTAAACGTTTAGAGCATTGTGTATACGATGAACCGCGTTCGTTTATAAAAAACAACCTAATATTAGAATAAAAACCAAGATAATGTATTTTTATTTTCCTTTCCAAAATCGATGCTCATGTGTAAAAGATATTTTATACGACATAAGCTGGTAACTAACCTTCTCCAAACGTAGGTAATGGGATTACTCTTATTATTTCATCTGTTTCTTGTTTTTGTTTATTTGCTGAATTGTTCATAGTCAATATAGTATTTAATATCGTTTATTTATTGCCGATTCATAGTATATTTGTTTTATATAGTTATGTATATTATTTATTTGTTTATTTCCATTGTGTTAAAATTTAACGCTTTGAGACTTATGTGGAGTTATGAAGGACCAGTCCAGATCCTTCTGGATCCAGAAGGAGGTTTTATACAATTAAACAATTAATTGAGATAACCCCAAAATATAAAAATACGATTACTGATATAAAAAAATCACATTTAAAAAAAAGAAAATTAACTTTTATAATGAATAACAAATGTTATTTGCTTTCCTTTAAATATTTTTCCTTGGTGTTTGTTGATTTATTTATTTATTTTTGTTTTGTTTGTTAGTTACTTTAAGATTACTCATATATTAAAGATATTTCATTATGATAAAATTATTTGATCTCTGAAATAGCTATATGCTAGAGAGATTACAAAAAACACTGCAATTTAATATCAATTTAAGAAATAGTAAACAATTCTGAATTTGAATTATCTATGTTAGAGTATGTATTGGAACTTGGAAGCAAAATTAAGCAGTCGTGGAATGGCAAAAACAACCACTCAAACCTGTCTGTTGCTGTAAGGTTCATAGCTTATCCTTGCTTTTGCCAAACGAAAAAATCTTCGGTTTTCTTGAGTATCTCATTGTTGTTTTATGTTCAAGCTCATAAAAGTACTTCCCATTTGCGATTTATTTATTCATTTTGTTAAAATAATAAATAATATAACTACACAAACCTAGCCATTTATTTAACCACTAAACATTTTTTTATGGGAAATATTAATGGGTAAGTAGTTTAAAAATATATTTTGTAATTGTCTTATTCTTAAATTTTATATTTCATTACCTTATACTAGCCTTATTCATATACTCGTATATCATTGATAATATTTTTCCTTAAGCCTATATAAAAATACAACAAACCTCGGTCTTTTAAGTATGAAAGAACATTTTATATAATAAACTATTGCTATGTTAACATATTCACCTGTGTATTTGCAGTTTATCATTGCATAATTGCCAATCTGCAATTCTTCACGAATTTTATTTTCTGTTACAACTGATTTATCGTCTACAAAAAGACACTGATCATCCCTTAACCCTTTTCATTTTAGCTCATTTGTATACATTAAATATTATTATACTATATTCAATATATATATAAAATAAACAAAAGTGGCCCCAGTATGGATGGACTCTTGGAGCAAACCTGTATCAAAAAATTGAACCGCTAAAAAACACTATGAACTTTTTTGATTTCTACTGAATTATAGCCAAAATAGCACCCTACAATCGAAGGTAAACAAACATCGTACTTCATGAGGTCAATATTATGTCAATAAATATGTTAATTATAACTTACCTAACATATGTTCATTGACTCACGTAACTGTTGTCCTAAACACTAAACTTTACTAGAAACTTGTGAGAATCAGTGATCAGGACTACTTTCTTGAATATTTCCTTCTATATTTCTAAAATATAATGTATGGTATATCATCCTACTAAACATAAACATATTCATATTTGCCTTACATTACGTGGAAATGTAATATAAAAAAAAATAAAGTACACTTCAAAACTTTAATCACTGTCTGTAATTATGATACAGTATTTTATTAACAATAATAGACTCCAAACTAAAACGTTTAAGGTTTTAATTTTGTGCTGAAAAATGTAAGTCCGTGAAAAATATAAAATCATAATAGTGTCATATACGAAATCTTAACATTTCTCAATTTTGGTGTCAGTGATTGTTTCTTTAACTGAAATGAACTCAAGAAAAAAATATGTTGTATTTTAGGCAAAAATATAATTAAAATATAACTTAGTCGGGAATAACCTCAATAACGGTAGCCCAACGAAGTGGTATTATTATTTTTGTTTGAAACGTATGGGAAACAATCCTTGACAATCGATGAATAACACAGATACTCCAACTATCATAAAAAACTAATATATCTAAAACTGCTAAGAAATTTCATAGCACATTTTAGTATTTAAAATATTACTGCATGTATGAAAACATTATTTAAAATTGCATAATAACTCATATCCTCATAAATATTTGAATGTAGCAATACATTAAATAATTATATTAAGAAAAAAATAAATTATCCGTTCAAGCCTTCAGCTAATATAAGCTGAAATATGAAATAACATAGAAGTTCAGTAACTTCAATTATAAAGTTTCAATTTTAATCATAATAACATTATTCGATTTTTTTCCAAGGTCGTTAGCAAACATTGTCTTGCCTTATTTTATTTCAAATTAATTATATTGTACCGACTTTTATGAACATTAAAAAATGTTTGAATAAAGGGAAAAACACTAACACATGGAACTGTCACAGGCATGCCACATCAGGGAAGTTTTGGCTGTCATAGCCCTTTGAAACAGCATTCAATCCGTTGAATGCCATAAAGGTATAAGTGTTTAAATACTAATGAAATATTTACTCCCTTAACAGCCCACAGTTTATAAGTAATGAATCAGTTGAAATATAAAATATATTGTGCCTATTGTGTTTAATTTTTTTTTTTTTTTTTTTTTTTTTAAGGAGAGGCCGATCTTCCTTCTTAACCATCCTCTGTCCATTCCTCATAAACTATTTATCTGTGCGAGGAACGTATTCTGACAGAGTAAGGGGACAAACAAGTACAGTAGAAGGTAAATATTACTGATAAATCTTCCAGTCTAGGTCGGATTCGAACCAGCGCTATCTTTACTCAAGCTCAAAGTCCTGATGCCTTTGACCGCTCTGCCACTGGCTCGCCCAATATTTACAATAAATATTGTGAAATTAAATATCTTGTGAGTATTAAATTATTCACTACGCATTTAAAATCTGAAGGGATAATTTTTTATTTATTTCAATTTTTTTACTATTTTACGAAATTCCGAAACGGCAAAATTAGTTTACTCAGAAACTTACGCATCAACAATATAAGTTAATTTTAAACAATTACAGGAGTAAAAAACTTAATTTATTCTTCCCCATTGACCTTTTGTATTGCTTTCTATCCTTTATATTTATTTCGTCCACCTTGAAATATATTTTCCTGGAGGTTTTTCAGCATCGTTTTATTTGTCAGGTTGAATTAACATGTTTTCAGTCATTCTTAATAAGCATAAATAACATTTGTTTATGTTCTTCGTGTAGAAACAATGAAACAATCTAAGCGTTATAAACTATTGTCTAACATTCAAGCTGTCATGTACTACAGCCCACACAATCCCCAGAACTTTGTTTTCAATTTAATGTATTCTCTTTCCATCCAACTGTAATGAACTACTATTCTCAATTTCAATAAGGTATTGTAATATTACTGTTATATTGATATTTCTATTTTTGTTTACTATACTAATTATTATTTTATAAAAAACGAGGGGATACCTCTGCACGCTTCGCGTGTCAACCCTGGCTCTCACTGCACTCGAAACACCTCGGTATGTGACTTTTTACTACAAAAAATTTCAGATTAACTGTATATTGTAAAATCACAATTTTAAACTGATTTGCAGTATTTGACTCACACTACTTGTGTCGTTACAAATTTATTAGTATAAATACCCAATGGTATTAACATTGATTTTATATAATCAAGGGTATTACCTAGCCTATTTCAAACGTGTTCATTTCATTTGTTTTTGTTTAACAACTGAAGATTAAACTCTTAATGCATCAATAGGATAGTGTCAAACATAACACATAATCATGTTTATCTACTTACAAAACAGGTGTTATCAATTACTAAAATTCAACCCAATATTATTCTTATGGAAAAAGGAAATCGTGAGGAGATATTTGTATTCCTTAGGAATGGAATTTTGTAAAATCCTTTCTTAGTGGGCCCCTTCGATACTAAAGCTAACTTCCTGAAAATTGTCTAAATCAGATAAGTTTTTTTTTCTTTTTTTTTTTTTTAGAGAGAGAGATTTTGTGGTATGTGACTGAGTCAATCAGTGCTATTTGGCTTTTATATATTAAGATAAAACTCCAGCTACTGCTGTTAAATAAAATTGAGCGATTTAAACTCCCTTATCATCAATTTGATATGGTTAAATATAAGTATTTTATTAACGCAACTATATTATTACATTTTAAACTAAATATAGATTAGTGTAGTGCTTTGAACTTTACACTCATTTGTACTGAATTTCCATTTTTTACTTTAATTAATTAAGAATCCTCGTTTATTTAATATTCTTAAAGAATATGTACTCAATCCTTTTATCAACATATTCTTAGAACGTGGCTAATTGAATGTACGAGCAAAGACGTATACATGTAGGGTCAGGTATAAAAATGTACCATAAAGGAAAAAGTCATAGAAATTAACTATTTTTCAGATAGAATAGATAGGTATTCATCCCGCTGATAGGTCGTGTTCAGTTTATAACCCTACTCATCCCTAATCATGAGTAGATTAATACTTTCAGGTATATAATTTAAAATAATTAAAACAACTGTAGGACTCAAAAAGTAAGCTTTATTACTGACTAAGCCTATTTTAGATATACGTCAACAATTAATATTAAATTACATTGCACATGGTACATTGACATATTATTATTGAAGTTAGTAAATTATACATCATCCATCTAACTCCTGAACCCTTGCAAATATCCTCGTGGCGAACAGCGACGAGGCACCCCCCAGCCGCTCCCCACCACCACTTTCGCTAACATTATGTAACTCAAACAAAGAACTTTGCTGGTGATGGCCGGAAAGCTGGAGTCAGGTTTCGTAGTGTCTTTATATGTCGAAGGAGGGAGTGGTTACATAATGTCTAACTGAGACTTCGAACTAAAATATTAAAAATTAACTAAAAACTGTACAAGTTAATGAGATGTTACATAGTTAAACCCCCAACAGAATGTACTGGGTGAGTAAAAACTAACAATACCAGGTCGTTAAAGCTGTAGCCTCTGTTTTACATAATGTTTATTTAAAGGACTGCTTTTACAAAAGGATGACTGTTCATATACACTTTATTATGCAATTCACAGATCTTATATGGTTTGTAAACATTATATGACCATGTACAATGTATAATAATATATAATACATGATGTACATTGTACATCATGTATCTATATACAAGTTGTTGTGTTGTTATGTACGGTGTTTAGTTACTTTTTAACTTATGCAGTTAATTATTGGATTTACTAAAGTAAACTAATGCAAAACAAACAGCTCAAATGCATTTAATCATAATAAAATAAGTAAATAAATACTATGACAGCTCCATTTTTATATTACAAATTACACTGTTTAGGAGTTAATAACGATATAACCATCACCTATTGGAAGAATTGATACATGTAAAAGATAAATTATACCATCATTAATAATTTTAAGGTAAAAGTAATTGGATATATAAATTTTGTGCAATTTAATGTATAATCAATATTATGGAATCGATAACTGTGGATCAAATTAATTAAACTTTTATAGTCGTATGTGTTGTTTGTTAGGGTCGTTTAATTAATTTTTAATATGTACGTTGATACAATCGTTCGAATATTGTTTCTCTAAAGGTACTATATTTTACTTAGGTTTTCATTTGTTGAAAAATATATTTGCTTTGTAAATTTGAAATTCACAAATTTAATTAAATCCCAGTCCTAGACCTGAAAAATAAATCCTGATATTTTGTGTAATTAATTTTTATTACTAGCAAGACGAAAAACAATTTAAATTCGAAATATTATAGTTAAGAAATAGTAAAATTACTAAAATGCTTAGTTTTGCTAAACCACATCTCCTTACTCAGGCCAGATGGACTCACAAACAATCTAATTCTTAACTAACTAGTCATTCTAATAATAAATAAAATGGTAGACTTTTATCTCTCTGTCTTTTTCTCAATAATATAATGTATTGTGTCACTTTCATATTGTTTATGTTTTTTTATCAATGAAAAAAGTAAAAAAGAAAAAATATATATTGCGTTAAGTGCATTATGTTTTTTACAAGCAGGTTTACTGTACAATATAACATTTACATTGATATTTTTTTAAGGAATATAAAGATAAAAATAGCTTTTATAATTTTAAAACATAACAGTATAATTTATTAGGAATAATTATTATTTAAAATCGGAGACCTTAATAAACTTTAATAATATTGATTTAATACACAGTAATTGTGTAATATCTCAATGACAGTCATAAATATGTTTGAACATCCACCCTCATTCATGACACAATATGTATTGGGGATGGACGCACCATTAGGCAGCCAACTACCCTTGCATGGCAATTATAGCCTGGGCCATTATTATGACCAGGCACTTATCTCATTGGCTGATAGACCTTTATGAACAATTTAACATATTTTCTGTATCGTGCGTAATTATTTAGAAATAATTGAATTATGTAATCAATTTATGTAAAATGTAATACTCCAGAATTGTAAAACGTACACTTTTTATTTTTAATAAGTAATATTTTTATTTTTACGTAATTACTAACCACTGCTCATTCAAAGTTATACCAATTTCTACTGTGTGAGGTTCCCACCCAAGATTTATTTTATCTTTTTTTTAGAAATAAGTAAATATTAAAAGTTTTATTTTTTGCGAATTATTCACCATATCGTAAACCCTTAGAGCACCATTCAGTCCATGAATCTTGAAAAATAATAGTTCCGAATTTTACCAAATAGATTTTTATAGAAAATTATGGGGAACTTAACGTATATATATATATATATATAGTATATTTAATAGTGTATATATATATATATATACTATATATGACATACATTAAATATATTCATATACTTTTTTAACGTTTGTTCATTTTATATTCTTCTAAGAACGCTGAGAACGATCACAGACTAATACATGGACCTTTTAGGTTGTCTGGTGGCTTTTGTAACTTCATTTTGATGTGAGGGATCGTTTTTTTACTTTATGTCAGGAGTGCTCATTATATTTTAAGCTAAACACTGAAAAAGAAATAATTAGTTTATAATTAGCTTTTACCGTGGAAACTCGTTACTTGTGTAATCTACGAGTACTGTAAGCTCATTTCTGAATACCATCTCAGTTTTGTGAGACTTTTCGTCTTATTTCAGTAGAAAATTTATGTAGGTCTTTATTATTTTAACAATTATGAGTAATTGTAAAATATTGACAGTATTTTAAACATAAACTAGCTATAGTAGGCCTATAATAATAAAATATGAAATAATAAATAAAGTCAATAATTTAGTTAATAAGGCAATCGAAGTGTTATTATAATAAAACAAAAAACTATATATTTTTCATTTATTTACAATTTACCTTCATTTAAGTTAATATTGGTATATACAGCCTAAATGATTTTTAGATATTGAAGTATGGATATAAAAAATAAACAATTATTTGCTAAAAGGAGAAAAAATTATTATGAAATATTTACGCATAATAATTTAGGCTTTTATTTATAACTAATTTATTACAGTAAAAAAAAGTCAGTTCAAAACACGTCAGGTAAAGTAAAAACTCAACTTGTGGTACGTGCAATAGTAATAATGGAGAAAATTAAATGTATAAAATATATTATCTGGACATAAATAGTGGACTTTAATATTGCATTATTTTTTGTTTGAATCAAATTATTTATAAAATTATCCTTGTGTACTGTTATTCGTACGCGAAGCAAGATTTAATATGCACAGAACTTGTTCATAGTTTAAAAAAAAAATAAAAACAGAAACAGTAGTTGTGTAGTAAAAATTACCATTATAGCAGATAATAAGCCATAAATATAAATAAATAATAGTACTCTTAAATAATTGTTAACACTCTTATTAATTCTGTTCGGTTATAGTTAAATAATATTTCTTAGCACAAAATAAAGATTAGGTCGAATGTACTCGTATATAGGGTCCTTTGCGAGAGGTTAGCACAAATTCAGGATATGATAGTACACATAAAAATAAGAAAAAAATTCCTCTAAACATGTGGCCTATCTCACCTTGCTAAGTGTCAGTCTGACTGTATTGTTTTTTATTAAAATAATTATATCTCAAACATGTTTTGAGCTAATAATCGAAACTAGTGCTAAGAACGTAAGCTCTTGAGAACAAAGCGAATAATATTGAAGACTCATATACTACAGAATGAGATAAGCCAAGTTTTCCAACTTTCTTTGATTTAGTTTAGAGTGAATGTTATTTTTGCAGTTAATCTAACTTTATCCCTCCACCATCCCCCAATGGATGAATAAGGATGGCCCATCCACCCAAATTATAGGTATACACGATTTACAAAGTGCCGCTTCCGGCCACTCCTCAACTTACGGATTCATTGACCCTCACAGCCCCACCCACCAATACACATAATATGGTGTTGATGATTTGAGGCACAGCTGTTCATAATGACTATGAAGTTATACATTTGGTTAGTAAACTTCATACAAGTGAAACCCCCTAAACAAGTATATATGAAAAGTGCTTTACACTTTTATTTTCAAACCGAATGTAAAAATTGAGGTATTTTTGAATGTATTATTAAATTTATAAAATTAAAGTGTTATAATACATTTTAAATACAAAAAGTGGCTTTAAAGTTATTTAACTTTTAACATTTCTTATGGTTGCCATTTTGAAACTGATAAAGGTAATTTTGTTCCTTTTTTATTTAAAACTACCACTAACTAGGTTAACAAATACACCAAGTTTCAAATTACTAGCTCAAACCATATTTGAGATATAATTTGTTAAATAAAAAACACTTATTTAACATACACTTAACAAGGCTAGGTAGGTTACATGTTGACAGTAACTTTTTGCTTATTTTTATGTCTATTATATCCTGAAGTTGTGCTAACCTCTCGCGAAACACCCTGTATATTATAAAAGAGATAGGTAATCAGAAAAATTACCTAAGAAGGCAAGTTTATTACTGCTAAAACAAAGAAAATCCGAAATCTGTTTCTCTCTCTCTTTCGTAACAGCCTCAAGTTAGCCTCGTAAGATCAAGTTGTTAATGTCCTATTACTAATCAAACTATATTTACATTTACAGGGAATTTTACACTAATTTATCTCATCTAATTTTAGTACTTTCTTTTTACTATATTATTCAGTAAATCTAAACGTCACACAACAAAAATGTACTATAGTATAAGCAGAAATCGCACAAATATATTACATTATAAGTAAAAAGAGCTTAAATATTATGGTGATCAATTTTGGTGAACCACGCTCATCTCCCTCAGACCAGAGGTATTCACAAAAGAATCATTTGTTATTCCCTCTGGTCTGAGGAAAGTGAGCGTGGTTCACCGAAATCGATCACCATAATATTTGTGCATTTTGTACTTGTATTGTAACATATTTGTGCATTTAGTGCTTATATTGTAATATATTTGTGTTGTGTGAAATTCACTTGTACTGTATATGTACCAACACGTATCATGATAATTAAAAAACTACTATATTACTGTACGATAATTTTAAACTTAACTAATTAGTTTAAAATGATGAACTGTTGATAAATACATGAACTATAATAAGAATATGATATATATATATATATATATATATATATATATGATAAGTATATATGGTATTTAGTAAGGAATTATGTCTAAAAATTGATATTAATTTAGATAGATGACATTATTTCAGTAAATTAACTCTATCGTAAGTTTACAAGACGTTAGTAAATTATTACTAACGAAAACTATTTTGTAAAATGAATTAGATTAAGATGGATTGCTTAGTAAAAGAAGAGATGAGTGATGAACGAATACCTAAAATTACATCAAGACAGAAAATTAAAAGAAAAATAAGCAAGCAAGAACAAGAATAAAATACGGATACGAGAGGTAGAGGAGAACTAAAAATAATTGGAGTTAGGAACCGGAGGCAAGGTTTTGTAAGCAGAGTTGAATAGAGACGAATGTCGCAAATTCCAAGGCCCATCGCGGGCTGTAGCACCAAAGGTAAACGTTAAAGGTAAGCTTGTGTACAAACTTATAAATTGTATTACAAAACAGTTTTTATATTTAGTATTTTTTTTATTTATTTTTGATTTTTTCATTATTAATAATATTATTGCTGAAATGAGGCGTGTTGTAGAAATGGAAGCTTTGATGGTATGTTATTGCTAACGATAAGGTTATATATTACACGAAAGTAGGTTGTGTGTTGAATGTGAACTTTGTTGCTACAATTTATGAGTCAGTAATGAACTAGGTTCCATTACACTAGACCATAACGTATCTGGTGTCTAAACCACGAGTGATGGCTGTTTGCATTTATACATATATATATAATGGTATGCCTTAAAAAAGGTTTTTTTGGAAATTAAATTATTTTCAATAATATTAATCAATTTAAGTTATACATTAGGAAGATTAAAATCAACTCAGGCTTTAAAATAGAATATAAAATATCATATACGATTTTCGTAAATGTATGTTAAAATTAGTATTTACGAAAACGAGCCATACAGCTAAATGGATTTTATAAAAATTAAAAAAATTAGTTCTAACGAAAACATAAGAAAACCCAATAAGAATTGTTTCTTAAGTAAGCTGTTAAATATTTTATCTATTCTAATTCACACCAATTATTGCAATGAACCTAATTAATTTTCCCCACAAAGTGAAAATCAATTCCAAAAGAGATTTCGATACTAAAATTTAAATATTCTAATTATTTACTAAGAGATGTCACAATGGTTTACTTATAAAAACATTCAAAGTATATTTTTAAACGTAATAATCACTATTATTTTTATTTTCTTAAATATAAACAATGGATTTCCTTTAGCCATAACTTATGGTCTTTGGAATTAGGAATATGTTTTCTGATTTTAATTTTCTAAAGCAATTCGTAATAATTACAATGTAAATTTTATAATTGGGTGAAAAAATATAAGTTTTACATGCTTATACTGTATACATTATATCTCACAAACATATTTAGGAAATAAATTTAAGCAATAAGAAGTTATGTAAGGTAAACGTAACATTTTTATAGGCGTATGTAACAAATTTGTAAAGGAAGAAAATAGTACAAAGTAAAAATAAAAGTTATATGTTGGACCTTACATTTCGACTATAAAAACTAACTTTACAGTGTTTCTCCAGGTACTTGTCTTTTAGGAGGGGCTGGTAGTTCTAAAATGTTTGGTGTTTTAAACTTCTAAGATCGAGACTAGTCTTTAAATATAATACAAAGTATACTTTTATAAACACCATAAATAATATTTAAATTAAAAATGCTTGCTGAAACTTTAAGTTTGTTTTAATTCTGAAACCATTGGGCTCTTCACGGGTTTGAAGATTATGTCAAGATTAGGCGAGCCAGTGGCCGTGTGGTCTAAAGCAGCGGGACTTGGAGCTTGGGTTAGAGATAGTCTTGATTCGAATCCGGTCTAGACCGGAAATATTTATCATTAATATTCACCTTCTACTGTACTGGTTCGCCTCCTTTACTCTGTCTGAATAAGTTCCTCGCACAGATCAATGGTCTATGAGGAATGGGAAGAGTAAGGGTAAGAAGGATATTGGCCTCTCTTTTTTTTTCTCTTTTTTTTTAACGATATGTGATTTGTTATAATAGTATACGAATGCAGGCATGTATTCTCCTAAAGAGCCCCCAGATAAATATTGATCTGGGTACTGTCCATAAATGCCATATAACTTTGTCTAATAGTATCATGTAAAAATTAGTAACACATTTTACAATGGCATAAATTACGTTAGATAACACATTATTTTTATATTTGCAATGTTTCATATAACAATTGTTCTGAAAACTGGTTTTATTAATTATTTTTTATCTTTAATATATGAACTTGATACTTGTTCCTGGAACACATTATCATTACCGTTTTATGGTATGATAAAGTGTTCAAATATTTGAGGTGATATGATAACTTACTTAACCTAGTTGACAAATAAATGAAATAGACGAACAAAGAGATTATACATTTGAAAAAGCCAATAAGTTAAATCAACTTAACAACTATAATTTTACTAGGAAATTGAGTTGTATCGTTTACTATTTTCTCATACGTTGTGATTTATTTGAATTAATTTATTTTACATATTATGTTTTAAAATGTACACTTTTTGTTTTCACATAGTTGTTTTTCGCTGTTTTTTTTTCGTTTTTGAGTTCAATTATATTCTCTAATATAGTATCTATTACACCAAATAATCTAATTAATAATTAAGACCGTTAAAAATATTATTTATCTACGGTAGAGCTAACGAGCCATCAAACAACATATACTGGGTGGGGAAAAATATGGAAACACTTTCACATTAACGTAATTTTTTAACATAGATAATTAGATTTTTTTTATAATAATTGCGTTCCATAAAGTATATTTTTTTGTCATATGAATTTACTTGAAACCGTTCAATAGTGGAGAAATAATTAGTTTCGTTGACATTCAAATGGCCGCACCTCTGGAAAGGATCTTCCGAAGTCTGGTTTGCGGCAAGTAATTTCTTTTGAATAGACATATCATTTGATACCAAACTCTATATAGGCTTACATTGAAGTTTTTCGTTTAACTCCTTGTGTGCCACACTTATGAAGACATGAAATGTTCACTAATAGCGTCAAAAAATATGTATTTGTAACCATGATAATTTAAACTATTTTACTTCTACAAGTGAATTCATACAAACGTCTTGAAAACGTGTCCATATTTTTCCACCCTTTAGTTGGTCACAGTCAGAGTACACAGGCTAATACGTGTCATTAGACACTTATTAAATTACTATGTAACTGGTGTCATAGTAAAGAAAGACTTAACAGGCTATATAACATTTTTATTACTTTTCACAAATGACTTTATTGTGTAAATTCTTTATTATTGGAATACATATTATTATTTTCTCAACCTCAATTAGTTCATTCTCTACCCACTTCCTTACTCTATTCGTATAACTTATTCATTTCTGTAAAATAAACTATTGATTTTAATGTTAGATAACAGCATCAAAGATCGGAAACTCCCTATACTTTTATAAATCTCTAATAGTTTTAGCTTTAAAAACTAATCATAAATTGGAGGTTTACCTTTTATTGCAAGTTTTAAGGTTATTTAATATGTAGCAGTTTATTTTAAGGATTTATTAGTGTGTTTATTACGAATAAGAAATTAGGGATATTTTCCGTAATTTCACTACCATAACCATAACTCAGATTATAGTATCCAAACCTAACATAACATAACTAAACCTAACATAACCTAACCAAACCTAACATAACCTAAACAAAACTAACATAACCTAACTAAATTAGTGGTAGTGAATTAATGGAATAGTTTCAAAAGAGTATTATTATTCGACTTCTAGAAAAAATATGTAATATTTAAGGGTAACTTCATAATGTTCAGTTCTTTTATTCAGGCTGAGGAACCCTTTAAAGCAATTATTCCTTTCTACAGAATTTTTTTGTAGTATCAGAGCTGTTCCCTTGACCACAGTGAATAGTCTGTCTGAACGCCAGTAGAATAGCAACTGTCCGGACACGAGATTTCCACTCGTCGACCAACCACTCTTTCCGGCCTTTTTTTAAAAAGAAGAGGATTTTCACAAATTACGTTGCCTTTCACCGTTCTCATAAAAGAATAGTAGGGCACTGAATACGTCTTAGTGTAGATGTTTGTGTACAGTAATAATGTGTAAAATTGTGTTGCTTAAGTACGGTTATAGTAAAAATTAATCCATTCTTGAATTTGCACATAAGAACAGTATCGACAATTTAAACGCCGATTCTTTTTTGATTAATTATTTGAAGAATAATTTTCTTCATGATGTTCTACTAATTAAGGCATTTTAAGTGTATGCACATCGATTTATGCTTAGATTTAAGGTTTTCAAATCAAATAAAATCGTTTATTATGCCAGTAAACATATATACATGCATTACCCAAGTCATAGTAAATGCAATAAAACAATAATCAACTAAGACTACAACATGTGAAAGGATAGAGCAAAAACAATATATTTATATTTCAAACTTTCAAAGTATATTTATAAACGTAATAAGCACTATTTTTTTTTTTTTTCTAAAATAATAACAATGGATTTCCTTGAGCTATAACTTACGGTTTTGGCCATTCTTGAATTTGCACTTAAGAACAGTATCGACATTTCAAACATCGAAATGCTTTTAGGATTAATCTTTTGAAGTATTCGTCGTTATGTGCTACTAACTAAGACATTTTAAATGTATGCACATCGACATATGCTTACATTTAAGGTTTTCCAATTACTCCTTAAATGGCCACCCCCCCTGAGGTAGCTACTGATCAAATAAAAATGTTTGACATTGAACTGGAGTTCAGACAGTCTATTCAATTAGGGTAAGGGAACAGCTCTGATACTACACAAAAATTCTGCAGAGGGGATTAGTTGCTTTGAGGGTTCCTCAGCCTGAATAAATTAGGTTAGCCTTAAATATTACATATTATTTCTAGATGTTTATCAATAATACTCTTTCGAAACTTTTCCGTTATTTCACTACCATTAATTTGGTTACGTTATGTTAGTTTTGTTTAGTTTATGTTATGTTTGGTTTGGTTATGTTAGGTTTGGTTAACTTATGTTAGGTTTGGTTAGGTTTTGTTATGTTAGGTGTGGTTAGGTTATGTTAGTTTTGTTTAGATTATGTTAGGTTTGGTTAGGTTATGTTAGGTGTGGTTAGGTTATGTTAGTTTTGTTTAGATTATGTTAGGTTTGGTTAGGTTATGTTAGGTTTGGTTAACTTATGTTAGGTTTGGTTAGATTATGTTATGTTAGGTGTGGTTAGGTTATGTTAGTTTTGTTTAGATTATGTTAGGTTTGGTTAGGTTATGTTATGTTAGGTGTGGTTAGGTTATGTTAGTTTTGTTTAGATTATGTTAGGTTTGGTTAGGTTATGTTAGTTTTGTTTGGATTAAGTTAGGTTATGTTAGGTTTGGTTGGGTTATGACATATGTCACTGTAAAAAGTTTATATGTTTGTACCTTTACAAGTACAGAAGATATTAGACTGTTCCAAAACTGTTAACCACCCTGTATATTTTTTAAACATTAAGACATTAGAAACTTAGATGTTAATTTTTTGTAATACAAAGGATCAAAACTGTAACATTTAGTCACTGTAAGAAGTAATTGTAAATTTAAAATAAGGATTATTTTGGAATGTTAAAAATGATTCATGTTAGTTTCACCCCCTTTTCCCCGTTTTCAATTTGTAAATGGTATAATGAGGTGAGGTAAATTGAACTACATATCCCTTTTTAGTCCACTTTGGTCAGTATAAATAAATAAATAAATACTTGAGAACTGATATAAATCATACACTTCCGGAGATAGGACGTGATTGCTTTAAATAACATTTATATTAAGTTTAAAATGTGTGAATGTAATATGCTTTAATTTGAGATTTTTATTTGAAAGCATGTTACTGATTCCTGGCATGGTAGCTCAGTGCCAAAGGCTGCCAACTACGGAGGTCTTGACTAAGGTTCGAATTCATATGTTTATTAATTTAAATTTGCTTCTCTTTTAAAGCGTTTAAAATAGTGTATAAATCCAAATAAAAGTGTGTAAAGCCCAACATATCCGATGGTAAAAAATACACAGTGGTCAATCGAAGAAAGTTCATCTGCTAAATATCTATAAAATCCAATAATAATGAATACCTAGTAAATGATGGCAACAGCAAGATATTCAGTATAGCAAATGTAAACTAGTGACCTGGCTAACTATTAGTTCTTTTGTCAATCAAGAAATTTACGGTTATTTGTAATTTCTAACTACAAGGAATATCTATTGGCCTATAATGTAAACGTATAACTAAAAATCGTTAATTATTAAAAATCGTTGGTAAATTATATGCATCTGAAATAGCTTTCAAAATTTTATTTAATATTACAAACGAAGGTAAATATTAATGTTAATAAGATTGTATCTATCTATTTAAGGAAAGTAGCATTTACTCCTGTTATGGAATAGTTATCAAATTATTATTTTAATAAAAGAAAGCAAGTATTGAAATTAACATTTCAATGCCCTTTGTTACAATATTATGGTACGGAATGGATCAAATTTTGAAGCAATTATTTAAATTTAAAAGTTATATTATTTTAAATATTCAAACTTATAAAAAGGTTTCTAAGGACTGTAGATTTGTCTTAATTAAGACAAATCAACAAGAGGCTAAAGCATTGGCCAGGGTTTATTAAATCGCAGTTAAATTTGTCCCAAGAATCTGATTAACTTAGTGATTTCTTAATTGATTGCCTCATAAATCCTCCTTCAAAATTCAAATACTATAATTTTAAAAACGTATTTCTTTTATTTAAATACTGTTATTGAGGTTTACCTCTTCTTTATAAATTAAACATATTTAACTCTAATGAATTTAAAATGCTTCTAACACTTTCTAAAATTGTTATTTTTATTTTAAAAATGTACTGTTTGAATACGTAGAGTAAATATTGGTGTAGAATTATAGATAACAAATGTTGTAATACATTTCTAAAATTTATATTTAATGGTATAGTGTACTTAGGTAATTTTATAATTATTATATCTATAATCATGTGAGCAGGGATTAACCTTAATTATATTAATTTATTAATTACAATTTAATAATTTTAAAATGTATTTGAATATACTCTACATTTTATAATAGGTGAAAACCAAACTGTTGATACAATTTTATTGATTAATCCTTGTCTGAGTATTAAATAGTGAAAGGATTTTAAGAAAATGTTTAAAATAATTAATTTTTATTTATTTTAAAGTTTCTTATGTTAAAAAGTCTACATAGTCTCCAAAATAATGTACATAAGATTAAAATGTATTTCTCATATGCATGACACTAGTGAAACTTAAATGGAAATCTAGGGAAAAATAATGCGTTAAAGATATATGAAAATTTATGTTTCAAAAGTAATCCTTGCGAATAATTAAAATAAATAAGTAAATAATGTCGTTTTTCACTATGATTTGTATAATTAATTTTCAACTTATTTGACCTTTAGTACAATGAATCCATGGTTAGTGGCGAAGAGTGCACACGCGGCAGGTTCCGTTTATATTACGCACACCCATATGCTCATGGTACAGTCACTGCTAGCAGTATAGTCCTTCCCTTAGATCAATGACCCCACTTGTCAGTGTTTTCACTGGATTTGCTATCGTGTGGTCAAATAAATTTAGTTGTATTATAGTATTCTTAATTTTTCAAATAATTTAGTGATCTCCAATTTCACCAAGCTTTGTTACACTTGTATAAACGTGGTTAGTTTGTCCGTCGTTCAAATATTTTACCTTCATTCAAATGTTATCAATATCTTCCATTTTAAACATTTAATGTTAAATTTAACTACTCAAAATATTACTAATGAAACATTAATTTCGAGATAATTTTGGTGATTTAGATTTTTGTCTGTTGTATCGAATTAGGAACAAGCTGATTTGTTTTTTTTTTCATTGCTTAAGTTATATATTTCACGCAGAATGTTCTATACGATTATTAGTAACTTAATAGTAAAAATTATGTATTATAAATCCAAAAAAATCTCAATTTTTATTTTATATTTTGAAATAGGCCTAGCCTATTTCAGATATTTATAATATGGCAATAAACTTAAGTTTTAAACCCAACAATAAAAACTAACAAACATTTTTAAAATATTAGTTAAAATTTAAATTAATCACAAGCTCATTGTTGAATGTGCTTGGTTTATTACGTGACTGTACCTTGCGGCCAACTGCCGCTGGACGGGAACTTAATGTGGTGGGAGAAGAAATCCTTAACTCTCCTTTAAGCACCATTTACTTTGGATTTATGTTTAACGCTTTGTATTGGCCACACAACGATGATGTAAATAACAATTTATAGCTTAGATAATTGTAGGTATATTGTAAAACTCATTATTGTAAAAATAATAGACAAAACCATGTAAGTGCTATTATTATAATTAATTAACAACCAATAAAACACTTGAAAAACTCACCATCCCTTTATAAAAGAAAGTAATAACCAATCTGAACGTTTTAATAACTGATAACAGTCCCGGGAACAGGAAAACAGAAAACAACAGCAGGAAAACTAAGCAGAAAAACACCTATAACAATTTCTTTATTTATAAACATTTTTAAGGTAGCTAGTTGAACCAATTTGCACGATATATACAATGGTAAACTTATGTAGATTTCCTACTCTATTTACGATGAAAGCAATACTGTACTTTTATCCTACATTAAGTAACTAGATTATTGTATCTCCTCCTGCAATTTCAATTAATAATGCATTCAGGGTGGAAAACAAATATAGAAACGCTTTCACAACTTTTCCATGAATTAACTTGTAAAAGCGATATCTTGTACATGATATGGTTTCAAAGAAATCACGTTTCTACGACATTTAATATTTTCATGGGGACGGCATACGAATAGTTAAACAAAAATCTTCAACGTAAGCCTAGGTCGACTTTAGTATTACATAAAAGATCTTCAAGCAACGTTAATTACCGCAAACCGGACTTTAAATTAGTTTTTTTATTCCTAGAGTAGCAATCATTTAAACTTCAAATTAAATCTTTGGAGCATTATTATTTTTCTACCATTCAAAAGTGTCACGTATATTATTCTAATCAAATATCGTTCATTATGGAACACAATTATTACAAAACAAAAACTATCAAAATATATATGGAAAAAATAACGTTGTTGTGAAAGCGTTTCCATATTTTTTCACCCTGTTGTCTACAAGGATCTGTTTATAGATGTAGTTTTTTCACCCTGTCAGTAGTTTTCTTTCAATGATAACAATGGTTAAGAATAAAAAATAAGTTATATAAATCGGCTATCATTAGAAGAGTAATTTGCTTTAAAATATGAGGTAGCTGAAAAAGTTGAGAAACAATTTTTGTTCAACGAGTGGAAATCTTGTGGCCGAACAATTTCTATTCAACTGTGGTCAAGGGAAGAGCTCTGATACTACAAAAACATTCTGTAGAGAGGAGTGATTGGTCGGTGAGTGGAAATCTCGTGACAAGACAATTGCTATTCAACTGACGTTCAGACAGACTATTCACTGTGGTCAAGGGACAGCTCTGATACTTCACAAACATTCTGTAGAGGGAAGTAGTCGATCAGTGATTGTAAATCTCATTACAAAACAATTGCTATTCAACAGGCGTTCAGATAGACGATTCACTGGGATCAAGGGAACAGCTCTGATACTACACAAATATTCTGTAGAGGGAATTGGTCGGTCGGTGATTGTAAATCTCATAACAAGACAATTGCTATTCAACTGGCGTTCAGTCAGACTATTGACTGCGGTCTAGGGAACAGGTCTGATACTACACAAACATTCTGTAGAGGGAATTGGTCGGTCAGTGATTGTAAATCTCATAACAAGACAATTGCTATTTAACTGGCGTTCAGTCAGACTATTCACTGTGGTCAAGGGAACAGGTCTGATACTACACAAATATTCTGTAGAGGGGATTGGTCGGTCGGTGATTGTAAATCTCATGACAACACAATTGCTATTCAACAGGCGTTCAGATAGACGATTCACTGGGATCAAGGGAACAGCTCTGATACTACACAAATATTCTGTAGAGGGGATTGGCCGGTCGGTGATCGTAAATCTCATAAAAAGACAATGGCTATTCAACTGGCGTTCAGTCAAACTATTCACTGCGGTCAAGGGAACAGTTCTGATACTACACAAATATTCTGTAGAGGGGATTGGTCGGTCGGTGACTGTAAATCTCAGGACAACACAATTGATATTCAACTGGCGTTTAGTCAAACTATTCACTGCGGTCAAAGGGAACAGTTCTGATACTACACAAAAATTCTGTAGAGGGGATTGGTCGGTCGGTGATTGTAAATCTCATAACAAGACAATTGCTATTCAACTGGCGTTCAGTCAGACTATTGACTGCGGTCTAGGGAACAGGTCTGATACTTACACAAACATTCTGTAGATTGTAAATCTCATAACAAGACAATTGCTATTCAACTGGCGTTCAGTCAGACTATTGACTGCGGTCTAGGGAACAGATCTGACACTACACAAATATTCTGTAGAGGGGATTGGTCGGTCGGTGATTGTAAATCTCATGACAACACAATTGCTATTCAACAGGCGTTCAGATAGACGATTCACTGGGATCAAGGGAACAGCTCTGATACTACACAAATATTCTGTAGAGGGGATTGGTCGGTCGGTGATTGTAAATCTCATAACAAGTCAATTGCTATTCAACTGGCGTTCAGTCAGACTATTCACTGCGGTCAAGGGAACAGCTCTGATACTACACAAACATTCTATAGAGGGGATTGTTCGGTCGGTCATTGTAAATCTCAGGACAACACAATTGATATTCAACTGGCGTTCAGTCAAACTATTCACTGCGGTCAAGGGAACAGTTCTGATACTACACAAATATTCTGTAGAGGGGATTGGTCGGTCGGAAATTGTAAATCTCATAACAAGATAATTGCTATTCAACTGGCGTTCAGTCAAACTATTCACTGCGGTCAAGGGAACAGTTCTGATATCACACAAAAATTCTGTAGAAGGGATTGGTCGGTCGGTGATTGAAAATCTCATAACAAGACAATTGCTATTCAACTGGTGTTCAGTCAGACTATTCCCTGTGGTCGAGGAAACAGCTCTGATACTACACAAACATTCTGTGGAGAGGATTGATTGGTCGGTGAGTGGAAATATCGTGACTAGACAATTGCTATTCAACTGGCGTTCAGACAGAATATTCATTGCGGTCAAGAGAACAGGTCTGATACTACACAAACATTCTTTAGAGAGAAGTGGTCAGTCGGTGAGGGGAAATGTCATGACCAGGCATCTGCTATTCAACTGGCATTCAGACAAACTGTTCATTGCGGTCAAGGGAACACCTCTGATACTACTCAAACATTCTGTGGTGAGGATTGATTGGTCGGTGAGTGGAAATCTCGTGACTAGAAAATTGCTATTCAACTGGCGTTCAGACAGACTATTCATTGCAGTCAAGGGAACAGCTCTGATACTACACAAACATTCTGTGGAGAGGATTGATTGGTCGGTGAGTGTGGAAATCTTGTGACCATACAATTGCTATTCAACTGTTGTTCAAACAGAATATTTAATGTGGTCAAGGGAATAGATCTGATACTACACAAACTTTTTGTAAAGGGGAGTGGTCGGTCGGTGATTGTAAATCGCATGACAAGTCAATTGTTATTTAACTGGCGTTCAGACAGACTATTCACTGTGGTCGAGGGCACAGCTCTGATACTACACAATCATTCTGTGGAGAGGATTGATTGGTCGGTGAGTGGAAATCTTGTGAAAAACAATTGCTATTCAACTGTTGTTCAAACAGAATATTCAATTTTGTCAAGGGAATAGATCTGATACTACACAAATTTTTTGTGTAAATGGGAGTGGTCGGTCGGTAATTGTAAATCTCATGACAAGTCAATTGCTATTTAACTGGCGTTCAGACAAACTATTCACTGCGGTCAAGGGAACAGGTCTGATACTACACAAATATTCTGTAGAGGGGATTGGTCGTTCGGAAATTGTAAATTTTATGACAAGACAATTGCTATTCAACTGGCGTTCAGACAGACTATTCACTGTGGTCTAGGGAACAGCTCTGATACTACACAAATATTCTTTAGAGAGAAGTGGTCAGTCGGTGAGGGGAAATGTCATGACCAGGCATCTGCTATTCAACTGGCATTCAGACAAACTATTCATTGCGGTCAAGGGAACACCTCTGATACTACTCAAACATTCTGTGGTGAGGATTGATTGGTCGGTGATTGTAAATCTCGTGACAAGTCAATTGCTATTTAACTGGCGTTCAGACAGACTATTCACTGTGGTCAAGGGAACAGGTCTGATACTACACAAACATTCTGTAGAGGGGATTGGTCGGTCGGAAATTGTAGATCTCATAACAAGACAATTGCTATTCAACTGGCGTTCAGACAGACTATTCACTGTGGTCCCGGAAACAGCTCTGATACTACACAAACACTCCGTGGAGAAGATTGATTGGTGGGTGAGTGGAAATCTCGTGACTAGACAATTGCTATTCAACTGGCATTCAGACAGAATATTCAATTCGGTCAAGGGAACAGCTCTGATACTACACAAACATTCTGTAAAGAGGATTGATTGGTCAGTGAGTGGAAATCTAGTGACCAGACAATTACTATTCAACTGTTGTTCAAACAGAATATTCAATGTTGTCAAGGGAATTGATCTGATACTACACAAACATTCTTTAGAGAGAAGTGGTCAGTCGGTGAGGGGAAATGTCATGACCAGGCATCTGCTATTCAACTGGCATTCAGACAAACTATTCATTGCGGTCAAGGGAACACCTCTGATACTACTCAAACATTCTGTGGTGAGGATTGATTGGTCGGTGAGTGGAAATCTCGTGACTAGAAAATTGCTATTCAACTGGCGTTCAGACAGACTATTCATTGCAGTCAAGGGAACAGCTCCGATACTACACAAACATTCTGTGGAGAGGATTGATTGGTCGGTGAGTGGAAATCTTGTGAAAAACAATTGCTATTCAACTGTTGTTCAAACAGAATATTCAATATTGTCAAGGGAATAGATCTGATACTACACAAACTTTTTGTAAAGGGGAGTGGTCGGTCGGTAATTGTAAATCTCATGACAAGTCAATTGCTATTTAACTGGCGTTTAGACAGACTATTCACTGCGGTCAAGGGAACAGGTCTGATACTACACAAACATTTTGTAGAGGGGATTTGTCGGTCGGAAATTGTAGATCTCATAACAAGACAATTGCTATTCAACTGGCGTTCAGACAGACTATTCATTGCGGTCAAGGGAACAGCTCTGATACTACACAAACCTTCTGGGGAGAGAATTGATTGGTCGGTGAGTGGAAATCTTGTGAAAAACAATTGCTATTCAACTGTTGTTCAAACAGAATATTCAATGTTGTCAAGGGAATAGATCTGATACTACACAAACTTTTTGTAAAGGGGAGTGGTCGGTCGGTAATTGTAAATCTCATGACAAGTCAATTGCTATTTAACTGGCGTTCAGACAGACTATTTACTGCAGTCAAGGGAACAGGTCTGATACTACACAAACATTTTGTAGAGGGGATTTGTCGGTCGGAAATTGTAGATCTCATAACAAGACAATTGCTATTCAACTGGCGTTCAGACAGACTATTCACTGTGGTCCAGGGAACAGCTCTGATACTACACAAACACTCTTTGGAGAAGATTGATTGGTGGGTGAGTGGAAATCTCGTGACTAGACAATTGCTATTCAACTGGTATTCAGACAGAATATTCATTGCGGTCAAGAGAACAGCTCTGATACTACACAAACATTCTGTGGAGAGGATTGATTGGTCGGTGAGTGGAAATCTTGTGACCAGACAATTGCTATTCAACTGTTGTTCAAACAGAATATTCAATGTGGTCAAGGGAATAGATCTGATACTACACAAACATTCTGTAGAGGGGTGTATCAGTCCCCTATCTAAATATATCCTTACAAGCCTACTTAAATTATGAATTTTAACTTCCTAATGCAATTAATAATTTGAATTTATTGAATAAAAGGCTGAACTAGTAAAACATAACAAGATGTTTAACACGATTCAAGTTTATAAATCCTTATAAATAAACCCTTAAATATGTAAACATATAGTAGTGTTTATTATACAGGAATAGTGATGTTTAGTAAATTGTTAAACAATTTAGTTAATGTAATATCCGTTAATAAATCTATTTAGATGACAATAACATAATGGTCTTGAAAATGTTTTTTAACATTTAAAAATATATATATAGATACATATATATTAGTTATGTATCTGGTCAATATCAAGTAGACTGGTTAGCAGCAGCTCACTATTCTTCTTTTTACTTCGCAGTTGGTTTGTGTACGTGTATGGGTGGGTGAAAGGGTCAATATGGACCTAAAAGGAGTACGTTCATCTGAAACTGTAGGTACAATTCATGTATGCAAGATGTAATATTCCAAAAGTAAATCACGAGCACTAAAGGGATAAAGAAAAATAGTTTAAACCTATTTTAATATATTTTTCAATATCTCGATTACCGGAATCATTTACTAAACATAATATAAAGTTTACATATTCAATAATCCAACAGTTCTTGCGCTAATTGCTATATACAAGGCAGTTGCCCTAGGTGGTGTCACTCTGACGGTGGCTGGTTATACTTAAGAAATACATGTATTATTTTTTATCTGGTTATAATATGAGGTGTTGTAATATTTCTAGCAAAATATTAAATATTGAATGTGCAGTTATCGAACTCAAAAATCCACCGTTTTTAAATCCATCATTGTATCAAAATTATGTTTTTATTTTATTAGGTTATAACAATAGCAATTTTTTTATTAGCGTTCTTTGGTAAAACAGTTCTTACATAGTTTTTCATGAAATATACAAAACTAGCAAGCTAGTTCAATGCGTGTTTTGTACCCAAGTAAACAGGAATTATATTACAAAATGTACTGTATTCTTAGTTTTGGGTACATGGCTTGGTGAAATATTGATTTTTTTTTTTTTTTTACAAAGAATTATACGAATTTGTGTAATTTAAAAATAGTTTGTAATCCTTATACATTTAGCCACATTTTTTTTATTTATCTGCATGCATAATCTTGTAAAACTTTTAAAACCGAAGTGGTTTTTCACAACTAGACAGCCTTTTTGCAAATTGCAGCCGGTCATATTTACGCAATTAACATTTTATTCCGGTTTCATTTATTATAGACACAAGGAAAAAATAATCTAAAATATTTGAAAAGGTATTCTTGCTTAGACTTATTGATTATTTATAAATACATGCCATAGCTTTTATCAATAATTTATTTTTAAGCTTTTATTCTTAATAACTCTTATTTTGTCAATAAATAATTTGTTGAATGCCTAGTTAAATATGTTGAGTACAGCATAGGAATTTTAGAATAGAATTATTTACTGTATATTTGTACTTATTTTAGTAAAATTAATTAGTCTTTTGTCACGAACTCCTGTTTTTTAGTATTGGTCATAACATTCAATAAAACTACCTAAGATGACATTTGTGTATTTATAAAACGGATATCACTGTTGTACAGTATTATTTACGTACACAAAGTCTACTGTTCACACTAAATGAAATTCGAGACACTCTTTAACTGATATGGTTGTCATGAAGGATCATTAAGAAGATAGTGTTTCTTTTTTAAAATTAGAGTAATAAATTTCAAAAGAACATCAAGATATATTCTACATTATTACTTTTGAAGTTATTTTAGGTTTATCTCAACTTGAAAGTCAAGAATAATGTAAACGAGACCAAAATACACAAACTCAATTTATAGAAACTTGAAAACACTTCTTAAAAGTGGAAAACATAAAACTAATTTAACACCGAATCAAAAATAAGTATTACTAGACCCTTTACGAGTGTGTTTCGCCCTTTTTGTATGGTATTTTTTAATATAATATCTGCAAAACCTACACTGAACATACATTTTAATGTATTTGAGTTTCGACACGCCATCAGCTGCAGCCCACATCTCACAAAGTGGAATAAACCACCTCTCAAACATGTTTGGTTGACACCGTCCATCCCCAATTCATAAATCTCGCTACCCTCGTAGTTCTAATCCATTATTTATTAGCATAAACAAAACTAGTATAGTCAGTACTTAATTTGTTTGTTGACTTTGTCATATTGATGTGAAATATAAATGAATATGAAGTAACAGCCATTACACATTATAATTTTCAGCTGAGGCCTAAACACGTACTGAATAAATATAGCGTACATGTTTATAATATATTGTTTTATTTCATCGAAATACGAGTAATTTCCTCTAGGTAACCACAGCTATTAAAACAGTACATGATATGTTAGTAATAAAGTTGAATCTTTTTTGTTAATTGTCAATATGTCAACACTACCATAACCCTAAGTTGGGTTAACCTAACTTAACCAAACCGAACCTAACTAAACCTGACATAACCTAACTAAACGTAACCATAACATAACCTAACAAAATTAGTGGTAGTGAATTAACGGAAAAAGTCCATAAATTTATTCAATCCGTCATGTAAAGAACACGTAATAGAAAGTAGGTATGTATAAACAAACAAACGTAATAGAAAGTAGGTATGTACAAACAAAGTTGTATTTGTAGCTTGCCTAGAATGTGTTTGTAGCCATATATATCAAACAATTTTAGTCAACAACAAATTAATAAAACTTTTCGGGAACAGTTACAAGTATAATAAAATAGAGCTTAAAATCGTTTCACTACAAAACCCTGAAATGATTTTGTTATTTTCTCTACTTAAGCAATAAACACTAAATTTACAACTAGAAGTTTGTTATTTAAAATATTCGTAGGATATCCATCTTAGATTTCTTTAAAAATAGGCTGTATTATAATGAGAAAATGATTTTTTTGCATTTTTTAACCAAACTATTATTTTAGGTGAAATGTGTTTTTGGTACCACAAAACTTTTAAAACTATCAACAGTTTTTATTTTAAAATTATGTCATGAATATCAGATTGATGTTTATTACTAATATTTCATTAAATAAGTACATTTATTAATACAGAACAAATAGGTATTCTTGTGGACTATTTTTTTGAAAGGAATAAAGTTGTTTTTCAAAAAATAATAATGAATATAAATAAGTACAAATTATCACTTCATCGATTTTGGTGACAAAGCTAGAATTTGTTAATACAATAAGAAAATATAATGTATTACTTTAATTAGCAATATTAATATCTATTTCTACCTCTTAGGTAAAAGTATAGATTATTTGTGACAACCAATTAAATATAGATCATATTTGTGGAGATTTAATGGTACGTTTATTACAGACATGTTTTAATACAATTGGTTTACCTGTATTGCGACATCAATGAAACATAAGTGGTTTGAATGAGTCCTAACAATAATCTATTTTACATCGTGCGATAAAAGCATAGTATAAGAAAAACACGCGCTGTATTAATCACGAACTTACTTGTTCTCAGGAAACAACAACAGTCTAATATTTGTGTACAAAATTGTAGTGTTGGGCTCAGACAACGCTGTTTATATATGCATTGCCTACCGTTAACTCTTGTCTAAATTGCCATCTCTGTCCTATTACAAGAGAGTATTTTCAAAGCACGAACTTGAATCTTGATTTATAAATTTGGCAGTGTCACTCTGAAGGAGGTAGACACGTATTTTATGTTCGTTTTCAAGTTTTCCAATACACGGGGTGGAAAAAACGGAAACGATTTCACAACAGCGTTATTTTTCTAATGGATAATTTGATCATTTAATTGTTTTTAATATTTTGTTCCATAAAGTATAATTTTTATTGGAATAATTTACTTGAAACCGTTCAATAGCAGGGAAATCATAATGTTCAAATCAGTTACTTTGAAATTCAAATGGCAGCTACTCTGGAAAGAATTTACCTTTTGAAATCCGGTTTACTGCCATTAATTTATCTTGAAGATTTTTTATTTGATACTAAACTCGGACTAGGCTTACAATCAAGATTTTCGTTCAACTCCTCGTTAGCCGTCTTCCCTGAAAAGATTTAATGGAGTAATTGTCGTCAAACATGACGCTAATGTCCAAGAACGCTAATGTCGCGTTGTTTGTAATCATGATGATGCACAGGATTTCACTTGTACAAATGAAGTCACACTAAAGTTATGAAAGCCTTTCCATATTTTTTCCATCTCGTATTTACGTTAAAAGTGATTTATCAGTGTTTTGTTATGTATCTTTAAGCATGTTTTACGTTAGAGTGGACTAGTTTAAAGTAAAATGTGTAATGAATATAGGTCCAAAAACCATAATGGGTATATTTTTAATATTTAAGAATGGAATAAATTATTTTATCCTACTCTTAACTGTGGACAATATAATATGTATATAACTGTGAAATAACTGAGTTCCTCCATTCATAATGACCTCAAAGCCTTTGTTTCCATACAAGACACCTCAATAATCTATTTTATTTAATTTTAAATGCTTCAAAAGAGAAAAACCCAATTACAAAGTGGCATCATATTAATTTACAATAAAAATAAGTGGAATTAGTGTTCATGTCCGATCAATCAACATAGTCCCAATCTTGCTTATTGAATTATCACTTGAAAACAATAATCATAAAAAATAATATAAATACAAACATAACAAGATAGAATAGCAACAAGATTAATATAGTATAGTAATAGTATATATAATAGTAACAATATAATAATAACAATATAACAGCATGTTAACAAATACAATAACAGCAATAACGTCAAAGACCAACTAAAACATATAAATACATAATAAATACAATAAAAAAGGATAACACATATTAAATAAATAATAAAAGGACAAGGCAATAAATAATTTTGTGGTAAATATTTAAACTTCAGTACGATTAAAAATTTATATTCTAAAAGTATTGATTGAATTGAAAAATATGTCTTAACTCAATAAATGAAAACTCATTATACAATCTAGACATAATATTAATTGGTGAATGCACTCCAAGGACTGTACGAGAGAAGAGCAAATAAAGACGATAATTAGACCGAGGAACAATAAACTGAACACATGATAAAAGTGTGGTGTCGTTAAGCGTTCCACCCACCAGTCTCTGCAGATACACCAATAAGTCCGTGCCACCCACCAGTCTCTGCAGATACACCAATAAGGCCACCTGGCGTCGTCAAGTGTGCCACCCACCAGTCTCAGCAGATACACCAATAAGGCCACCTGGCGCCGTCTTGCCAATGAGTCTAACTCAAACATACGCAGCAGTTCAGAGTAAGATAGTAGGTATCAAGGCGTTTCATTACGATTCATATAGAGATGTATTACAATTAATGTATATTAAATACGTACTGTAGTTACTTACATAATACTGTACGAATTATGACTGTTGAATTTTTATTTTAATTAATAAAATTATCTAAGGTTCACAACTAAACCATTTAACAATAATACAGTAAAAAAAAAATAATAAACACACAAATATTGTCATTCCGTAATGTAAATTCAAGACAAATGCAAATTATTCTCTGAATTCAACTGTCATGGATAAATATTAAGTTTAATGCGAAGTAATAACGAGATATATATGTATATTTATCAATGGGAAGATCCATAAGGAATATGTACATTTTGAGCTCTCATTTATACGCTAGGGAACAACTGCCTAGAATAACAAAGTTTTAAAATTACTATTTCTATCTAAAACAATCATAAAATAATGGGCGTTAAAAAAAGTTGACCACCATATTGAAAATGGTGGCTGTTTTTTTTTTTAACAGAAATATGTATTTTTATTGTCTCTAAAAACAATAAAAGTTCCCCGTATTAGAGTTCTTTGTCAGACTTATGGTTTCCAAGATCACAATGGTTACCCATTTAAAAAAGACACCATGTATAGTGTACTGTATTAGAAGAATATATTTTCTATCCATAAAGTTTCTGACCAATAAACTGTAGAAAACTGATATCGTCATAATAATTAATTGTAGCCCTGTCAGTGGCAGGTGACGTGTACAGTTTGTGAGAAGTGCACACTTCATTTACAATTAATTTATATTGCCTATAACCATGATAGGTCTCAACGTTTTATAATTCATTAAGCAACGTTATACCGTTTGTGTTGGATTGTCAGTTCAACAATAGAGTATATACGATCCATTTCTTTGTTTCATAAAATCTTTAGTTATTGAAATAATTTCTTGACTCTTTATTTTATAGGAGTAATAATAATTGCTTTTTATTTAATATAATTCATAATATAATGTTAAAAAAATTATTAAATAGTTCAAAATGCGTTTCAACATTTCCCTTAGTCGAGAATTACAGTACTACCGTAAAGTCCAATTTGATTATAAATCAAAATTTAATGAACTAGTTACCTGGTAGCTAATATAGTTTAAATAATTAATTATAATTATCTTTTTATTAATAAATATTAAAAATTTTCATTCACATTACGATCTATTAATATTTTTTAAAAAATCACAGTATAGCCAATATCTGGAATTTATTTTATAATTTAGTTTCGTAGATTTATTTATTTAATTTAAATGCACGATTAAAATTCAAGAACTGTCAATGTTGAACAATTATGATACTACAATTAATACATTAATTGTAAACTATATAATGCTGTTCTCTTTATTTTAAAAAGTATAATTTACAATATGAGAATTAAATTTTTATTGGCTATAAAATTTCTTATATAGGTATACATAGTACTAAATTATTTCATAAGCATTAATTAAAATTATCAATTATTGTTTAAAAATATGATGTTAAAATTGAATTAATTAGTTAAGGTGTATAGTATATACACAAAAGCCTTTTTAAAGTTTATAATATTTACATTTCTTAACTTCAGAAGAATAAAAGGTTACACTGTTAATATCATTAAAGATCCTATTTTAAATAGTTGCAGTTTTAACATCTCAATTAGAACCTTATTTGAAGTTCATTAATTATTAATTAGTAGAGAACATATAGACGTAATTAAAATATACATTTACTTATTTTATAAATATTCTTTATGTTTACTTCTAAGAAAATCGGCTTGATAAAGATACGTTTAGATTAAAATTTAGTCGGTGCTTTAAAAATATAATAACATTACAATCGTTCTAGAGTCATATCTTTCAGAAGAATGTAATAAGAATATAATAAGCATATCTGTAGTAGGCCTATAGTATACAACGTTCAACCATTAAAATTTCTTTACATATCACAACCATATACTCTACAAATATCTAATAAAAAAGGAATAAATAATATGCTACATTGAATTATTGACGGTATGTTTTTTTTTTTTTTTTTTTTTTTGTGATAATGTTTAATAACAAATGTTTGAAAATGGCTTTAGGTCAGGTTTTCTTTTTAATGTTAAGCTATAACATTAAAAAGAAAACGATGTGATTGCTAATTAACGTAAATGAGTAATATTACGTTGAGCTCGTCATTAACATACGATCAGTCTACAGGTAGTATTTTGAAACTAGTATATTGATACTATTTACGTAGTATAAGTCAAGTTTTTAGATAAATAAAGTGCTTAAAAACACAGATTTTGAAGCTAATTGCTTAAAAATCTATATGTGTTTTAGTTATTTGGAGTAAACCCTGCATTATACTGACCTGCTGCAGTTATATAACAAATCTGAAAATTACCTAACAAAAATAGTATAATTTCAAAATACAGTTTCCTCGATACTTAAAAATTTAAAATAGTTTATACCATAGGTAAATATACCCTCATAAATGGATTCATAAGTATTATAATTAGAATGTTATGTATTTTACCAACAACGTAGACCTCTGAAATAAAATTAATCCATAATTCTTAGATTTTATTTTTGGATAGGAAAATATTAGCTACCAATATATCAGAAAATTTCTCTGGATTTCAGTCCGTGTACATTCCTCAACGTAACACAGAAGTAAGCTTCTTACAAAGCTAGAGTTTAAATCTTTCAAGAGTAGTTCTTATATCCGTGAACATTAAATGTCTACTTCCCTGATATAAGCTATCTTAATATTATAAATTTTAAAAAGAACTATTTTAAACCAATTTTAACGCCCAATTTGGTGAGTGTAATTTGATTATAGTGACTATAATCATTACGTTAAAGTCAAACTTCAGTTAAATACAAATATAATATTATACAAATTAGTCGATCTCATGGCACTAACAGATCCCAAAAATGGATGGTCAGTTTTGTAACTCTATGCTAAAATAAGACACGAATTATTTAGTCTCTAGGCACTAGTAGTGCTGTGCTGTAACCCAGAAACTTGGGGATGGAGTGTTGTGGATATTATAAGTGACTTATTTTACTGTCGGCCCTCTTAATACCTGTATAGTTATTACTCTTTGGTTTCCATCGGCGTGCCACCTCTAGAAAAGTCTACAGTGACAATGTTGATGGTATACAAGGAAAACTCGATTTTAGTAATAAATACTACTCATTCATCTATATTCAAGACTCACATTCACCCCTCATATTCGACTATATGTGTATAATCGATGTCTTAAACTTGAATAATGAATACGAACCCTATCCCACCTCAAGCTTGTATGTTATTTTCAAGATTATTATAGAAAAAAATTAAAATATAGGAAATTACGTAAATATGTTTAATTTATTTACAGTGGAAAGCACCCCCTCACTAGTCTGCCAGCAATACCCGGGGCAGCTTGATGATGTTTGTGATGTCACGTCATCAGTCACTAAAGTGTTTCAACGTTACCACAGGTTGTGATGTCACATAGACAGTCTATGAAGTGTTTCAACGTAGCCGCATGTTCTGACGTCACATCGCCAGTCTCTGAAGTGTTTCAACGTTGCCGCAGCTTCTAACATCACATCGCAATTCTCTGAAGTGTTTCAACGTAGTCGCATGTTGTGATGTCACGTCACCAGTCTCTGAAGTAATTCAACGTAGCCACATGTTGTGACGTCACATCACCAGTCTCTGAAGTGTTTCAATGTAGTTGCAGATTGTGACGTCACATCGCAAGTAAATAAAGTGTTTCAACGTAGCCGCATGTTATGGTGTCGCATCGTAAGTCTCTGAAGGGTTTCAACGTTGCAGCAGGTTTGTGATGTCACATCGTCAGTCTCTGAAGAGTTTCAACGTTGCCGCAGTTTGTGATGTCACATCATCAGTCTTTGATGTGTTTCACTATAGCCGCAGGTTGTGATGTCACATTGTCAGTCTCTGAAGTATTCACCGTAGCCGCAGGTTGTGATGTCATATCGTCAGTCTCTGAAGAGTTTTAACGGTGCCACAGGTTGTGGTGTCACATCGTCATTGTCTGAAGGGTTTCAACGTGTAGCAGATTGTGAGGTCACATCGTCATTCTCTGAAGAGTTTCAACGTTGCCGCAGTTTGTGATGTTATATAGTCAGTCTCTGAAACGTTTCAACGTTGACACAGGTTGTTATGTCACGTCACCAGTCTCTGAAGCGTTTCAACTTATCCATAGGTTGTGACGTCACATCGTCAGTCCCAGATGCGTATTAACTGACCAGCAGGTTGTTAAGGCACATCGTCAGTCTCTGAAGTGTTTCAACATTGCTGCAGGCTGTGATGTCACATCGTCAATCTTAGAAGCGTTTCAACGTTTCCGCAGGTTGTGATGTCACATCGTCAGTCTTTGAAGTGTTTCAACATTGTCGCTTGTCGTGATGTTACCCGAGGGAAGCCCAATCCATCTCAGTTCCATTCACATGAATGTGTAGTCTGTACCTAATTGTTCTAACTAAAGATTTGTTTCCTATAAAATTAATGTCTATGTTTTATTCTCAGGCCTATGAAGTAAAAATATAATCTCTTGTATTATTGCTTAATAAATAGCAACATTAAAGTTTGCATTTTGTACAGTTTTTAGGCTTCATTCTAGTTCCGTTTCCACATTTACTTTTAAAAGTCATGGTTAAAAAAAATACTTTACTTATAATATTTTTAATTTGACGTTTATTGAAAGTAAACAGTTGGTAATTGTGATTTTCTTTTAAACGAAGGGATTTACCTGCTAATAAATGTTCATAAACATAAAATAAACGTTTACTGATTATTGTTTTCTTAACATTAATTAATTTTTAGTACAATTTTTATTTACCTTGATGATTAATTTTATATTGAATTCAAGTAATCTAAATAAATTAAATATTGTTTTGTTAATTAGTTTAATTTTGCAAAACTGAACTGTTTACTCAATTTACAATCACCAATGGTATATTAATCTTGTTTTATTTTAGGTAATAAAGAATTAAATTTGTTTTTTGATGTATCAGCTTGAATTTACGCTTATGGTACTATAACGTAATGTATGAAATTATAAATAATAGAAATAATAACTTTTAGTAGACATCTTATAAATCATTCAACATCACCGTACGTGTATAGTTGGGTGGTTGGGTTACCACCACCATGCGTGTACGGGTGGGTGAATATCTAAACACCACGGTACATGTATAAGTAGGTGTGAGGGTGTATTTGTTATGTTTATTTAAATATGTCTTTTATTAAAGAAATTAAATAAAATAAAAACTATACTTGTACAAGTGGGAGGTAGTTTCATGATCACTGAATGTGTAAATAATTTACACTTTTCTCAACAATCGATACAATGGTTATGTATTATAATGTATTTAAAACGTTTTAATATTTTGAGATCCTAACATTCATCACAGTTTTTGTTAATAATCAATCTACGTAATGTTAAATTAATTAAATCTACTATTCAAGGGCCTAATTTGCTTAATGTTACCTGTATATGTATCAAAACCGACCTTAAACGTAATATGGTTAGAGAAGTTTGTTACAAGATATATAGATACAGTAAAACTATTTAGAATTGTATTAGAGTGTTTCCATAATGAAATAGATAATTATAGTTAAAACGTTGACGCATATATTCAAATGGTAATGTTTTACTCAAAACATCAAATAATGTAGTTGGAAAAAGCGTAATAATAAAATTGTTAGTAAATAAATTATACTGAGCATATGTACTGCATTTGAACTGATAATGAGATTGTAAGAAACGTTTTAGGAACCATTATTATTTGCGTGTTATCTTTTTTTTAATGTGCATTCAAACAATTGATCTAATCTGCAAAAATTAAAACAAACATTTTGGAAAATGTATGCCTAGCTATTATTTATTCACGATTTAACAGAATAATGCATTAAATTATAATACACAATCTAAAGAAATATGTAACTATTTTGTCACTGATAATTTGTTGTTGGCAGCACTGTTACCAATATCAGCTGTTTAAGTCAACATCCAATACAGATCGGCAGACTTTATATGTCGATATGACAGCCAACATCGAATATGTCATACAGCCTTCAAACCGTTATTTTGAATATTTAAAGCTTATTTGATGTTTAATTAGTTTAATATGTCAACTAAGGATAGTAAATATGTTATTTAATTAGTTTAATATGTCAACTAAGGATAGTAAATATGTTATTTAATTAGTTAAATATGTCAACTAAGGATAGTAAATATGTTATTTAATTAGTTAAATATGTCAACTAAGGATAGTAAGTATGTTATTTAATTAGTTTAATATGTCAACTAAGGATAGTAAATATGTTATTTAATTAGTTTAATATGTCAACTAAGGATAGTAAATATGTTATTTAATTAGTTTAATATGTCAACTAAGGATAGTAAATATGTTATTTAATTAGTTTAATATGTCAACTAAGGATAGTAAATATGTTATTTAATTAGTTTAATATGTCAACTAAGGATAGTAAATATGTTATTTAATTAGTTAAATATGTCAACTAAGGATAGTAAATATGTTATTTAATTAGTTTAATATGTCAACTAAGGATAGTAAATATGTTATTTAATTTTAGTTATAGTGTTATCATTTATTGCCTACTTCGTATACTCTGTAAAGTTATCAATAAATTTTAAGAGATATATTCTTTTTTAATTTGGTAATCATAACTGTTACTGAACATATGTTTGTTCCTTCACATTTCAATGCATTAATAATAATTAAGGAAGATTCTGAGAGGACCAACACTCAGCAATGTACAGGTTAGATCCCGTGAGACTTAAGTTAGTCTGGACAGTGTTACTGTTAAATGGGTTTAGTTAGTTAGTGATTGATTTTTGAAGCAGTGTTATGAATTGCTTAACTAAGATTTAATATTATTTGAAAAGTTGCAATTTATATATTTTAATTTATCTCGGATTATTTTAGTAATTTTAAATTTTAGTAATTTGTTAAATATAAAATACTATTATCCATCAAGACTGGAAGATTTCACTTAATCACGACTGTAATTTGCATTTAACATCATATTATAAGTAGGTTACTCCAAAAACAAAATATTGAATTTTTTTTAGTAGATAATAACCTATTTACTCAGTTTTATTTTAATTATAGTCAACTAAATATGCACATAACTGTCGTCAATTCATTTTTAGACAACATAACTGCTGAAGGCAATCGATCCTATATCAAAAATGCAATGCTAAACTAAAGTTTTTTCAACTCTGTGGTTTTTATTTACTTGTTTGCCATTTTTTATGAGCTGTTACCAAATTCTTACTCATAGTGATCGTGATAAATGTGTTATTGTCATTTTATTAATAAATTAGAAAAACATTTCTATTTGAACTGTATTAAAGATCAGTTAATGGGGTAGGTTTGCATTTCATATTTTTCAAAACGATGTTCAGGTTAGGAATGTAGCTATAGAAAGAAGGTTGGGTGGATCCTTGAAAATTTAATATCTGATAAAACTAGGATGCATGTTTTTTTAAGCTTTTTTTAATAAGTTATATCTTTTTTTCATTATAATAATAGGTTCATTTAATAGCAACAACATTAAATGATTACACTACTCAACCACATTAATTAAATAATGAAATATTAAGGCGCTTCTAGCCAACAAATTTAATCAGATATTTATGTTAGTTAAGTGAAGTATATTCAAGGCATGGTACAGTAAACAGAAACTATCTTTAAACAAACTTTAATTTTTGTAATATGGTATTTAATTTTCAAAAGAAAAGTACTTAATTATTTTCTAAAATCCTTTCTATGCTTACATAAAAAGAGGATATGTAGCCTTGATTTGTCACGTATGGAAAGATAATCCTGATGGGAAAAACTTCCTGGGCGTCCCAAGAAAAGGTAGATGGATGAAGTCGCCAAAGACCTCAATAATATTAGAGCAAGAGATGCGAAGGATCAGAAGAATTGGAGGCAAATAGTTGGTGAGGCCAAGTACCACCTTGGGCACCAGGGGCCATATGATTATTTATTTATTATTATTTTATTTGTATACATAAATATGAAATGTGGGAAGATTGTATCACTTTACGTGTTTACTGGTTATGGTTGAAACTCAAAATCATACGTAAATTTTGTATTGCTAGTGCTCAAGAAAATCATCTAACGTTCATTAACGTATCTTAAAGAACCTACAGAGAGTAGAGTCCTATTTTCAAATGTTTATTGACTGTTCATTATTAAGTGTCTATACTCAAAAGCGTAATAAGAGATCTAAAACCGGAGTTCATCAAATAATAATTTTCAAACATTACTTATGGCATTTTACAGATACTTTTATTAAAATAACTTGGCCATAAAATATAATACCTCCTAGCTCAATGGACTTTAAACACAACAAAAAAAGAAATATTCATTTTGTATTATGAAATAAATAAATCATTTATTAAAAAATTAGTTAGTAAGCGAGAAATCAACTAGAATTTCAGTAATAACTCGTTTCAAATTTTCCTAATTACCTTTTTTTAGTAAATGTATATTTTTTAACAATTAAATGTATATTTAAAAAGACTTTTTTTAGTTGTTTTATAAAATATATTTAAGAAATTTCCTTAGTTCATGCTTTGAGACACATGTCACAACAGGGAGAACATTTTCGCAAGTAACAGCAAACTTAGAGATAATAAAGTTGCTCAGCTTTTGATATTTTAATTGACACTCGTAAGAAAGCCTATGTCAAGATTGAATAAAAAACAGTGTTTATTAACTAAAGTTGAGAAAAGCCTCGAGGAGTTTGAATCTTACAAATAAGTTTTAATTGTATTTTTCTGAGGTTAATTAATTAACGAATTTTTAGCCCAGATTTTATGTTTTGAGTATGTAAGTAAATGTATGTAAGCCTACAAGTTTTGTCACGTTAATTGTTTGGTGGCAGTAAGATGAGATCTTGAGTGGATGTATGGGAATTGTTATATATAAATATTACATAAAGTTTATATTATATTATTGGTGATATACATTCATTCATATATACATATTCATCTAAACACTTCCAATTTATAAAGTTCACATACATTTTCCCACAATTATAATATGTTAGATACATTAAAGTTGGGCTCTATATTTGTCTAAAACCACGGTGTTTTAATTTATTATTTAAAATTATTTAGTTCAAGAAAGATAACAAAATGTATACTGACAGTAAATATTTCTAGCTTTACTATAATAAATCATTCAAATTATAGTGGCATGAAATAATATGAAATGACACTCATATAGCCTTTTGTAAGGAAAACATTCTATTAGTGACTTGTATATATTCTAGAGCTTATATACTTTCTTAGGAAATTTTAATATTAAATATACTATTTTTTTATATTTTCTACGGAATTTAATTGTTAAAACTAGTAGTTATCAAAGTTTTTTGTGCTTAGGCAGTAAAACATTTAATATAGGATCTCCAAAAATAGAAGTATAACATTCTAAAACAAAAGTTCATAAAAATGACGTATGAGTTTAAATCTAAAGGAGTAAAGTAAATCCTAAGAATTTACAATAACGTGTTAATTATATAGTCCTAGTTTCAATATTTTAAAGGACAATTGTTCTATATACTTCTCTAACTCAGGTACAATAAATTAAGATAGTTTTTGTAAAGCAGTGTTTTATGTTCTTAAGAAGTAAATAAGGATTGCGCTGTGGATACTTTACATTCTCTGACAATAAGGAAAATATATGTTGACATTACTGCTATTTTATGTACATAGTTTAGCTATAGTTTTAGGTTCTATTTGAAATACATTAAAAGTCTTTTTAAATACTTTTTTAAGTTCCTACAGCACTAACAAATGTATAAATGTAAATTTCCATATATAAATTGGACTATACAAGTGTATTTTTACACATATATGTTATATTATTGAAATTATATTACGTTTTGAAGGTAAGTTTCGCTAATTATATTTTAATTTCACAATATTTGCAATTGTTTGAAACTTTTATAAAGCATTACATTCTACTTCATTCAAAGGACATGTTTATTGCCTATATGCTTATATTAATAATAATAATTGTTATTGGTAATGTGTTCCAGCAATGTTACATTCTTCAGAAGTACTTGGAATGACACATATTTGCTTAAAGACTAGGAACACCAACACTTTCGTATTCCCACTCATGATATATTTGTCATGAGTGGGAATGTTATTACTTTCACATAATAGGACATAATATACATGAATACCCGTGATGTAATAAAATACATGAATACCCATTCATGATGTATTAAAATACATGGATACAGATCGTCGTAAAACAGATATAGGTAGTTAATAATCTTTTTAAAAAAATTAATCTTTATGTAACAACAAACTCATCATAGTCTAAGTGAAAAGAAAATTGGTTTTCAAATCTACTAATACCTCATATTCATTTAAAAAAGTGTATACAGTTTTTTCTTATTTAAAAATATTACAATTATAAATAAAATAAATAATAGTTCAGCTTATTTCTAGATATCATGAATATATTTCAAATTAGGATATTACACGTAAATATAATAATTCCGTTCCATAAAAATAATACAATACAAATCTGAATCCTCATAGTTACTTTGAAACACATTTTTATAAGGCCAAAAATAAAAAACGAATCAAATGCTAAATGTTGGTTGCTCACTACTAAAGTAATGCCATGTTGTATACTCGTTTGGCTAATTACATCTATGTATTCAAAGCCATAAGTTTACTTTATCAAACAGACAGTCGTGAACTGTACACTAATGTAAATTCCTGGGAGTTAGTTCCTAACCACAACTACTCTACTTAACACAGTTTATGGATCAGAACTGAAAGGACAGTTGAGCTCATGTGCATTATCGTTGGAACTAAATATTAAGAATGTCTTAACTACTATCCAATAAAATCTTCATTCCCTTTAGCAACATTGGAAAATTGGCCATTAGCAGATGGTTAGGCCTACGTAATTTGAGCGTTTTCTGATATTTACCATTCTTAAGACGGGTGTGACCACAGATAGGGGTGTAAAACGTTGGCTTGCTATGCTAATGGTCCGGGTTCGATTCCCGATATGACCACTAAGAATCTTTGCCCTGCCGCTCCCGTGGTTCGGAAGTCACGTAAAGCCATTAGTCCCCAGGTTAAGTGTTAGAGAGGGCTTCTTAGTCCTTAGCCCTAACTTCCCCTCGTAAAATAAGACGAACTTTAACTTTTTAACTTTTTTTTATTCTTAAAATATATAAAACATAACATTTGTCCACACATTTTGTTTCTTAAAGGTTTCTTATAAATTTATGTTTTATAATTTCTTTTTACTCTCTAGTTTTCAGCTAGCAGCTGCTATTTTGAAACACGTTCTAGGCATAAAACAGTTTGAAGTAAAATTTCTCAATTTAATATTACGGTACCTAACTTATCTTACTAATAATACAGGATTTCAGTAATAAACTATCTAAAACAGTTTATTAGATAGTTTAAATTTCACATACAGACACTAGAAGGATGCAGATCGAGTAACGTAATAACATAAGTAACGAGATAACATAAATGTTGTACCATTGGCTTGTTTCTGACCTGATATACAAAACCCTAATGTATAAGACTGTTAAAGTTCGATATTGTGTACATAAACTGTATTTTTTATATTATTACAAATACTAAGTGAAATGTTGCATCAATTGGTTTTATCGTATAAGTGTAAATATTTTTCACTGAGTATTAATTTTGTTTAATATATAATTAGGATCGTTCGGAATGATTATATTATATGTAGTGTAAATATAAAATAATTTTCCTATATTTTAGGTCTGCAGTATGAGGTTGTGTTCAGGTGAACTAAAGCAATCATAATCAATCGTAAATAGACTTTGATTAATATTGGGAAATTGACATATACCAAGTCTAATAAACAATCGGAAGTAAACGTTATCGAACATCAATGAAAAACGGTAGAAAAAATTAACTAGAGTAAAAAAAATTCACTAAAAACAAGCTTAATCACCGTAGCTTTGTTTTTAAAGTGAAGAAGTTATTTATTTACAACCTCCGTTAACGTCGGTCCTTTTTTCCCTGTTGGATATTTAGGATCTAAACTTCTCTTTAAGTTGGTTTCGGGCCAATGCATCTTGTTTAAGGACTTAAATTAGTTTTAGCCATCCAGTTTTTATTTCAAATTACTCTTTATTGTCAACAGCTAATGGTGGTTTAACTTACTATCATAGCTTCAGTAATGGTAAGCTATATGAAAGTCGTATATTTGCATCTTCTTATACGGATGCAATTTGCTTGTTTGTGTTGTTTTTTACTAATGTTTAGTAGATATGTTTCGCAAAATAAGTATCTGAACGTATTTTGGATTTTCAACGTTTTATGTTGTAGATAATATCATGTAGGAAATAGGTCATATGCTCTGTCCTCTTAATACCAACAAGGCGTGTGCTCAATGGTAACCGTCAATAATTATACTATTGGAGAAGTCTAGGATATCCATGTTGGGTGGTATTTAAATTTGTTAAATGTCATAAATTCTTGTATGTACTATGATTATTATTAATTTTTAAAGCATAAATATAATATAGGAACACTAATTGTTTTTCTTATACCTTGTTTTTAACGATAGTGAAATTATTAATTCTAATTTGATTTCTATTGTGCCATAATTATTAGTTTACTATTATTATTTTTTAACTATAATTCGTTATTTAAAAAAATACTGGGTATATGAACTTTATTTGAGTAGACATACCAGTTTTTTCAGACATGACACACATTATATACTAGCCTCTAAGCACCAGGGTTTCAGGATTAAAAAAAGGCTTGCTTACTTACTATAACAAAGGGTACGTATTTTATGATTTTAATATGCAATTTTATCTAGATTATATCATATCTTACATATGAAATTTCAACATAATGATAAGTACTTTATGAGTATATTATTAAACAATTAAATGTAGATGACACGTGGAACATAATTATTTTTTGTTATATGAGTTTGGCACTAGTGGCACTGTGCTATAACTTAGGTACTTGGTGACATATGAAATGGAGACTGTAGGCAATTTGTTCCATGCTCAGTTCTTTTCATACTAACATTGTATCTGCTCAATTGTTGGCATAAATGTTGACACAACTAGAGAAGTCTGGAGTGTCCATGCTGGGTGGTAATCCTGGTCCGGACCTTGTATAGGGAAGATAACTGATTACTGGGCTTGTAAATTACCTGAAAATCAGAGCGTATTGGTTCGGATTCCACATATATTTTTAGGTTCATTAGTTACCCTTGTTATTGGGACTTTGAATAAAAATTCCTTCCTGAGTAATTCAAACAAGTTAGTAACTTGTTCATCACAGTAAACAGATCATCCATACTTATCCTAAACACAGTAGGATTATTAAATTATAATTTTTTTAGATTAATAATAAACAAATGATATTAATTAATAGTATTATTTTATAAATAAATTTATATTTATGTGCACAAGCTTTTCGGCTTTTAAAATGTGAATAGGTTCTATTTGTTTTGGTAAAGTAATGAGTTGACTCAGTCTTTGAAAGTCCCAAACATTGAAAATGATTAAGAAACAGTTTGATTAATAACCCGTTAATCACAGTAATAAAAAACAAAATACGTGTTAAACTTACCTTTTTTAAATATTAATCAAATGTGACCCATGCTGATCATTGTCACTTCCAAACTGACCAGTAATTCTTATATTTCTAAAGAGACGAATCAAACTCTGACCTACATTTGAGTATATATGTTTTAGTTTACCACACAAATCATCCAAACGCCTGTGTAATTAGTTTGTAGTTGTAATTCGCAACACACATAGTTGTAGAAAGGTTTTTAAAACCTTAAAAACTTCGGAATAAATAACCAATGCGTACTGATTCATGGGCTATACGTGGGGGTTTACCTTCCCCATAAGTATCCTATTTGATTCATGAGACAGTAGGCATTGCGTGCTTTACGCACCTTTAGCTACCTTCCACAGACTTATTAAGATAAAAAAAAATAATATAATAGTGGTCTTCATTTATCATGAGATATTAAATAATAAGTAATATTATATTTAAGGTTGGTACTCGGATTGCACAATAACTAAATTTTTTTATTAATTTTGTTTTCCCAACATTTTAGTTTCCAGTAAATGTATTCAGATTCTTGTAGCTCAACTTTTCTAGTATTAAGAATGGGGATATGAACTAAATCTTAAAAAAACTTCTTTAAGACAAGGGATACTTTTTATATTACAAAATTCATAAGGAGCAACCATTTTGTGAACGTTTAAGAACTGCTGGTTTAATTTAAAAAATAGGGAAATATCAAATAATTTTTTAATCCAAAATCACGTAACCAAAATGGATTAAAATTAAACTGGTTTAGTAACTGTATGGCGTTAGTATTTGGGAAAAACAATTAAATATTACGAGATAAGTATTTTCAATTTTAATGTAATTTAAAATCATGTGTAATAGTAAATTACTTTTTCATGATAAATAAACTGCCAGTCTCTACATTGATGATTGATTACTACTGCAATTAGGTGATTAAATATAATATACTTTTTATAAACATAACTATATAATTTGAAATCCCTCCTACTTTTATTTATTTACTTGGGAACAAACCTGCACGCTTCACGTGCCAACTCTCGCTGCGCTCGTTTCATCTCGGCCTTCGGCCTTGGCTTGTGACTTTTGACTACAAAGTAATAAAGCCAATTGGTTGATGTGTATTTAAAATTTAATATAAAAATACATACTATAAAATCAACGTTTGACATTATTTTGATTAACATAACAATATTCCAATTTATGGTACTTTTCCATTATTGGAATATTGTGATTGGGGTTAGCTGTAATTAAATGTATTTAATTGATTTATATTTTATAACTAATATTACTTGTGTTCCTACCTATTTATTAGTGTAAACACACAATGTTATTACTTAGCCAATTTTAAATGTTTCTATTTAATTTATATTTGTTTAACAGCTGAATATTATTCAAATAAATAAAATAAATGCATTAGATTACCATTGTATTAAAACCTTTACGTCCAGTAAAGCAGAACCCTGTAACAGAATGTGAATAAAACCATACTTACAAACTTCCTTGTCTTAACATTATGAAAGATCTCAAGTAAGATACTCAACTTTACAAACACCACTTTTTACAATTCAACAGCTGTTAAAACTTTTTGCATATCATTATTTACATTAAAACAGCTGTTACTTTTAGATTAATCTAAATATCCCGCCATGTTATTCTTATGGCTGAAAAACGTACTTTGAGGACTTCCCATGCTCTTTAGGGAGAAAATGTTGAAGATTTAAGATCTTATTGCACAACTGTGAAAAAAGACAAATTCGTTGACACCTCAACCGTTTTAATTGATTAAGAAATTAGGGAAGAGTTGAGTTGAAAAAAAAAAAACTACTTCACATATTATATATAAGGATTTATTTTTAATGAAGACAATTACAATTTATTTATTTCAGGTTACAGTATATTTAAAAAATGAAAAACTATCTATTATGTATACATTCCTACTTTTATTTCAAGATGACCTAGGAAAGCACACAACAAACTGCTCTGAGTACGCCATAGTATGTTTTTACTGCGAGCGGTTATGGGCCATTCAAATATATGTGAAGGAGAATTATTCACCTCACCACTGGGATTGTAAATTTTTATTCTATATTCTTCCGTTCTTTTATTCTTTTTTTATACCCAAACCTTAGTAGTGAGTATTTAAATAACTATATGATTGGTAGTTGATTATTTAGTTGATACCATTTTTTTATTATTTAGTTGATGTAATTTTAAACGTATATTTCTTGATAGATCGAAGTAAATTATAATACTGGTTGGTAGTTTGGAACTCCGTACCCAATTACGAAAGTGACAAGTTGGTAATAGTTCAAAATAAGTTATTACGATATCAATATTTTAAAAAGCTTAATAATACGTCCGCTGGATTATTCAACGACAATATTTAGAAGGCCTTGGCATAGCTAGTATAGTTTCTGAGTGTTTGACTGGGTCTTTTAATTCACTTTTCCAATGACCTGCATGGTAAAATACCTGATATATATGAATGCACAAAGCATAACCGGTTGATTCATGTAAATAAGTAGTGTTTAGTGCAATATATCTCGTCATCACTGGTAATTTAACAGCTGTAGAATTGGATGGACAGAAAACCTCAAAAGAGGAACAGGAATAAATCGAAAACTGTAAATATTCCCAACTTATTAATGGTTTTATGAAGAACGTGCTAATGTATAGTGGCTACATGGTAGCATTACATCTTCCATAAATATACATTTATCATATTAAAGTAATAAAAAGTGAAACAATTTCATTAGCCATATTGAAAATAAATACAATACAAAATTTAAAACAACTGTTTGTACATCATTTTATATAACGACAATAATAATTTATGGATTTAATTTAAAAACATCTTTATATATATTCATACTACATTGAAAATAGCAGGTATCTTCTAACACTTAACCTACCATATTTAGAAGGTAAATTTATCTTCATGTTCATGACGAGTTCATGGCACACAACTGGGAGGCCTAACGTTTGATTGACTGACCGGGGAAAGGGTGGAGAAATCCAAATGAATGGGAGAGAGTGAATGAAGAAATTGGATGTCTGAAAGGGAGTTTGATTTTGGGATGAGTGTCAATTTTAGTTAAAAGCAATGACGATTGCCAAGACATTTTACCATGATTTATGCAATAAAACACTTTATTATCATTATGTAATACACTTACGCTTCGTTAATATTGGATACTCATCATAAGAGAACTGTATTTCTCGTAAAAATATCCACAATTACCTTGGGCGTTTTCCCATGTATTCTGGATACCGACATATTACTAGTTATCATTGATGACCGATTACTAACCTATTAGTTGACTAAGTTATTAATTTGAAGTAGTTTGACAGAAAATATCTAATCAAGCAAAACTGAATATATCACAAAACTAAAATGTAAATTTATATTTATGAAGAATAGTTGTAATTCTATTATCGTGTAGTAATGTAAAAAAAGTTAAATATTTATAGTATGTTAATATTTTTATAACCGTAAAATATCACTTAGTACTTTTTTATTTTATCATGTTAGTATACTATGGATACATACCAAGAAAGCCTCTGTACTCCTAACCTTGTCGTAAGGAACAAAAAAAACTATTTCATTTCATACTAAGAAGAAAAAATCATAAACCACACTATCGTTAGTAAACATAAATATAGCTTTTCGTAAATCCTCTTCATCCCTTGTAGTAAAATATTACATCCCTTGATCTCAGTTATGCATATCAATATTATTGTGTAAATATCAGCTGATTATATGATAATGTCGTTCTTAAAAGAGCCAATAACTTAAAATATTGTATATAACATTTTTTTAATTAAATGTTTAGTTCTTAGAAGTTTTAACTAAACTATAAAACTTGTATAACCATTAAGATTTCCTCATTATTTTTATAGTTGTAAAAGTTGAAATCTGTCAATAAACACTGGAATAAACTGATACTTAGAAACTTTACCTGACTCCATTTTAACTGATTAATAATAAAAGTCTGATAAAGTGAGTGTTAAAGTAACTCCTTTGAATGACCACTTCAAATCCACTTTAGGGACAGACCGAGTTTAATTTGATAGATGGTTTTAACAAGATACGGTTGTTCACTATAGGGACAGACCGAGTTTAATTTGATAGATGGTTTTAACAAGATACTGCTGTTCACTATAGGGAGAGACCGAGTTTAATTTGATAGATGGTTCTAACAAGATACTGCTGTTCACTTTAGGGACAGACCGAGTTTAATTTGATAGATGGTTTTAACAAGATACGGTTGTTCACTATAGGGACAGACCGAGTTTAATTTGATAGATGGTTCTAACAAGATACTGCTGTTCACTTTAGGGACAGACCGAGTTTAATTTGATAGATGGTTCTAACAAGATACTGCTGTTCACTTTAGGGACAGACCGAGTTTAATTTGATAGATGGTTTTAACAAGATACGGTTGTTCACTATAGGGAGAGACCGAGTTTAATTTGATAGATGGTTCTAACAAGATACTGCTGTTCACTTTAGGTACAGACCGAGTATAATTTGATAGATGGTTTTAACAAGATACTGCTGTTCACTTTAGGGACAGACCGAGTTTAATTTGATAGATGGTTTTAACAAGATACTGCGGTTCACTTTAGGGACAGACCGAGTTTAATTTTATAGATGGTTTTAACAAGATACTGCTGTTCACTTTAGGGACAGACCGAGTTTAATTTGATAGATGGTTTTAACAAGATACTACTGTTCACTTTAGGTACAGACCGAGTATAATTTGATAGATGGTTTTAACAAGATACTGCTGTTCACTTTAGGGACAGACCGAGTTTAATTTGATAGATGGTTTTAACAAGATACTGCTGTTCACTTTAGGGACAGACCGAGTTAAATTTAATAGATGGTTTTAACAAGATACTGCTGTTCACTTTAGGGACAGACCGAGTTTAATTTGATAGATGGTTTTAACAAGATACTGCTGTTCACTTTAGGGACAGACCGAGTTTAATTTGATAGATGGTTTTAACAAGATACTGCTGTTCACTTTAGGGACAGACCGAGTTTAATTTGATAGATGGTTTTAACAAGATACTGCTGTTCACTTTAGGGACAGACCGAGTTTAATTTGATAGATGGTTTTAACAAGATACTGCTGTTCACTTTAGGGACAGACCGAGTTTAATTTGATAGATGGTTTTAACAAGATACTGCTGTTCACTTTAGGGACAGACCGAGTTTAATTTGATAGATGGTTTTAACAAGATACTGCTGTTCACTTTAGGTACTGCGGAGTCTGGGGAGAAACTCGTTATTTGGAAGTTTCATTCTTAAATTAACAGCATTATTAGGATTGGGCTAACGGTTCTTGTAATTAATGACATGTGATTAGGAAATTTTAAGAATGTGGTAAAAGGTTTAATGATAATATATGTTTAAATATTTTTAGTTTTCCTACAATATATTGTTTAATATCTCATAACCAATATAATATTATTTAATTTTTTATTTTATTTAAATCAAATCGTCAATACACTGACTCAGCTTAAGAGACTTTACACATAATTATATTTAATCATAATTTAACTATTTAAAAAATCAAACGATTGCAAAAAAACAATGGAACTAATTAATATAATTTATTTTTGTTCGACGTAACTTCAACTGTACGTGTTTTATTTTGTGAGTAGTAAACATTTAATCTTCATATAGTATAATAATGTGTTATTGCACATAATAATCCATAAAAACTGGAATATGTAATCAATATTTATATTCATCCAGTCATGTCTGTTTATATTTACCATAACATGACTTACCAAATCCTTCATATATAAATAACCCATTTTAATTCTCTTTTTGTTTTTTTTGTTTTTTTTTTTTATTTGTGGATTTTGCTTCTAAAGATCTGTATGATTATGAATTAGTTAGTAAAACCAATATGATACGAGACAAGTAGTTTCAAAATTGAATGCCAAATCGTTCTTAAAGTATCTTTATTCTCTATTAATATATGTTAGTTTAAAAGCCCTTTTATTGTATGTTATACTCAAAGTATTTATTATGTTTATAAATCAATTTCTTAGTACCTAAAACTATTTTTTTTTATTTTTGTTGTTGTTATTTTGAAATTTACAAATTAAAAATAAATATAATTAAAAGGTAAATTATAAAAAATTATTGATTTTATATTCGAACATTTAAAATAAATAAATGATGAAACATCATTTTAATGCTTAACCACTTTCTAGTGTACTTGATCTCGTAAAACCGCATATATTACGGGACAAAAAGTGGTTTTAATACAGACAAACTTTGTAAAAGAAGACACTGTAATATATATATATATAATGAAGGGCATTAGGCCATATTTGAATGCCACTGTGTGTTTCAGTATTATTAGACAGGTTTTTTTTTAAATTGTACCTACAGGTTTAGGTACAATTTGAAAAACTGTAGATACAATGATCTAGATTTATAATCATAAAGATGCAAAAGATGACACTAATTGCACAGTCATTAAATATACGTTGATTTTTTTATAACTTTCTTGTTTAAGACTTTTTTTATACAAACATTTCACAATGAATGACGTAAAATGTTACTCAACACTCTTAGTCATATCATTTGTACATTTCATAAATTAAGGATTAATTAAATTCAAAATATGCAAATTAAACCTTTAAAAAAATGGACATATTGAACATAACTTAGCTAAACGTTCTACAAAACCAGACTTGACAGACAGAAAATAACTGTGAATATAACAGTTGAACGGGAAACTGTCATATAAAAGAGGTTTCTTCTGAACCAATATACTTTAAGGTTCTATTTATTAACCAAACATAGTTAAACGATTGGTTAGTTTTATTCTGAAGAAGCGAATACTTATTGTAATTATAAAGGTAGATGTAATACAACTTTAGTTTTAATATATAGAAATTTGAAAATAATAGCATTTGAAAAAGTTACAAATAGTAACATACAACATTGCATATGCATAACAATTTTTTTTAATGACGACTTCCAAATTTATCTCATGATGTCTTGCTCTAATATTGACAGTCCACAATTATCTTACAAAAATGTTACACACACTATTACACAACAATAATTATGAAAAAACATGTATTTAAATTTTCAATTAGTTTGCCTTGTTTACATAATTTTGTATGCTAGAAGAACAATAATATAACACAAATAATAGTTAGTAAGATATCCTTATCCATACATAACACTTTGGCATTAAACAAATAAATTGCTTTCTTCCCATTAGCCATTCATTACTATTGCATTCTAATGGTTTTAAAACTTCGGTTCTGCAAATTATTATTATAACACCCAAATCTGAATAAAGGAATGGATGTAATTGTTATGTCTTTGGAACAATTTGAAATAAAAGAATGTACTTCGGTCAAGATTCTAGGTCTGACCGTGGACAGTGGTTTATCATGGTCTTCTCACATATCTCAGCTGTGCAGTAAGCTGAGTCGAGTCAGTTATGCACTCAGAACCTTGTATCCTCTCATAGATTTAAATGCCTTGATTATGGTTTATTATGGATATTTCTCCTCTGTCATTCCGTACGGAATTGAAGTGTGGGTTGGGTCTCCACATGCTTTCAAGGTTTTCTTGGTGCAAAAACGTGCTGTCCGAATCTTGAAAGGACTACCTCCACTGCATTCATGTAGAGGAATTTTCCGACTCCTTGATCTGCTTACCCTTCCCTCCATTTTCATATTCAGTGTAATCATGCTCACAATATATAATGCTGATGATCTTCCAGTTGTCGGCGCAAACCACAGGTATCCGACCAAGCATGGTGACGATATCCGCACTCCCCAACATCACTTGACACTCTCTGAAAGGGGAGTATCTTTTACTGGACCTGTTTTTTATAACAAACTCCCTGCTGAAATTAAAAGTTTAAAAGGGGCTGGATTAAAGAATTGTGTGAGGAATTATTTGATCAGCAAGGAATGTTATAGATTACAGGAATTCCTGTCTACTTGACCCGAAAACAACAGATTTATATTGTCTTTGTTGCTTTATCATTTTGTATAAATTATTTTAACACTAGTTGTTTATTTATTTTAAGTTTATCTGTGATGACGAATGAGATATATATCTTTTGTATTTTATTCAGAATAAAGAATATCTAATGTCTAATGTCTAATGTATGTATATAAAGTTTTTAGTTCATATTATAATTTTAGTTCAAAGCCAAAACCTAAAACCAAACTTAAAAGTAACAATTTATATATTAATATATGTAGAAAGTCAAATTCACATTTTTAGCTAGGTATAGAACATTGATTAAAAGGCATCGAACTTTCGTTAAATAAGTCTATAATGGATGTATCATATAATAGGGACACTTGTGCCTATAATTTTATTAGTTAGTTAGTTATTTTATCTAAATTGTATTACATTTATATGGATCTACACTACTGCTCCATAATAAACCCATAGCAACTAATAATTTAAGGCAACAAATTTAACATTGGATGCAAAATCTATATGTATATGGAATAAATAGCATTATTTGAAGTTCATTAAAAAATTACACCGCGGTTAATAACTGATATCTCAGCATTAATCAATTTAATTTAATTTAACCTTTAAATGTTTCTGGGTGAAGTAATGAACCTCAATGAAGGTCTAATTAGTGTTTCTATCTTCACTCTTTAACCATAATTGTTAAACACTCAACCTCATTTAAGAAATGTTCATTAATCAAAATTCTTAATTGACGATTAAATAGGTTTCCTTTTTTAAATAGAGACTGCTTTACAAATTTAATTTTAATTGCATAGGTATTTTTTTCTTCCAAGACAACTCGTAGCAAAGCAAGTAATAAATTATAAACCCTAAATAATAAAAAGAAAAAATTAATTAATTTTTAAATCTAAAAATTCTTCTAAACTTTTCCAAAAAAATCCCTAACGTCAGTCTGTATGTGACCTGTCAGTATGTATTCCTACATTACGATGTTCTACAGGTTGTACAACTGTAGAATGTATAACTATTTCAACTTTTAGGTGCTTAACAAATGTTGACCCACTCTACGTATGATTGACACCCCTTCTCCCTCCCCTACATATGTAATATGTAACGTATAATACATATGTAATATGTCTTGTCAAGGTATGTCTCTTGTTTCTTAAATTGTTCATTGCTAATTTAGCAATTGTTTGTTTTTAACAATTTATGAACGGGTTTTCCTGTTACCAATTAAAATTATTTTCTTTTTCAGTGCTTTGATAGTTTGATATAATCTTTAAACAACCTTTGTTCACTATAGCACACTTGGAATGATAAGATCTATTGTTTGTATATTGTACAATTTATGGATAGTTTTTAAACGTTAAGTATTTGTTTACAAAAGAAATCAATGTTAACTAATTTATATCTAAATGTCTGGGAAATGTGATGGTCTTTTCCTAATTTTAATTTAAGAACTCAAAACAAACTCTGATAATCTGGGTTTCTAGGATTATTGACTCGTGTTTAATATTGATAAACTTGTTTTGAGGTTAACATGTTGAACTTTCACACTATTTTATGGAACCTGCACAAATTAAACTTGAATTTAATATTTCCAATTTTATTTGTAGGTTTTCAATTTACTATTGAATTCATAACAAAGTTTTAAAGATACTTTCTTAAAACTAAATATAAAAAGCATTTGTAAATATTTTTCAAGACAGTTATTTAAAACCTGAGAGTAAAGATTAATTAACTAACTTAATATCAAATACCTTGTGGGCTTGATTGTGATTATAAGTTAGTTATTACATAGAAAATCTATAGTACATACTATATAAATTAATGTAATCTAGAATACGTTGTAGAATTAAGTTCATTAAAATATGATGATTTCTTGAAACCCTTATCCAAATAGAAAAAAAATTTAAACACCATGCATAGTATTTTAGATTTGGTGCATGTTAAAATAAATTGATACATGGTATATAAAAATGTAATAAAATAAATTTTTCAATTAACAAGTAATAATTTCTAAAATCTTAATATATATAAAAATATTACCCCTTATTGGTAGTGCCATAAATCTATAATCCATTAAGCTAGGGAGGGTTCTTAAGTAACATAACTACGTTTATTTGATTTACATAAGGCACTGGTTTTTGAATATGTATAACAGATTAGATAGTGATCCAGTAAAAAGGATTGTATATGTCTCAAGTTAATATCAGTAATGAACGTGTAATTAATTACTTGTCTTTATTAATAATGAGCCCTGTTTGATTATACATTAGTAGAGGAGTTTTCTTTATATTGACTTTGTTAGTTTCCCCTAAAACATGACTTGACGATGATTATTATATATTATTAAAACATTTTTATGGGCCCTACTCTAAAGTAATTGAAGTTGTAAGCCTTTGAGGTTTACGTAACTACTACACGATTGCAAAAAAATTCCCACAACCAGTGAATTATAATTTATTATTAAATTACGATTATTATTAGCTTCTTATATGGTAATGTACAGCCTGTCAGCTTACGCTTTGGTGTAGGTAAAACGTAATTGAACACCCTTACAAAAATTTCCTTTCGTCTACAAATTTTATATTTTCACTTCCCTTAAACCCTGGAGGTGTTAAATAACTGTTAACATACCCCTGGACTCTATGTCTCATGCAAGTATGAGGTGTCCACGGGCCATAGTGGATTCGGCATCCGCTTGTCTCCCAGGGTAAGGTGAGCTGGTTGGGTCTGGAGTCGCTTGTAGTCCCTGGAGTGGCTTCCCTGCCATTCAGGATAGGCTGCTCGTGAAGTCCTTCTGGCGGTTGATATCGCAAGGGGTTGGACTATGGCTCCAAGTCCTCCTGCTAGCACGTCCCGTGTTTGTTCTGCAGGGCTGGTTGACGAAGCCTAGGTAGTTGGACCTCAAGTTGCTAGTCCCTCTTATTGGTCTGTTTCCCGAAGTGCTACACTTACAGATCTCTTCTCAGACTCCTATTTCTTTCCCAACTCTTTCCCTAATATCTCATTCCCTTGCTACTCACTGGACACGCCTACGATTTCGGAAAAACCAATTGTTATCGGTGGTCCTATTACGGATCACCCTATAGGCCCGTTTTCGTAATGTGTGGGACCTCCTCCTCTCCGGAACTTCTGCTGATTCTCCGCCACATCAGCATTCATTGGCCTAATTTTTTGTGAGTCTAAAATTTTATTATTCTGATTACAGTTCTGACCCTGCTTCCTTGACATCCGATCTCTTGCTTTCTGAGTTCACACTCTCAGGATGTCCTACTAAAATTTTAGGAAATTTTTTATTTCCTGTTGTAATAAAACCTCTTTCTCATTTTTAATGTTGATCATTATTTTTATTTTATTATTATTATTATTAATTATGAGGGAATCTTTTGCAAACGTGTAGTAGTTAAATAAACCTGAAAGGATTACAAAGTTTTTAAGATATGAATCAATGATATCAAAAATTACATATAAAGATAGTAACTTGTCATGTCACTGAAATATTTATAAAACAAAGAAACAGCGATAAAAAAGACGATGTTTGGAACGTGTTAGCTACATTGTTGATTGGTATCAGTGGACATGAAGCTGTTTCTATTCCCCTCACGTTTAGACCGGCCATTCTCAACGGCCAGCCCGCTGGAGTAATGAATTGGGGTCCATTCAAGATTGCTCTTCAATTGTTTAGTTAGTATGTTGAAATTTATTCATTCTTTTCATTATGAGTGTGTTTCAAGTTTATAATTACGCTCTTCAAGCATACCTAAGATAAAATCACTTATTGACATATTAATTTCTTGTTTTAAATTCTCATTAAATTACATCAATTAAACTTTACGATACATTTTATATTCGATGATACAAACCACATATTTCTTTATACATTGAAAAATAACTTAATTGTAAGCTATATATCTGTAAAAAAAGCAGTAATTTAATGATATGTATTTTAATGTAAAGGTCACATACAGAGGATAATCGTAAAAAAAGGTCCTAGGTTATCGTGTGCTTACGTTTTTTTTGACCTAATGAACAATATGCCTAAGTTTGTAATATAAAATTGGAAATATTCTGTATGTTTTTGGAAATGCCTAAGTTTGCACGAGAAAAATAAAAATCAACATTAAATATCAACAAATTTGTTTAAACATTTTTTATTTTTAATAAGAGTTTGACGTGCTAGGGAAAAGTGAACGTGCATTATATTGTAAACTATAACCAAACAAAAGACTAATTCATATTAAAACATCATATATAAAAGGTGAAATAATTTAATTTACTTACCAACATCCCCATGAAAATCTAAAAAATAAACATTTGTGTGTGTTTACATTAAATTTGCACAGTTCGTAAATTGAAAGCCCGGAATATATCAAAAGGTTTCATTTCTGATTGACAGGAGATTATTAAGGCTTTTCCACACATCACTGGCTGCAAAACCAAATTGGGACATCAGTGCCAATTTATTGATGGTATATTTTTATATTATCTTTCTTCGGTAAAAGTTACGTTTTAAGTAAAACCTTTACTCCACAATTCTCTAGACGTGTTTACGTTAATAGTAACCATTGAGTGGACGTCATATTGTTATTAAGATGACTGAGCAAAGAACCTATTTCCTTCAGTTACCAAAAGACGTTGTCCCCGAGTAGCTGGGTTACAACACTGCACTAATAGTACCGACAAGATGATACATTTTGGCCGTCCTTTATTAATAAACAAACAACTACATAAGTTCCCCATAAATCTGCCTATTTGATGACTTTTGTTTATGTTATTGATGACAATTAAATTGATGTCCTTCCATAGCAAAATGTTTTAATATATTATATTCTTGTGTTTTTATCTACCCAAATCAATGGTTCTATCTACCTAATTTGCATAGTTAATATATTAATGTTAAATCCGAAAATTCATACATAAATTTAGTGTTATCTGTACAAAACATATCTTCTATATGTCATTTTATTCATGTTAAAAAGTCATGAAATTGTCAATATGACGTCAAAATAGTTATATTGTCATTGTTTTTATTGTTTTTTTTTATTTTTTTTATAAGCTGAGTTTTTTTAACTCTTATCTGAACCACTAAAAACACTCAAAGATCTACTGATGATGGTTTGTGATATGTTTAGAGATGAACAGATTTTACCAATGCAACCTGAGCACATCCATAGTCAGCTGAAAATAAAGGAAATAGATTTCTCAATATTAACCTAAATGTAGAGAAGAGAATTACATGACTTTCATCACAAATATTCATGGTTTTTCATTATTGTATTTCATTCAATTGTTTATTAGTAGTCGGTTATGTTTTAATGTATAATTTTGACATTAAAGTAGTCCTATAGTGAGCTTAATAAACTATTTTTATATTTAAAAAATAGTACTAACAAAAGTTGAAAATCTATAAGTTAATAAAGGATTTCTAATTGAATCTCAAAAGTAATATTTTATTATATGGATAATATTAGCAAATGTGTTTGTGTATATCAATTTATAATTTTAAATAAATTATTTGAAAATAAATAGAACGAAATAAAACGTCTGATGAAAAGATTGATCGCTACAAATAAACACCAAGCTCCATTAATTGATATTCGGACACTTTCATAGTAAGTCCAACTGCGGATAGGTAAGTAGACAAATGGATTTCACAAATAAACATAATTATGTTTAATCCACTATAAAACATCCCGCGGTGAACTTAAACATTGGTTTTTAAAATAACAATTTCAATATGGTAGTTTGGTACGAAATAAGTTTTCAACATTTAGAAGGATAGATTTTGTTCATCTGCAATTGTTTATTACATGTTTGAAAACTTGTAATGACAATTTATACTTATGTCTTTAATTGGAAAGATTGATTTTCGAATTATTTGTTAATCTGTAGATATTTATGATTTTTTTATTATAAAGTTTATTATTATCACAAATATATGTTTACACTGTGATCTTTGTTCAAATAATATATCCTTATTTTTTATTTAAAAAATACTGTTTCTTCATGATGTTCAAACAGTATTATTTATTCTCGAAAAATGTGGATATTTGCTATAGCTGGTATTCATTTTCGTTTAGATAACACATGTTTCTAAGCTTATTTTCAAGTAAATAAAGCTCTATTATCAATGTTATTTGTTTATATAATTTAATTTTAATGCTTAACAGAATTTTATTGTCAGATTTATATTTATACTTTTTAGTGAACGTTACATTGTGTACCGGGTCGTTTTGACCGTACATTTTTTTTTCGTCGTGGTCTGCCAGGCTGCCTGAGACCGCTTGTGCCCGGCGATTCGCTTACTTTGGTGGCCGTTGGCTCGGACTCGGTCGTTCCGTGTTCCAGCCTTTGTCTGTCAGGTTGGCCATCATTTGGTTTTCTACGCCTAGAGGCTTCAAGACATGCACGGCTAGAGACTCCAAAACTCCAGGGTCCTTGAGTGGGACTTTCTCCCTCGGCCTGCCGTCCGGGGATGGTCGACCATCTTCTCTGCTAGCCTGGCCTGAGGACCATGTTGGAGCCTAGTGTCGCCCGCTACCCTCTCTACATCTTTGGGGTAGAAGTCTTCTGTCCTCAGGTCAGTGCGTTCCATCTTGTTTTCCCGGTGGCTGAGCTGGGGGTTGATACTAAGTATATAAAAAAAACCAGAGAAAAAAAAGCAAAATACATCCAAGGGAAAGTGTAAAGAAAAAAAATTGTGATGAACAATGGATTATTAGGCCTAGGCCTAGGAACTGGCCATAAACTTGTACAGTGTTGGCAGGAAACACAGCCATGGGGTTTCATGGGTGGATGGGGGTGGTCGGCAGTGGCTCGGTAGGCTGAGGGTTTTAGTTCGTCTTGGACCCTGGAGTTGTCGTTCTTTGTAAATTGACGAGATTTGTTGCGTTCGAGATGGCCTATCTGCAGAATGTTGCCCTCCTGGTAAAGGAGGAGTTGATTTTTGAGTTGAGGTCGCGTGGTGTGACTCCGGAGGGTGATGTTTTGAATCTCCGGAGGTTGCTGCGGGAGCAGTTGTCCGTGGGTACGGCGGTGGATTGGTCTGATCTACTGGAGGTTGGTGATGAGTTGTTGGTTTGTAAACGCAAGGTGGAAGATTGGGTAGGGGTGTTTTGGACGGGACTTTTTACTAGAACGGTACCTCGTTATATTTTTTTTTGAATTGTGTAATTTTTAAACTTTCACCAAAAGGGGATTATTGTACTTTTGCTTAACTTCTAATTCGGAGCTGCCCAGGGATTCCGGCTTACTCCCTGGCCTCGGTGGAATCATGGGATGTGGGGCTAAATTGCCGGGGGTTATTTGGGGTTATCAAAATTGTTCCTAAATTGGTCACTTTTAAATTGTTAATAAATTTGTCTTACGTTTTGGGGGTCTCAGGCTAAACTGCAGATAGGCCATGTAGTTGTTAATTGTTAATTTTGGTATTTGTAGCGTTAAGTGTTTTTGTGGTTTTTGTATTATCTTGGTTATATTAGTGTTTCTTGTAGTTATTTAACTGCGGATTAATGTTGTGGCCTTCTGCCTGCAAGTTTATGTTGTTTAACTTGAAATAAAATTAGTTTTGCTCAGCTGCCGAGTTTTATTTTGGACCCTCCAACTGCCACCCGTGATCCCATCGCTCGACTTGTTTTGAGCCATCCCCCAGTTGGCACGCTTTCCAGCTTTGGTGGGGGGATGGGTCTCAATTGTGCACTATATTTTTCACTATTTATAGTATATCCCTCATGAGAGCATTATGCTAGAGGGATAAGTTCAGAATCATCAATAAATAAAGCTGTTTATTTATTGAATAAGTAAATTATAAGCTAGTATTTAAGGTGAGTACTGGGTAGTTGATTGGTTTGAGTTTTATTCACTTTTTATAGAGCTGAATGTCAGGTTTGTCAGTTTTATCAGTTTGTCATCATATACTAAGTAGTTCGGATTCCACATGAAACTGTATGTCTATAGAAGCCCTGGTTATTCAGATATTAGTAAAAACAGTTCTTTATAGGGAACAGTCAAACGTAAATAGTAAATAAGACTACACTCTTCACTCCCATTTGCTTCTCATATTCACTCAAAAATCTCCAATCGGAGTCCAAATGATGAATACTTTTGTGTCGACGTAGGAATATCAACTTTTTGGTAGTATTATTTCGGTTTCACGTCTTGTGATTTTTATTTTTTTTAATTTCTTAAAGGTAATTTAACCTTTTAAATTCCATGTTTAGTAGATAAACCAGTAACCTTTTTTATTTGTGAACAATGTTATCTAAAGCATGACACAGAGTGACTAGTTCAATATTACAGTTTAATTCCTAAATTACTTACTCTCTTTTGTTTTTCATTCATAAAATGAACTTTGTGGGAAATAATTGGGTGTATTACATGACATATAGGCTATATAGAGATCCTTTAATTGTATTTGTCTGTTCTATAAAACCAGCTGTACCGTTCTTTAAGTAGTATGCTACACAAAGTATTAGTGATGTACAATTTTCTTGTGATGTACAGTGTCGTAGCTTGAAAATGGAGGTAAAATGTCCACTCAAGACATCATATGGAATCCACTGGTCCCTTGTCGATACAAAGCTGGACTGGAGTAAATGGGAAATTGTTTATATTTTTCTTTATTTAAAATATTTGAATTGTGTCTTCATCATTAAAACTACGTTTAAAGAAATTATCGTAACAAAGAGGTGACTGCAACACCGTTGATTGGTGAAAAATCCATACAAAGCGTAGAAAAGCTTAATGAAGTAGTAACAAATATCTTCAAGTAAGGCTATGAAACTTTGTGCTAAACAATAAATGACAACGTTGACTAAGTGATAAAAACATTTTTTTTTAAATGTTCCCAGGAAAATAATATATTTGTATGGATGAAAATACTTACTAAATTATCTGTTAATAGTTTAATTAACAATATTATTTAAACACTATAAATTGGATCCTATTAAAATGTATATTTATATTTTCTTGTATGATTGAAATAAAGATTATGTATATTCTATAATTCTCGAATATTGAACATGCTAGATCAATGCATAGACAACGATGACGAAAACTAAAGAACTTCTCACTGTGGAGGAAAGAGAAATAAATTATGAACGAGTCATGTGATATTTGAGACTTGCAATAACAGTAAGAAACTGGTGACGTGATCACTTTACTGTCAGGATTCAGTTTCTATTTCAACTTTCTAGTTCATATTTAATTTCATCACAAATAATAAATAATTTCATAATCTTTCAACTACATGCTTTATTGTTTATTTGAATAGACAATTGAATAAATATCATGCATAGTTTTAAATAATGGTGCCAATATCTTTTAATCTGAACAATTAATTAATTCTATTAGCAGATTTGTTTATAAAAACGTGATTTTAAAACATATATTAAAATGTAATGTATAGTAATGAATAAACATTTACTGTGCTTAAAATCAACGAAGAAAACTTGTTCGTATTACTTGTGAATGTTATCTCTTTTACAACGTTTTATTACACTTAAATAATGATTTTATTTTTCTTAGAGCTACTTAAAAAGAAACATTAAATAAATACAGTCATATCAAATAAACATATTTCTGGATACTAGTGAAACAAACGAAAGGAATATTTTAATTAAGAGTCAAATATGTTATAATACGGATTATCGTTATATATCTCGTTATAATATTGTAACAACTAAACTATTTTCTATAGGACATTGTATATAACATTTAATATTTAAGAGTCTGGATACAATGTTGTAGATCTAGTCAGTTTCAATATATTCTTAGAACACCATGAGAAACAGGTTTACTTTTTTTCTTCTTTTTTTCTAAAGTATATTTTCAAATAAAATAGATTGTTAAGGTAACGAACGACGAGGTCCTCAAATGAGAGAGTGAAAATCGAATCTTGTCAAAATCTATTGCTAATATAAAAATTAAAGTAATATAGGTATTTTAATATAATGAGACATAAAGGTTTTCTAAACGTAATATTTGAGGGATGTAATAATGAAAAAAACAGATAGAGAAATACCAGGATCACTTTATGAAATATCCAGGGCTTAAAATCTACGGACGAATAAAAAGGAAAGCGAACGGGAATGAATAAATGTGCTGCCAACCAATCTTTGGACTGACCATTCCAGATGATGAAGAATAACAAAGACATTAGAATTTATAATAAATAGTTTATAACATTAATTTGGCTCGAAATATGGGCATACGGATATTCCAGGAATGCCAAATTTATCATGACTTGAACTTCCTTATGCAATTATTCTGGCTCAAGACGCAAAATATTACTTACATGATGAAATGTCAAGTGTTCATTCAAACCTTGTCTATAAAAGATGATTTTAGGTGAAAGAACACATTAACAATCCAAGCTTCAAATTAAGCTGGAATCTATGGTTCCAACAAGCCTTGATCAATAGTCTTTAAAAGCTATCATATCTCCTCCATGCTAGCTTGAAACTCCTTGATTTCTTCGTTGTGAGAGTGAATAAGTTTATAGTCGAGGAAGTTTAATTAAATTCATCATCCCGTGACTGTCCCTTCATGATCTAGTTACTTATTGAAAGGCCCATTTTACTCCTTTATAGCTTAAGTGCACCTCATGTATATGTATATGATCATCAGTGGCAGTAATCAGGTCAAATTGATCCTTTGACAGTACATGAATCGGCCAATTAATAAATATGACAAGTCTCAATGTACTTCAGTGGATGGGTAGGAGGATATAAACCACCGTATATGTACTTTACCAATATACATGTATGGATAGTGTATTGTATATGTGACTATACATGTCTTAAAACATATCATGTCCAGAACATTTTGCTATGGTTCGATTGGATTTCATTTGACCTCACTCAACTTAAAAACCTTGAGTGGCTCATGTCATTGATATTAAACTTCTGTCTGATATTCATTTATAGCCCAGTCTGATGTCAAACCACTGAGGACGCACTTAGTAGCATGAATGAAACGTTTGGAACCAATGCAACAAACATATCGTAAATAATCCATTAACGTAAGTAACAACGGCAGGTTTTGAGGTTGATATTTAATAATCAGTTTATATTTTACATTGTTCACACTATTTATGCCTCAAATAGAGACTGAACAGTATTTATTTTCTTTAAAACTCGGATATTTTCAGTTCTTCAAGCTCCAGTAAAAGCAATTGAAGATGGAAATAAATTCATAACCTCCCTTTATTTTGTAAATGAAAAGTTTATTGTCATTAGTAGGAATATACGTGTTTTTCCCTCGAGACGATAAATATTTTTCAAAGTAAAAATATGAACAACAGTTTAAGATATGTTTTAGAAGTACATATAGTTTTACAAGATCCGTTGGTCGTCACTAAGCTTCTGTATATATTTCACAAATAGGTGTATCTCTCTTAGATTCCCTGATAGTGGGACAATAAATTCTCTTTGTATGAATCAGTAGATCGTGGTAACAAAGTCTACACTTGGCCTTCTCTAGTTTAATTCTCATTAAATTTATGGTTATCTTAAGTTCATCCGAACAGATAATCTGTATCTTAAGATAACAATTAAAAAACAGTGCAAACACCAATTGATCTAATCAGGGTCTTTCAAACCCTTATAACGTAGATTTTAACGAATTTATAATGCGACATTAAAATAGTTAATTTTCAGACTGTTTAACATTTGTTACTTCAACAGATCTATTGTTTTTTATATGAATTACAGTATATTTTTTGTATCAACACTTAATCGAATAATATACCTTATAGAAATGTATACACAAGTAATTAAGTTAGGTGTTAAAAATTAAACTAAACTATGATACAATGATAATTTTCCTTAAGATATTTACAGCAAACATGGTTGTTAAACATCCCTATCCAATAATTTTTGACAACATATTTTCTCTAATCAAACATTTTCTGTGTATACTGTGACGATGATAGAATATATTGTTTTATTTGTTTATCTTCATCCTGAAATATTAGTTAACCAACCTTCGATATAAAAAATTTACAATATATCATATGTTATAATGTTTTGGTAACTTATGATTTGTCCTTTAATGTTTTTTTAGATTTTAACAGACGTACACATAAAAAACATATATTGTTGTCGTACCAATTTTTTTTTATTACAACACGTACAGTAGTAGAGAGGCTGGAGCTAAGGGTGGAATGCCGCACATAGCGGGCTGAATTTTTAGCCGGTCCCGCTCCCTTGGTTCGGAAATCAAGTTAAGCCGTTGGATCAACAAGCTTACAAAACAACAATAGGCTTGTGTAAGCAGCGAGGAGAACTGTGTTTTAATTTGGCATCCCTCCCTTCGAAAAGGGATGTATATGTAGATAGGAGGGTTTCACCCTAATATATTATATATACCTAACATTATACCTACCATATTATACCTATTATACCTAACATATTTACATTAATTCCAATCGTCTAGGACATTACTTTTGTTTACTTTATAAAATTTAAATCTGGGAAGCTCCGATAGAGTGTACTTTGAAGTAACGTCTTTCAATTCCATAACATGTTTCAGTTATTTCGATGAAAAATTCTTAATATTGTAATTTTTATTAAATAAATTAATAGTAGCTTTATTATTTTAGATGAAATAGTTCATTTAAACTGTATACATTACTGTTTCTGATTCATCCCTAGTTAAATTAGTGAATTAATTTGAAAGTCCTTATAATTTTCTCGTGTTTGTTTTCTTTTCCAACTATTATTTTCATTTTGCTGTGTGACTTCTTGTTTAAATTCGTATTTTATTATGGTTATTCTGAATTATTGTTGAATTAAAATTGTTAATTTCCATGAGGTTTCCTCTTCCATTTCATTTATACAATTAGTTTTATTTTTGCTTTTGTAAGGTCAAACACTTTTCTTGTTATCATTTTCTCATTAATTATACTTATTTGATTTTACAACGCTCCCATGCTGTTCATTAAAACGTTTGTCCTTGTTTTTGTGTGCTGGTATACTTATGATTATGGTAATTTATCCATATTCCATTATTTTACTATATTTTATACAAATTGATTTAAATATAAAATATAACAATTCATAATTTCAAATATCGTTTACCTTGTTAAACGTTCATAAGCTAGGATGTTTCTATGCGTTATATTCAAAGTAAATAGGGTGTAGCTTATATGCGCTTACATATTTCACAAACTGATTCTGTCAGCCATTTTTTAGAAAGAAAATAAATTTAAGGGTATGTCATAATTGCTTATTTACCAAGACATCCGACATTTTGTTTCTTCTAAAAGTAGTTTATATCTTTAGAACGACTCAACGGCTTGAGTTGATATTTATTATCACTTATCCATATAAATGTCGCAACAACCAAATTCATCCCGTTACTATAATCCGTTCCAAAATAGCGGCCATATTTGTTTTTCAATTAAAAGAATTAAAAACCTTGAGTGTTTCTAACATTTTTTCGGTCAATTATTGAAAGTCGTTAAATGTTCTATCAAACAGTGAAACCCTCAACATAACTTTATGTTCATAGCTTTAATTTCCTTTTAACTAAATTTTGAAGACCTTGTCTGTGTACCAGAGAATTCTATGTGACATTAATTTCAATAAAATATATAAAGTAAAGAACAATCTTCTGATTTGTATATTAACCACTTTTATTCTGAAATTTAGCTTGCAAGTTAATGATGTTGAGTCGTTGGAAACAATTTATAGTTTGTCTTACATTCTTACATTCTTACATATGAGACGCCGACACAACATTGTGCGTATTTTAAGGCGAATATGAATGGTTTTATGAGTGTAGGATGAGTGTAGATGAGTGTAGTCTGGTTACTAACTGAGTTCAACTGTTCCTCAGAAAGGGTAATTTATTAATAGCCCAACAGCCAGGGCAACTAAGGGACCTACAGCTTTACGTGGAATCCGAACCACGTAGTGCTGGTCTGATTTTCAGCTAATTGACAAGCCTGATGCTCAGTTATCTCCCCCACACAACATCCGCACAATGATTACCACCCAACATGGACACCCCAGACTTCTCTAGTAGTGTCCACGCCGATAGCAACCACCAAGCGGACGCCATGTCGGTATTAAGAGGACCGAGCATCCAACCTATCGCCTACAATCTCCCAAACACTTTGTCCCCATGTAGCTGGGTTACAGCACTGTGCCACCAGTGTCCCTTTATTAAGTATAATAATATGCAAATATTTTAATTAAAAAAAATATTTCTGTTTATTTTACCACATAAATGTGTGTTTTACTAATACTGAGAATACTTAGTGTATATATTACTATTACTGAACATATGTATATATTATTTAATAAATAATACGTCAACTATCACCGATATAATATTCATAATATTTATTTTCAAAGTATAGTATTACCTATTTAAATTATAACCTTGCTAATTTATATGTACATATACAACCAGTGATTTAAGAAATAAAGAGAAAACTCTTTTTCAGTTGCAATGAAGGATGTTTCTCAAGAGAGTGTTGCTCACAATTAAGTGTTGTCAGTTGACGTATGTCAGTGTTAATTAACTGCGCTGTTATCACAGAATGAAGAGTAATGCAAGAAAGCCAAGTTGGTAAACGTCAAGTAATATCTAGACTACATATTTAGGCATAATAATATTTTATAGGTTATACGCTAACTTTTCCACACGAAAATATATTTGTACAGGGGGAAACCCCTGCACTCTTTGCATGTCAATCCCGTTACTCACTGTACTCGTGAGTCCTTGACTATCAGCTTCAGTATATAAACTTTAACTATAAATATTAGTGGTTAAACTGTAAAAGTAAAACCATATTATGTGAATAGGTTTACAGTATCTAACTCACAGTAATTTTCACTCTATTTATTGAATAATATAAGAACTCTGTACTAATGCCTAGTTCAATTCAAAAGATTTCGTTTCATTTATGTTTCTTAAACATATCATGATTTACGCATACACAGACAGAGAGACATTTACTGTATTATACTTATAATTCGAACTAAACTTCCACTGAATAAATAAAACATTCTCTCTCTTTCTCTAACATTACTCAATATTTACCTGTTTAATCATCCTTTTATTTTAAAAGTCATTATTTACATCCTTATAGCTGTACACATGTCATATATATACATTATTTACATTAGAATAGCTCTAAAAGTGTCTTAAACATCATAAAATATATATGAGAGTTAGGTTTAAAATATTGAACAATTAATATAGCATTACAAAACTAAGAATAAAGTTACATTTAATACACCTAACACGTTAAATTTTGACAAGAAATAAGGCAGCAGTAACGTTAACAAAAACTTCACGAATTATACATAAGGATGTGTTTATGACTAACGATTTTAAACTTGTATTAAAACCATCTTGATAACCCATTTTATATAAATACGTTAAATAAATAACAAAACGTGTTTGACAATACCACGTAGTTAGTCACCAAAAATAACACGGAGGCCAACTCACCTTCTTGACTGATTATTGGAAATACTTTACCAAAAACAAAATTATTAAAATTTAATGTTTGTAGGTAAACAATTAACCATCTTTTTCAATCGTGATTTATTTAGGTAATCAATACTCTCGGGAGAACAATTCTGGGTGAGATGGTTAATTTCAATGCCAAGAACTCTGGCATAAGTCCAATACATATCCTCAGCCTGCAGGTTAGAACCCATCCGCCCATTTACGGTAATACCAACATTGATCTTGGAAGATATTTGCTCATTCGAAATTTTAATTATACATAGTCAAATATTAACTTTGTCATCCTTATTTTCTATTTTGTTCAAACCAAACTAGTAATATATATGTAAAATATTAAAATATTTCAGTAAAAACTACGATTGCCGAACTTAATTGTATACAAATAACCTAATAATTTGGTAATGAAATCGAAAAAAAATTCGATACGCGTTACCTGTCTTCATGGTTTATTCAAAAAACTAATAAATTAACTACACAACTTTAAGTACATTTATATATTTTATAATTTTCTGACAGTTATACAGCTTGTAAAACCCGTAGCTAAGGGGCAAGGCGTTGTCTTTCCACGCAATCGGTCCGGGTTCGATTCCCGATAAGACCAGTAACAGTTTATGCCCTGCCACGCCTGTGGTTTGGAAGTCACGTAAATCCGTTGGTCCCCAGGTTAAGAGCTTCTTAGCTTTAACTTGGCCTGGTAAAATAAGACGAACTTCAACTTTTTAAAACTCCTAATATCGTAATACATTAACATAACTTACGGTTCATTTTAACCCTACAGTAAACAGCTGCTGTTAAGCAACAAGCAAAATTATTTAAGTTTACATTTAAGAGCATTTTATTTTTATTAGAATCTACATTTTTCAGTGACAACCGTATCAAAGTAGGCCCTACTATATACAATATTTACAAGATAGCCAGACGTTTCGCCCATACTGTGATATGGTATCCACAGTAGTTTTCTCGGCATTTAATTGTACAGCTGCGATGTATATTTGGATAAATATTCAAGAGTCATTATTATATATTCATTGATTATAAAATGTAAAGTGATCTACTGTCACAAAGCCAAGTCTAATCCATCGATCCACTTAACACCTTCCTCACTGATTCTGTAAAGAGCACAGGGGCACTCTGTAACTATGTTACCCATTGTTAGGATAGATTCCCCGCATTGACATGGCTGATTGTCATACTCATTTCTTACTTCCAGTAATTCCACCTTGCCAACGCCAGTATGGAACCTATTCAAGAGTGTTCACTCTCTACGAGAGAGCTTCATCACACCTACAAGTATTGATGGATCGTTAATAAGGCATTTATTTCGTCCATAAAAACTGTTCCATGGTATGGCCCAGCTAGTATTGAGCGAGAAGCTTGATCTGCTCAAATGGAAAGAAGTATGGAGTGGTTGGCTTCGAGATTTTAAGCGATTATTCTGACATGGGAGATCCTGTATAATGGTGGGGGTTTTTCAAGATCTTATTGAATTCTTTGAGTAGTGCATTTAGATCTTGAATGACTCACATTTTCCCATTATACAGGAACATCTAAATATTAGAAAAAGAACATATAATATATATTTTTATTTGTTTTTCTTCTTATCTTTTCTTAAATTAACACATAGGTTTTAGAGTTATAAAAAATATCAAAATATTTCAATAATACGTATTACAGGTTCACTCTACTGTACAGTATTAATGCTACAGTAAACAAAGCCACTCCACTCATATATTTGCTGTTCATTACATTTCCTGGTGTAGCCTTTATTACAGGGTGAGTATTAAGTATGGATACCCAACATTAACTCTTTAATAGTTGAACCTACAAAAACCAAACTCAATATACCTCTGTAGGGTCAAAACTCTACATTATAAATCACTGTAGGGTAATCACTTTTCGATTATCAACTCTAGAGATAAAACTGTAATGGAATATTGTTTTAAATCAATGAGTATTCTACTTTGACAAGGTGAATTCCTAATGCAATACAATTTTCTTCACGTGAACGGTAAACATCCATTGATATATATGTTCCTGAGCACACAAATACATATATATATATAGAGAAAGTATATAGAAATATATAGTATCTGGACTGGTAAGTATATATTTCCACACTGCTAGTAGTCCAATTTTGCTCTCAAATGATTAAGGTTGCCTGTTAACAGAATAATCCGAACATCATATGAGTCTGAGCTATTGAATTGACTCTCTTTGTAGGACTTTGGATAAAAAAAAAAAAACATAGAAACTCGTAATGTTCGACATGTATGTTTAATGCGTATAACTTAACTTCTGTCAATATGTAACAAAAGAGTAACGGTTTTGTCATGCTTATACTATCAATCTATATATTATGTACTATAATGAAACTTTTAGGTTCATCTAGTGTGAATGTAAGCTAAAACCATTCATCATTGATTTTATTTATATAATATTAAAATTTTTTAGTGTTTATTTTTGTATACATATACAATTCATTAAAATGTTTATAAGTTAATGAGGGGGTTATTAGTTATTAAAACTATTTATATTATTTGAAATCAAACCATTTATATTTTTATTTTACTCAACGAAACACTAGTTTAAACGATAAAAATTCCTATGAAAAACGTTATTTCACATTAAAAAACAACAATAAACAAATTTAGAAGCATTAAAAATTAGTAGACCTACCGAAAATATCAGATTCAAATTGTTACCTAATATTATTTAATCGTGAAATTTTACTGTCCAAATTATAATTAAAAACAAACATATAACGGCAAATATAAACACATCTCCAATCCAATAATCCCGTACATGGACCTTGTGTGTGTGCTAAAAGCCCCAAGCTGTCTAAAAGCTTCCATTAAACCATTTTAAATGTCCTCGTTTTCTACGATAAGTTATATTCCGTGACTAACTACATAATGCAATAGTTATAATTCGTAGACTTAAAGTATAGTATTCATAATATTGGTAAACAGCAAATTTATTGTTTACACTATTTATACCAATGTCAATAGTTCAATATACCAATGAACGAAATAATACTCACTGTAGTATATTTTACTATAGGGTTAAAATAAATATCTAATTAAAAAAGTAGTGTAAATAAGTTAGGAGCACAAGTTTACAGCACAATTTAAATATTTATTTACATACTTCAACGATAAGTAACATCTCCATATTTAACACTATTTTAGTAAACATAAAAAATTAACTTAGGTTACTGGTTAAGTGAGAACACTAAGGAATTAGCATAGATGAAAATACAGCGTGTTTCTTTTAAAACACAACCCATCATTTTAAATAGGTTGAATTTCAATACAATAATGTACATTAAATTAACAATATATAGTTAATAAAATGGTTTCAGAATACTGTTCTAAGGCATCTTGACATAAAACGAAATATTTTGTTTTAAAATATTCCATCTCACTTAACACTCTCTGGTCTTTGCTCAAAACCATGTTTCTAACCTCAACTTAATAACATTGTACGAAACCTAAATAAAGTGAATAATAATGCTACAATGTAAATCAGCTGATGGACTAGGATGAAGAATAACCAGGTCTACCAACCTATGAACGTAATTATCTTAAACCTTCATTTTTTGTACTTGTAAATAGGGTTAGGTTTTACAAAAAACACCCTGAATAAGTAATTATTTTACATTTGGTGAAAGGAACTAATGACTAAGTAACGATTTAACGATGCCACCTAACTGAGTATTAATAATAACAACAACCAGTATATAAATAAACACAACAAGGAAGGTACGATATGAAATATAAAATCTACAATCTTAAGAAATAATAACAATAATACATCCCTTATAATAAACATGGGCACCAACAAATGGATATATAAATAGAATCAAAAAAGAAATAACATTGAAGGAAAAACTATAAACTTAGGATATAATAATATCAATAGACCGCATACAATAAAAATTGAAAACATGTTAAGCAAAAACTGTAAATAAATAGATATCGATACAACAAAGAATTAGCGTAGAAGTAAAAACAACAGATAAACTTTAGAAATATTAACACCAATAGACCTCATACAATAACAATGGCAAATATGATAAACAAAATCTTTATAGAAATAGACACCGGCACAATAAACGAATGACCTTGAAGTAAAAACAATAAACAATCTTAAGACATACTAATACCAATATACCTCAAATAATAACAAGGACAACTATCCTAAATAACAGTACTGGAAATGTAAAAAATAAGGAATTTTCTAAGAAGTAAAACAATACATAAACTTAAGAAATATTAACAATGGCAACTATGCTAAATAACAACAGTGTAAATGTAAAAAAAGGAATTTTCTTAAGAAGTAAAACAATACATAAAATTAAGAAATAATAACAATGAAAACTATGCTAAATAACAGTAGTGTAAATGTAAAAAACAAGGAATTTTCTTAAGAAGTAAAACAATACAAAAACTTAAGAAATAATAACAATTAAAACTATGCTAAATAACAGTAGTGTCAATGTAAAAAACAAGGAATTTTCTTAAGAAGTAAAACAATACAAAAACTTAAGAAATAATAACAATTAAAACTATACTAAATTACAGCAGTGTTAATGTGAAAACCAAGGAATTTTCTTAAGAAGTACAACAATACATGAACTTAAGAAATAATAACAGTAATATACTTCATTTAGTAAAAAAAAATAGTTTCGAACATCCCATGTTGCTTACATACAATATGAATGGTATTTACTACTTAATAGTTAGTTAGCTTGTTGGTGAGAAAGTTTTACCAGAGATGTGACAGGATGTTCCTCACCGGTTAAGGCCTTAGGTTGTTGTTTGGCGCAACAACCATGCAGTTTTGTAAAGATTATATCACATTATATATTAATTACATTTAATCATGACTTTGATCAAAATATTTGACCTTGTCTTATCGATACTGTTAAAATTTAAAAGTAATTTAACTCAATACCTAATCAATGACATATGTTTAAGTAACAATAGTATTAAACCATAATACTTAAACTTATTGTATTATGTTTACAATTATTGTACTTACCATCCCCAACTATACTGCACTGAGTTCACACTCACAAATAATAAAATTAGTTTTTATGCCGTACTAATTATGATATAACAAGATGGTTTAGTCTTGTTGAGACATCGAAGGGTAGTAAGTGCAAAAATTACTTAATTTATTATTAAATTGTCTAAAAAATATAAAATCCAAATTCCATTGACTAACTGATCATAGTTTATCAAAACCCTATACGCCTTAAGACTTTGAAACTTGGCATGAATATTCTTTATAGGCTCTGTATGCGAACTAAGAAATAATTTTAAAATATTTGTATATACTTTAACCCAAATTTCTCATTGTGAAGCAGGATTACTTACAGCCAGCAATATAAATTGAAGTGTTACAATTAAAAGTTACTTATTTATCTTCAAATTAAAGTATTGATGCAATAATTTTCTTTATCAATAATAAAAAGGAACCAAATAACTGTTTTATTCAATAATTTCTAAGGTATAAATATTTAAAACATTTTATAGAGACTCGAATTGTTTTTTATATGATGTATTAGATCTAAATCCTACTAATATAATAGTAGTAATTCCAGAACAAATATTATATTAAATCTTATCACCTACCTCTCCATAGTATTAATATTTTATAAAATAAAAAAAATATATGAATCGAAGTACGCCTACATAGGGAGCTTATCTATTTGTTGTACCTTGGAGAAAATCTCTCGAAGAAGACATGTAGGGAAACATATTTATAAACGCTTATAACTGAACATCTCACAACGATGAGGAAACGAGTACACTTTTCAGAACTTACTCAAATAAACGTTAAGAAGTAAATTGAAGGTCGAATATTTCTAACATTCTTTATAGTTGTGTAGAAATTCTTTTTAGTCAATTTTATTCACTAAAATGGATTATTTCAAATTTCGATCAAATATTGTTAATATGGATAAATTTAGACTTAATATATATTCCATCTAAGTATGTTGGCTATGATGATAAAATAGTTGTGGAAAAGATTTAGAAATTTAGTACTAAGCTGAATTTTTACTTTCTAAACGTTCATTTAAATAAAATGATTTATAAGTGGGTAAAAAATATACGATTGAAATTGTTTTATATTTGTAGTATGTTAAAAGTATTTCATAAACAAACTCTTTATGAAAGTATGGTATTCATAATTTTGACTTTTCAGGTACATAATATTTTATGACCTTTTTTGATATATGTACTTCATATGAACATTGAGAATATACGGGAAAAAAGGTACTAAAAACGTACTGTTTTTTTTTTAGTGTAACTATATTTTTCTGTAAAATACGTCCTTACAAAATTTGAGTTGAAATTAATCTACTCCTTGGCTGAAGGAGTAGATTAATATTATATAAAAATATAATTGCTAGAGTCCAATATAAATGTAGGAATTATGTTCTTCTGTACAATGTGGAGTATAACAAATGGGAAGAGTGGAGGGAGGGAAACACGTATGTGTGTTAGTGAGGCAGGATCTGTTCTACTCCTAGCGACAATTGCGTAAAATCAATAACTTAATTCCTTGTAGGGCTCACCTGGGTGCTTGGTTTAGACCTCTGATTGCATTAATTAATTTTATGTAAACTATTCATTGTTATTATTATTTTAAATTTTTACAAAATCACCACAAAATTACAATTTTTACTAAGCCTTTCACCAGCATATTCTTTTTTGTTTTGCCTGATGATGCCAGCTTAGCTGGCGAAAGGCCTAGTACAGTGTTTTTTATATGTTATTTTGTAAAAATTTAAAATGAAATGAAGAATACCATTATCAAATCCATAATTCATGAAATTAACGACATTCATTGTTGATATAGTTTTGTTAAGAATAAAATGTTGTTTATGAACATTCAAAATGTATTAGCAAGGTTATGATACCTCATCATTCTGTGGATATTCTGGTTTTATAATTTTGGATCAGTTGGTATAAAAAAAATTAACGATATTTTTTACTGATTTTATGATATAAAAATTACTATAAACAAAAAATACATTTGTCATCGGTTTAACTTCATAACCGGTCATAATTGATTAAATTATGACTGGTTGAAATAACTAAAGCTAATATAAATGTTCTAATTATGTTTATATTAAACACTCTAATTACAAATTCCCCTATGACGAAAGGCAATTAACCCAATTAAGACGTTGAAGTACAGACAGACTGGGAGAGCTGCAGAAACTACCAACTCGGTGACACGTGGAACCCAACCCCATCTGTTTGTCAGCGCAATCATGACTTACACGTGTTATGTAATATGGTACTGTATGACTGACTTACTTGAAATTACCTTGTCAGAGCAATTATAGCTTTTTAGCGTCATGTAACTGATTATCATGACCTAATTTACTGATGTACCTTAAATTAATTGTTAAATAATAAAAAATTATATAATTAACAGTTTAATTGAATAAATTGTAAGATTTAAATATGTAAAATGTCTTGGTGCACTTAGCTTTTAATAAAAAAGATATGTTACAAAATAACTATTAAAGATCACGAAAATAAAAAAGAGAGATTCAGTCTAAACCTATAAAACGTGCCTAATGTACAAAACAATGCTCCATCCTGTAGCTGGTGTTTCTATTAAAAGAAGTGCTTTGTAGTGGTTGCATGAAATATTTTCTTCCCACCCTTTCTCGTATAAATTACCTTCCTCCACCCACCCTTCACAAAAGATGAGGCATTGCACACACCAATAAAATACTTGGTATATGGCTTGTTATCTGACTTCCCACCCTTTCTCGTATGAATTACCTTCCTCCACCCATCCTTAACAGAAAGTAAGGCATTGCACTCACCAATATACTACTTAGTATATGGCATGTTCTCTGACTTCCCACACTTTCTCGTATGAAGTACCTTCCTCCACCCATCCTTAACAGAAAGTAAGGCATTGCACTCACCAATATACTACTTAGTATATGGCATGTTCTCTGACTTCCCACACTTTCTCGTATGAAGTACCTTCCTCCACCCATCCTTAACAGAAAGTAAGGCATTGCACTCACCAATATACTACTAAGTATATGGCATGTTCTCTGACTTCCCACACTTTCTCGTATGAAGTACCTTCCTCCACCCATCCTTAACAGAAAGCAAGGCTTTGCACTTGCCAATATACTTATTGGTGTATGTCATATTTTCTGACTACCCACCCTTTCTCATATGTGTACCGAATAAATACAATGATCGTCAAATAAGACTACAAATAAATTATACAATACTATTGGGAAAACATCTTATTTCTTACAAATGCATTAATTAATTTAGAATGCATGTGTTTGAGCAATGATTTAAATAAATAAAAATATACTTTTTAATATATCTAATCTTGTTACTATATATCGAATTTAATATACAAAAGTGTAGCTTTGATAAAATGGAAAATACTTCAAATAACTTGTGTGGGAGAACAAAATACAAACACTCAAGTTTATTTCATCACTGTAAAGAAACTAATTGCACAGAAATAAACATATTTCGACTATCCTTGTTTATTTTTACGTTTTGAGTGTAAAAGGGAATATTTTATCGTTTTACAGTTTTTGTCAAAAACCTGTTTTATACACTTTTTACCAAAGCGTTGTCTAAAAACTACTGTTACAATAATCCTTATTCAGATCACATTGAATATTTAATGGGTCATTTTACATCTCGTCGGTTAACTAATCCTAGAGTTTTATAAACTTAAAACAGTATTATGAAAAATAGAAAACTTTTTTAGTAATTCAGTTGGTCTACGAAATTGAACAAAACTTTGTTTAGTTCAGAAATCAAATATCACTGTTTAAATAAATGGTTCCAAAATCGGCACAAACATTCCCCCATATTAAACACTAAAAAATCAAAACTTTGAAAATTACCAGTTTGATTCCTAAATATTATTTTTGCTAATTATCAAAAACTAGTCACGTTAGAAACATGCGGATTTTACTTAAATGTTTAGAATCGTAATCTCCATCTTATCTACAAATATAATAAAAATCGTAAGAGCCGTTTTTGAGAAAATTTTATTTTTGTATGTTTTTTGCCCATAAAAATAAAATAACTAAAATTTCAAATAAGTGAAAAACTGATGTGGAGAAATTGGCTAAATACACCTTCATACTAAATTTCACAAAAATGTAACCATCCATTTAATCTACAGTGAAGTGCACGTACACACATACTGACAACCCACATTTTGTTTCAAAAAACCACTTTTTCAGGTTGAAAGGACTCTAAAATGGATTTTTAAACTAACTTGTAAAAAATGTTTTTTCTTTTACGATCACAATACTTTATCTGTACTAACGCATATGGAAGAAAGTAAACGTTAAAATGTTATAAATTTATATTAACAATCAACATAAAAATGAGAAGTGTGCAGTGGCGTGTTAAATTACGGCGCCTTCTTGACGACCGGAGCAAGGAAAACAAAGTGACGTTGAGCGTTGATGTCTGTTGATAGTTTCCCACAAGAACTATGTTTTACCAAAAACTATTGTTGTAGTTTACTTATATTCATACAACTGTGTTATTATTACAAATTTGATCGTAAGATAAACTTGCGTTTAGTGACTCGACTTGTCCAACTATCAACATACTTTAAAATTGATTTGCAATCTTAACGTTAAGCGTTGATAAATGTTTTATTTTTATATTGATTTAAAATAAAATACGTAATAATAATATACTTATAATAAATGTTTATATTGTTTAATTACTGTTTAGTGGGGAAATGCTTCAGAGCTTTAGTGTAGTAGGTTGGTAGTCAAAAATGTCCCACGATTACAAACGCCATAGCACATTGCCCCTCGTTTGACTAATATGCCATATTAGGGTGGAAAAAATATAGAAATGTTTTCACAACAGTTATTTTTTTTTTTTTTTTATAAATAATTTGATAATTTAATACTTTCTAATAATTGTGTTTCATAAAGAATAATGTTTTATTTAAATAATTTACTTAAGTTCATTAAATAGCGGAGGAATAATATTGTTCAGTTAGTTAATTTTAAATTCAAATTAAAGCTACCCTGGAAAGGATATACGTAAAGAAGTCCGGTTTGCGGCAATTAATTTCTCTTGAATAGACCTTTTATTTGATACTAAACTTGACCTAGGATCACGTTGAAGATTTTCGTTCAACTCCTCGTAGGCCTGAAATGATAAAGTGTCACTAATGGTGTCAAAAAGTGTTATTTGTAACCATGGTGATGTCCATGATTTACTAGTTAGAAGTAAAGTGATAAAAAAATTGTGAAAGCTTTTCCATATTTTTTTCCACGCTGTTTACTCATAAAAGTGTTTTTTTTCTAAATGTTCCTTCACTTTTTTAATTTATTATATTTTGATATACAAATATTTTTATGGGATATCGTAGGCTTAATTAGTTACTATAAATAAATATTATACTTATTTCATAAGAACTTTTTTTTTATTGAGTAAAGTTTATAAGATTCTACGATGAGTCAAGAAACTCTAATATATTACCTATTGAAGTTTCAATTTGATCTGACGAGAGTTTTTTTGTTTTGTTTTTTGAATCAACTCTTTGGTAAAACTAGTTTGAAAACTGATTTTTTTTGCTTCAACTATAATTAAAAAAAAAACTTCAAAAGATGACTAATTCAACCATCAATGCAGACGTAAATATGGAAAATCATCATACATTTTTTATAGCGTAATTATTATCATTAAAGTGATGTTTCAAACTGGAATATTAATATTTTTTTCTCAAACAGTAGGTAAAAAATACATTTATTATACTATTTAACGATTCCAAATGGATAATGATTGGCCCATTCATGTGAATCTCAAACTATACCCTGTAAAATAATAAAGTAAGGTTTGTATATTTTGAGAAATATTAACACAAAATACAGTGAGTAGTCAATTGTCCAATGGTCCATTTAGTATCGGTTATTGCCGCAGTTATGTCTCTAAATTAGTCATAAAGAACAATTGTCTTGTGAAGTACTCTGGAATAGTACCATCTCTCATCTCATGTACGGTTTCCATATTTCTCTTTTTGAACATTATACAGTGTATTGAATACAGTAAAATTGTTAAATGATTAATAGACACGAAAAACATGATTAATTGCTAGGATTATTTAAACTTTAAAATGACAAAAAATTATTTATGAAAACAGTCATAGAGATATTTATTTTATTTTATATACTTACAGATCATATGACAAAATGGATATTGCTTGATAACTTTACGTATAAAAAGCTTAAGTAGCGTATTTTCGTAAATAGTTCTTATAATTATGGAACGATTCGTTTCACCATAAACTGGAGTAGGGATATATAAATTATTGATTGAGTTTTATTTATTTTTTTTTTTTTTACATTGAAATGTTTTCAAGAAACTTCATTTAAATCTCATACCGAATTAGTTTCAAATCAATATAAAAAGTATATCCAAAGCAGCACATATTACAAAAGCAAAAGCTGAAAAGTTTTGGTTAAAAGAATAAATTCACCAATTATACATAAAAAAATTTAAGTTGAATGAACAATTATTAAAACTACACAACACACTATTTGAATGTTTACACTTTATTTAAATTTAAATTATAATGACACACATTAATAATTGAGTAAATTTTTATATCAAAAAGAAGAAATTAATTCATTCCAACAAACTTCTTAAATTATCAAAAGAAAACAAATCTAAATTACTTAAATGTTCTATTCACAAATTCTATCCTAGATTAATTAAAAAAACAAACATTGAATTCGATTTAGAAAAAGATTTCAATTTTTGTATTTAAGATAACAACAATGCAAAACTTCTCATTGAATCTAAAAGTTCAATTGAAAGTGTTCCTTTAGAAATTCAAAACAATACAAGAATCCTACACATGAAAAAATCACCAAATATACTAATAAACCAACATGCCATGTACAAAAACACAAATTAAAACCCATCATTATTACTCAACGATCAAATAAAATGTAACTCAAATATTATATTTAATCACGAAGATGCAAAATTATAAAGTTTAACAAGATCTACAACTTATCCATCTACATTTGTATTTAAATTTTTATAGTATCAGCTGTTGAATTAATTATTCTAATGTTAAATATTTTTGTAACCTTATTTCATTCTGTTCAACTGAAGATGATCTTTCGAGACAGAAATTGATATTGATTATTAAAAACTTAACAACAGATTGCTAAGTGTTTATATATATATATATATATATATATATATATATATATATATATATATATATATATAAATATATATATATATATATATATTTATATGAAACTTCATTGTACATCATTGTTACGAATCCATACGTAAATGTTCACCTAATTAAAGTTTCATAAACAGAATTTTAAAATTTTATCTTTCTATTCATAGTAAGTCATTTGAAAGACCTCTAAATTTTCCAATTTACATAATCGATTTGGGAGCTGAAGTACACAAGCAATTTGTTCTGTAATTTGAGCTGACAAGCGTAGATAATGAGCTTTTAGTGAGATGAAATACAAATGCAAAGATTGCCCAAAATTTAAAGGACAATTTTCTGCATCAATGCTGTGTAGTTACCGTATGTATATTTGACATGGAAAACATACAAAGCTGTTGTTAAAGTTAAGTGAAATATATTAATTTCAGTACGTTATGAGCCAGTAGGTTGTTTTGGACAGATTTGTGCAGAGAAACAATCATACGTTTAAAGGCGTAACAAATTCACTGTTTATCTAAATATGGTACTTTAATTACTAGAATAATAATTTTGAGTAGATTATAATTTTTAAATTCTACTTTTTGTTTTTAAGTACAGAGTGTTAGGTTGCATTAATCATTATTGTGTCCTGTTAAGGTGTGAGTTTTAAACATAATCATTAATGTTTATTTGTAATCATTAAGACGCCAAACGTAGATACATGAGCGAATATTATGGGTATAAATATTTTTATATATTTAGGATGTAATAAAATTCAAGCTGTGTACTTTTTAACATTTTTATTTAAAATATTTCACAAAACTTGTTTCACTTTAATAGTCATGTTCAAGTGTAAATTAAATACTAAAATTTAGTATATAATAATGTATTAATATTATAATATAATATTTATAGTAATAATAATAATAATTAAATATAATTTTATACATTTTTACAAAAATAAATTGATCACTTACAATTTTATTTAAATAATTATTATAAACTTCATTTAATTATTTAAGTTACACTTGAAAATGACTATCAAGTTGAAACATGTTAAGTGAAATAATTTAAATAAAAATGTTAAAGGGTACTCAGTTTGAATTTTATAACATCCTGAAAATACGTAATTAACCCCAATTTTTTACTTTATATATACAGTGTATTGCTTTTTGTCAGCTACCATTCTTTTATTTCAAATTATTTGAAAGCTGTGTTTAACTTGAAAAAAACCCAGAAGTCACTAGATAGAAATAAAAGTGTAAAGTCATCTCCCGTCACAGAGCTGAATCCAATTCATCAAGCCATTTAAGACCTGCCTAATTGATTCTATTTATGCTAGCTAATCCTCCGTAAAACAGCGCAAGAGACACTCTGAAAATATGTGATACCTTGTTTGGATAGACTCCCCGTAATCACATGACTGATCTGCTGTCGATCCCCATTTGTATTTCCAATAGTTACATCTGAACACTCAAGTTCGAAAACGATTCAACAATGTCCACTCTCTACGTGGGAGGTTCATCCCACATACAGGTATTGACGGATCGTTCAATAATACTAGGGGTGACTGATTCTGATGAGTGTAGATGAACACGTGTAGTCATTGTTACTAGTTAAGGCCGACTATTTATCATAAAGGGTTATTTAGTAATGGTTTAAAAGTCAAGGTAACAATGGGACTTATAGTTTTACATGGACTGCATCAGAAACTGACTACCTTCCAACACGGACACTTCAGACTTCTCTACTAGTATCAATCTAGTAGACTGATTGTGATGAGTGTAGATGAACACGTGTAGTCATTGTTACTAGCTAAAGCTGAATATTTATCATAAAGGGTCATTTAGTAATGGTTCAAAAGCCAAGGTAACAAAGGGACCTATAATTTTACGTGGATTGCAGCTGACACAGACTACCATCCAACACGGACACTTCGGATTTCTCTAGTAGTATCACTCTAGTAGACTGATTGAGATGAGTGTAGATGAACACGTGTAGTCATCGTTACTAGCTAAGGCCGACTATTTATTATAAAGGGTCATTTAGTAATGGTTCAAAAGCCAAGGTAACAAAGGGACCTATAATTTTACGTGGACAGCAGCAGACACTGATTACCATCCAACACGGACACTTCCGACTTCTCTAGTAGTGTCCACGTCGATGGCAACCAGTGAGTGCCGACATGAATTTGAAGTTTAAGTTAAGGTTTTTATTATTTATTTATAGTATAACAACATTCATCACGATATGACGAACGTGATATTACAATAAACGTGTTAAACAAGAGTAGTTGTTGATAATAACTAATATTGATATAAATAAAAGTTTATTTTATAACTATCTTACCATGTGTAATCTGAGCAACATCTTAAGTTTAGACTATCAAAATGTTCAAGCCTTGTAATAAATTATCTCACCCTAGATAACACTTGTACTCTGGCTATGTCACAACATGGACTAACCAGAACAAAAAAATGACGCCATGGAAGAATTAAATTGATTATAAACGCTATAATCTAAATTCTCCAGAACAATACTCCCACGTGACTGAATGAAAGGAATTTTATATAGTAGAAACTATGTACATGAAGATTTTCATTGGTATCTTACCGTTTTCAATAACAAATTAAAGCCCCTATATATTTTCTGCTATTGGAGTTTTGGAAAATATTATTATTATGTCCTTATATTTAGCAAAAATAAACCTACTTAAATACTATGAATAAAACACAAAAACAGATAAAATTAAAATTTCACAACCATCTTATTCACCACACAGAAAGACAGTGACTATGATTTTGTTTTTCTTTTTTTATACTATTATGATTATCAAAAGAGAATTATGTTTTTATACCATTAAAATTTAAGTATGTTTTAAAAATAATGTAACTGCCATAGATATATGCTTTTAAACGAACGCAAAAAGCAAGCAAATATCAATACATCTGAAAGAACAGATAAGTTGAAATCTCATTACTGATATAGTTTTTGCACTACAATATATTTATCTGCATGTTGTAGCCAAGCAAATTAATAAATAACAGGTTATTTGTAACTAAATAAAATGAAACCAGAAATAACGTTTAAAACTTAAATTTCAATTGGTTTAAATATCAACGCTCGTTAGTAACAAAATACATAAGATTTGAATATTTGTACAGTGTATTGTGTCTAAATCTAGTTATTGCAGTTTCTATGAGCATGATAGGAGGTTTATTTATGGGGAACCAACTATCCCTTTTTGACATGTCAACAATGAGATAGGTCATGAGATCCATTAGTGAAATATACCAAGCTGTGGTTGCTATTATGTTGACAGCTCTAAATGTTGAGAATGGTATCAAAAACCATACTGTCTTTGTGTTTACAATACCAATCGTAATCCTTGATTGGTTGGTTTGTTGTCCATAAGTAGCTGGTTATAATATATATTAGTGAACAAAATTCTAATTGTCAATACCAATAAAAACTATATTTTACTACTTAATCAATCCGATAAATTGACCAACTGAAAACACACTGACCTTTTTTTCAATGTGTCAATTGTTATAGGTAATTTTTTCCAAATTAATATTAATGTCTACAGTGCACTTCCATAAGTGCAATGTACAAAGTAGTTTTAATTTACTGGTAATTTAATTATTTTTTAAAAGTAATTTGGTAGTTGACTTGTTAGCTCGTTTTAAGTTTGGCTTGTAAATACTATTTTAATATAACAGATATATAAGGTAGTATACGTGTATTCCTGAACAATATTATTTTAATTGTTTAAAATCCCAATTAAAAATAACTTTAATCAACTATTTAGATACGCTTTTTTATTTATCGTAACGTTCAGCGTTTAAGGACATAAGTAGGCTTATATTCAAATGGTATAGCCTATATTAACCGAAGTTTGCACATGACAGAACTTTACCAGTGAAGCTTTATCACTAAACATTATCAATGATCTCTCCACACTCCACACTAGTTGATTTATAAGTAGATTACTGTGTATACATACATTATTTTATGTTTAGTAGCTATTTCTTTTCAAGTAAATGAATTAAAAAGTCTAATTATATAGTGGTTCTATTACTAAACAATTACTATCCATACAAAAAAAATTTACCCGCACTACGCAGTTTATTGTGTCTATAAGATATTGGCTAATTAAGTGAAGATGTATAAAATATTTATGCCTTCAATTTATCACATAATATTACAGAGATAAATTTATGTCTATTGATTGTGAAAGATAAAATAAACTAAATAAAAAGGTGACGATACATTTCCATTTTCTTTTATACGAGAAGATCCGCATGTATTCATTTTAATGCAATTTATAAGATATTTAACAACAAGGATAAGTAGATAAATACAAAAAAATCGATTTGGTATTTAAATATCCAATAAAACTTATATATACATAATATGAAACTGAATTGTCAGTAAAATAATATTATTTTGAAGAATGTAATAATTAATAATGATTGCTACCACTAGTTTTTATATATCATGATCCATTGGACATTAAGGCTTATCTTTTAAGCATAAATGTCCAATTTAATATGTATGTTTGTAAAACAATATTACAATTACATCGTTTCAAAACATTATAATTATAAATTGTTATAAAAAGATTGACAGGATTTTAAATAGTTACCCAAAACATACCTTAACCTAAAACTACTGGAAATTAAAATAATCACGAAAGAACGAGGTTTATGTAAATGTATCATACATGTTCAATATGTCCTCCATGTGCAGCTCGGAAGACATCTAGTCTATAGCTGAATGTAAAGTGTCCATCAGAATCTCAGCTGAAAATGGAGAACATATTGAACATATCTGTTACATTTAAATAAACGTCATTCTTTTGTGAGTATTTTAAAGTCCGATACCTTGGGTAAGTCCCTTATTTCTAATAAATATAGATATTTAAAATCGGTTCTCTTTTTAACACCCTGTATAGTAGGTATGCACATTTATTTCTTATATTCAATTAATTATATAAATAATTTACTGCCTTACTTGCACAATCCATTTCATTTATATTGCGATGTATACATTTCGAGGATAACCCCATCTTCATAGCATCTTAAAATATAAAGTATAAAAATTAAAATTAAAATAAAATTGACAGTTCTTATCATATGGTAGGTTTGGTGTTCTCATAATGGCTAAGTTGAGCTGTAACCATGTGTTCTGTTTTTTATCATAATTTCATATATTGGATTTGCTGTGAAATTTATTTGTTTGTTAAGAACAAGATTTGGTTCGTTTTTAACACTTTTATATATCTCGTAGCCTTCTAAACAGTCTAATTTTCTTCCTTTTTGTTCAAAATGTAGAATTTCAATATTTTCAATTTTGCAGTAGTCGTGGCAGGTGTTTAATATATGTTCTGCATAATTTGATTCTGTTTTTCCATTCTTGATACATTGAATGTGTTCCTGGTATCTTTTGTGAAAACTCCTACCTGTTTGGCCTATGTAGAATGCATCACATTCACCACATTTCATTTTATAAACTCCTGATTTCTCAGTGTTCGGTACTTTGTTTTTTGAGGTGGATATTGACAGTTGTTTTAAGATGCTGTTATTTGTTTTAAAAGCTACTGTATAGCCTTGCTTAGCAAATGTGTGTGTCGCTAAGCGTTGCGTTTGTGGACAATGTTCCATGAGGACATATTTATTTGGTGTTTTTTTAATATTTCGTTTGTTTTTCTTAATTTTGGTTAATAATCTCTCAATTATGTTGTAATTGTATCCATTCTGCTGAGCTATGAATTTGATTGTATTAAGTTCTTCAAAATAATCCTCTTCACTAAGTGGTGTGTTGACTAGTCTATGGATCATGGATTTGAATGCAGCATATTTGTGTGATTTAGGATGATTTGAGTTTGCATGGATTGTGGTATCTGTGTGTGTTGGTTTTCGGTAAATTTTGAAGGAATGTTTTTGATCATTTTTGGTAATAGTTAGGTCTAGATAATTGATAGAGTTATTGATTTCATTTTCACAGGTGAATTTAAGTTTAGGATGGAGTGTGTTCAAGAAGTTGTTAAATATGTGTATTTCATTGAGATTACCTTCGTATAAACAAATTACATCATCAACAAACCTATACCAGTAAACAATTGTATGTTTGTGTTTGTTGAAATCTGACTTGATTTTTGTGAATTCTATGTTATCTAGAAATATCTCAGCCAATATACATGATATTTCTAGATAACATAGAATTCACAAAAATCAAGTCAGATTTCAACAAACACAAACATAAAATTGTTTACTGGTATAGGTTTGTTGATGATGTAATTTGTTTATACGAAGGTAATCTCAATGAAATACACATATTTAACAACTTCTTGAACAAACTCCATCCTAAACTTAAATTCACCTGTGAAAATGAAATCAATAACTCCATCAATTATCTAGACCTAACTATTACCAAAAATGATCAAAAACATTCCTTCAAAATTTACCGAAAACCAACACACACAGATACCACAATCCATGCAAACTCAAATCATCCTAAATCACGAAATATTAAAAAAACACCAAATAAATATGTCCTCATGGAACATTGTCCACAAACGCAACGCTTAGCGACACACACATTTGCTAAGCAAGGCTATACAGTAGCTTTTAAAACAAATAACAGCATCTTAAAACAACTGTCAATATCCACCTCAAAAAACAAAGTACCGAACACTGAGAAATCAGGAGTTTATAAAATGAAATGTGGTGAATGTGATGCATTCTACATAGGCCAAACAGGTAGGAGTTTTCACAAAAGATACCAGGAACACATTCAATGTATCAAGAATGGAAAAACAGAATCAAATTATGCAGAACATATATTAAACACCTGCCACGACTACTGCAAAATTGAAAATATTGAAATTCTACATTTTGAACAAAAAGGAAGAAAATTAGACTGTTTAGAAGGCTACGAGATATATAAAAGTGTTAAAAACGAACCAAATCTTGTTCTTAACAAACAAATAAATTTCACAGCAAATCCAATATATGAAATTATGATAAAAAACAGAACACATGGTTACAGCTCAACTTAGCCATTATGAGAACACCAAACCTACCATATGATAAGAACTGTCAATTTATTTTAATTTTAATTTTTATACTTTATATTTTAAGATGCTATGAAGATGGGGTTATCCTCGAAATGTATACATCGCAATATAAATGAAATGGATTGTGCAAGTAAGGCAGTAAATTATTTATATAATTAATTTTACACAATTCAGAGCTACATATTGAAATATCTTATATTCAATTACGTAGTACGGAATACAAGTTGGATTGTTAAATAATAACAATCAATCACGATGCATTCATCACGTTTTAATCTTTTACAAGCTATAACAATGTTTTCTTGTTTTCTTTCGTATTTAGTTATTGCACAAAATAACTAGATTCAACATGCATGTCATGTAAATCCGTTTTAACAGCCAACGTAACTAACAATGAATATCTTAACTGTAGGTTATGTATTGCCAGTGATCTTGACCGGAGGGTTCCGACGTTGTCGCAAGAGGTGGTCAAGCAACATCGACCGAGGCTGTTCCTTGGATGGGTGACCGTCTGAGCGATCCCGTCCTTACACGCAGCCACCTGCCCGGTCACAGGTGGTGGTTCGGAAGTCACCCTTAAGCTATTGGTCCCCAGATTAAGGGGTCCGCCACCATTTCAGCAATTTTTTTTATTCGCCAAAAAATAATGTTTTTTTTCTTTCATAACTCATTCATTAGCATGTAAATAGATAGAATATCACAAAAAAATTATTTAATTATTTGTATTTGTTTTTTTTTTTTTTTGCGAAAAAGGTTAATTGCAAAGATTGGATATAACTTTTTTATTTTTAATGATATTTTAATAAAGTTAGTATTTTCTTGTTTCCTATAAGATTCTCTATTTTTATTGGTATTAAAACTATCTTAGGGTTACAACTCCTAATTTTATAGATTTATTTCTAAAAACATAAATTTTACTACAAATTTATGTAAACAATATTTAATAAAATAAAGATTTACTCATGTAGAAGGTTGTGTATACTAGTAATATTAGTTCATGGTATGAGGGTGTTGAGTTTAAAATTTCAATAGTCTATGTTAAAAACTCTAGAAGTTATATCAAAAAATGTCTTAAAAAACTTAATTTTCGGGAATCTTCGATCAAAGTCTGTAAATACATAAATCTCAACTAAAACTCTCCTGCTCCATAAGTAATACCTTCTTCTGCTATCTTCTTTATATTATATCTTTATATTATTATCTTCGTTATATTATACAAAATAACAACAATATGTTATGTATAAGTAATAAACATTTGTGTAGATTATAATAATGTTCGAAAATATGAAAAATACCTAAATTCACTACTTTTATTTTTTTAATTGTTTTTAATGAAATGTTAGTCAGAATGTCATAAAACTTCAGGAAAATATTCCTAATAAGATGTACTATAAGAATATAAAATAAAAAAAATTATTATTTTTTTAATACCTATTTAAATGGTGGCGGATCCCCTTAAGTGTTAGGTAGCTGAGTAAAATAAGTTTGATCTTTTACTTTAACTTTTAACTGCAGTAAATAACATAGATTTCTTTAGGACAATAACTAATGTTTCAGTCTAAAAAGAGGTAATGATTGTAATTTAATTATTTAAAATTTTAATTATTTGATCAAGGTTTTTCATAGTTGTCAAGTAAAATTATATTTAAGATTTCTAATGAATATCAAAGTATGACCAGAACTTATAATTGAGACGTTTTCAAGGTACTAGGCAGTCCAGATTCATGGTAACACCCATCATTAAGTCCCATGTGTGTTCTGAGCCAACATGGATAAGGAATTCACTATTACTAAACCAAAATGTGTTGTACTCACTAAAGCCATAAAGGTTTTATGGACCTAATGAATGACATTTGAACGACTAGTGTTTGTTGTGCTAATAAATGGGAGCTGCCTGCTCTTCAATTTAATAAGGATTTAATTAACACTTGAATAATGTTAGTGGACCACTTTATAGGTACATTTTATTGGCCTATATGATACGGTTACCAACTTGTAAACTAAATGTTTATTATTTGGTTGCATTAATACCCATTTTGTCAAGACTAAATATTAATCTAGGTACCTCAATCTGCATTAACTCTTATTTTATATATATGTATATATATATATATATATATATATATATATATATATATATATATATATATATATTTCTTATAATGTTATGATTCATCTCATTATTTATAATCCCCAAACATTTTACGTCTCACTAAGAAACTCAGAAAACACGAAAACATCTCACATCAATATTTCCTTGGTAACATATATGTAGCATTAATTTTTTAGTCCAGGATGTGTTTTTATTCGTGTTTTTTCTTTGCTTATTGTGCAAACTACATCCTATTTTTTTAGTTTCCTTTCATCTTGCTACAGGACGCTATGGAAATGAGTAATAAAGCGTTTAGATGACACTTTAAATTAAAAGATTTATTTATTTCATAATATCACATGAATATGATTTTTACTGGCCTCCATTATTGGAAACTGTGGTCATTTTAGTTACTAAATGCGTTTTATTCATTGAATTTTGTTAAAAAGAAAGCTGGAGTAGATCAAATTTAATTCATTCTTATAAATAAAGGTATATACAAAAATACGATTTAATACATAATATGACAACTAAAGCAGTGTAAATAATTTATTGTATTGGAAACTCGTTTTACAAAACCGATGTCTATTTACAACTGCCATGTGATTCATGTCATATAATGAAGTGTAGTTGTGATGCAACATTACAGGAACAAACAGAATGTACTAGTTACATTTAATGCTTGGTCACATATCACTGTCCAGGTCCATCACATTGTTTTATCGGTCAACCAGATTTATGCTTATGCGATTTTAGTACGAAGAACGTGTTTGTGGTATTGGTACGTAAATATATATTTTTGGTGTCTTATGTATTGAGAAAAAGAAACTTAATACGTTTATGCCAAATACTGCACTGCAAGAAAAAGATGTTATTATTTTATCGTTTTCTATTTGAATAATTATCTTAAAGGTTATTCCATATATAAGTACAATTGATAGTATTTCAGAAATTTAATTTTTATATTTTATATAACTTTGCATCACTATTTTTCTAGTGAAATAAGGTGTAACTATTGAGACGTTTTTTCTCTAATACAAGTTTTATTGCATATCTATAAAACTAACTTCTTAGTAACATACAATTTAATAATACAAACTAAATGACTCTGAAAATTAAATTTAATTCGCATTTATCTAGCACAGCTGTTAGAACATAAAAAAAAGTAGTTTCACTATCCCCAGTGGGCAAAACGTCATGCAGCCTTGCTGACCTACTCTTTGTATCCTCTAGATGCATATTGATGTCAATGTACATTTAACCTAAACTATTTACAATCAGGTTATGTTATGAGCTGGATTGATAGTTTTTCTCAAGTGGCTGTGATGTTTCCTCTATGTATTGTTGGACTTCAAGGCGCATTGCCTACAGCAAAAATATAATAGACAGTTTAAATAGTTTTCTTTTTGATTTAGTTATGATAAATTGTTACTTAATGTTATTATGAATTTATGAAAACCCTTTTTGTCAACGGATATATTCTACAGTAAATCTGTACTTTGAAACATAACGTTTCCAAACAAATTTCGTCAAAGTAGTATTACAGCAGGTACATCAGTGGATGCGGTTGAATGACACACTTACCTGTATTGTGACGGGTAATTGGTTTTGTAAATTATTTATCTTCCAATTACGTTTAATGAACTGAGGAACTTTGTATGATCACACTTATAATGATGACAACGTCAAAGAATGTATTACAACAATATGTTATCACCAGTTTTCATCGTTTTATTTAATTTAGTGCGTGTAAACTAATAAATAAACAATATTTACTAGTAATTGGATGGTTTTAGTATTTTAAACCTTAATTTTAAAACGTTAAAAACCAGGTGTTTCAAGAATTATTGTAATTAGACTTTCAAATACGTTTCATTATATGCTGATGAAAACATGTCGTAGAGTTTCAATAAACAACGAATAATACCTTAACGTCCCTTCTCACAAGAAAAATTATTTTACTAGACAAAATCTCAATTAATTATATTACTGTTTATGTTACATAACAAAATCCCAGTAAATTTTTAAGGGCTAATAAATAAACGAATTCAACAATACTTTTAACTGAGTGGTAAACTGAAAACTGTAATCTGTAACTATTTTTTAAATGTACCATATTACCTAAATTTGATATTAGGTATGTTATCTAATTTACTATATCACCTGCCTAGTTGTATTTAAATTAAATTTAAAACAATTGTAAGAAACTTTAAAAAAATAATTTTCCGTTGCTCAAATTACAAGAGCTTTAAGATTGTAAGTAACAGTTATCTTTGCTATAGAAACAGGATGATATTTTGCAATCGCTCTATATTCTCGTTCTGGAATTGAGTAGAAATTAATATTAAAAGTTGGCAGTGACAGTTAAACTAACATGCAGAAAAGTCGCAACCAAAACAGAAAATCACATATGATATTTGTATCAATAACCAAAATATCACAAAACTATTTAGAATCATACATATGTTATAAATCTATAAGAGAATATTTATGGCATCAATAAATGTTTAAAAGAAAAAGAAAACCACTTGTAAATTAAGGCTGGTGTAAATAAAAATAAATAAATAATTAAATAAAAAAACCAGTATTTTACTATTAATGATAATAATAGATATTTTAATATTGAATCAATAATGTTTTCTAAATATTATCTTTTTATTTTTTATATATGTGTAATTTTAAATGTTTCAATTCATACTGCAGTCAGTTGCGTATTTGGTAAGAGGCTAGCTCCATAAGCTAAAGGTTTTATATAATGCGATCCTTGTTAGATTCATAATACACTTTGAAAGGAATCAGCTGATAAACACTGATTGTTCATTTGTCATTGGGCTATTAATTAAGGACTATTTGGAAAGGATAGTCTGCCTTAGTTTGTAGCATTGACTACGTTCACTCACCTGCAATCAAAAAAAGAGGCCTAAGAATACAATAGGTGTTTTGAAGGTCATTGAGACGGGATCCTAAATTCGAAGAGGGCAATCCTTCCTTATTGAGCCTCTTTGGGCCTAAATAAACATATGTATAAGATTTAAGGTCAATTGGTCTTATAGTTTTGGAAAAATAGTGATGTGTGGTTAACTGCTTATATACAGGGTGGAAAACTATGGAAACCCTTTCACAACTTTTCTATGACTTCACTGGTAAAACTGAAATCTTGTACATCATCATGGTTACAAAAAACACACTTTCTGACACAATTAGCATATTTCATCTTTTCAGATCAACAACTTCTAAACAATTTTAAAATTGATTATATTTACTTTTAAATGAATCGTTTTATATCAAACGGCTCAACCATAAGGGGGATTACGGCCGGGTCTGAAAACCCCCTTATAAACATCATAATTATCAATAATACTAATGTTACACTACACTTAATAACATTTTATAACGAAACAAAACATTTGTTTTATGATTATTTCTACTGAACAATTTATAAAACAGTAAAAATAAAATTACAATGGAGCCGTTATTAACTAACATGACGTACCTATAATGCATTGTAATGATTTTTTGTTTGTATTTCCTTCTATAAATCAGAGTGTGAGAGGGATAATTATTAAAATATATTTATATTTAAAACACTGAGTAAATATTTTATCAAAATGTAATACAATTTTTCTATAAAATATAATTTATTGGAAAATAAACCAATAAAAACTTGTTTCAATAATGAAGAATTTAATAAACAGCTTTCAGAACCATCGCCATTACTCACACTTAATTACAAAGCAGCATCAATCTGTTTACTAACTCCAATTAGTGTAAATAATGGATCCCACTCTACATTGGCACTCTGCCATTACACTTATATTGCTACAAGTGGTAGAATACAACTGAGTACTTACAGCTCGTAAGGGGGTGTTCACTGATATAATATTTTACATTGAGATCAGTCCTAACTTAGTATAAAACATATGTGATTTCATGTGTTACAATTAGAGTATAAACAATTCACCTGCAAAGAAAATTAAATGTTAACTTGTTAGATAACAAACTTCAAAGAGTAAAGGGTAAACATTAATGAAATATAGTCATTAGTGAAATATTAACACAGGAATTTATAAATTCAATTATGTGAAAGGTACTCCATTAAATCCATATTTCGAACACTTCATCAAGGGTTCTTTATCAAACCTGTGTTTAGACTTGATTCGATAAGAGCAATGTAGATTCAATAGAGTAACACTAACGGCAGGAATTTACAGTTATTGTTATGTAAATGGCGTTCTACAAAATACACCGTCAACACACTTGTACGAGAGCCCTTCATACAACCCTTGCTTAAACCTAATAAGTTGAAGGAATGTAGGCACAATTGTGAAACATAACCGGCGGAATTTACAATCACAGTTCTGTGAAAGGCACTCTACTAAATACACCCTCAGCACACGTGTACGAGAGTCCTTCGTACAACCCTTGTTTAGACCTAATACACTGAGAGAATGTAGGGTAAATTGTGAAACATTACCAGCGGAATTAACAATCAAAGTTTTGTGATAGGCGCTCCACTAAATACACCATCAGCACACGTGTACGAGAGTCCTTCGTACAACCCTTGTTTAGACCTAATACGTTGAGGGAATGTAGGGTCAATTGTGAAACATTACCAGCGGAATTAACAATCAAAGTTTTGTAATAGGCGCTCCACTAAATACACCATCAGCACACGTGTACGAGAGTCCTTCGTACACCCCTTGTTTAGACCTAATACGTTGAGAGCAGTGTAGGGTCAATTGTGAAACATAACCGGTGGAATTAACAAATAAAGTTTTGTGATAGGCACTCCACTAAATATACCCTCAGCACACGTGTACGAGGGTCCTTCGTACAACCCTTGTTTAGACCTAATACGCTGAGGGAATGTAGGGTCAATTGTGAAACATAACCGGTGGAAACAATTAAAGTTTTGTGATAGGCACTCCACCAAATATACCCTCAGCACACGTGTACGAGAGTCCTTCGTACAACCCTTGTTTAGACCTAATACGCTGAGGGAATGTAGGGTCAATTATGAAACATAACCGGCGGAATTAACAATTAAAGTTTTGTGATAGGCGCTCCACTAAATATACCCTCAGCACACGTGTACGAGAGTCCTTCGTACAACCCTTGTTTAGACCTAATACGCTGAGGGAATGTAGGGTCAATTGTGAAACATAACTGGCGGAATTAACAATCAAAGTTTTGTGATAGGCGCTCCACTAAATATACCCTCAGCACACGTGTACGAGGGTCACTCATACAACCTTTGTTTAGACCTAGTAAGTTGAGAGCAGTGTTGGATCAATACAGAAACATTAAACCCTCAATTGTGATCCTTGCCTGGGTTTAGTCTTAATACGCTGAGAGGAATGAAAATTTAATAGTGAAATATTAAAGAGAGGAATTTACAGTTACAGTTCAGTGAGAGGTACTCTACTGAAAACATGATTTGCAAAATTTAACGAGGGTCCTTCATCCAACATCGGTTTAGAACTAGTACGTTACTATTGAGACAAAGTTAGCCTTTCAACTCAAGTACTGAACTTTCATATTAATATTTTCTGTGTGAAATTACATTTTCTATTACCAGCATGGCCTACATTGGGAGAGTGCTTTTTACTGCATTACTTGTGAATAGCTATGAACAACTATAAGCTTGCTGGAGTTATAAGTTCAAGAGTTCTTTTCCTAAGCTTTTGTATGTTTATATCTTTTTTACTGTGATTAAGTGATTTAGATTAATTAGGTACACTAATTTCACAAACATTAATCAGATTATGAAGAGAAATTGTAGTATGAATGCTTAGTAACCATACTATAGATACTATTCTATGTATGTACGGAAAATTTATCAACCCATGGTTGTATTATAGTTATTGCCATATAATTAGGAATAAAGCACAATTTGTTTAACTTAGAGTATTCAAAAATAAAAACAAGATATAGGACATTACTGGATATTAAATAATGATAATAATCACATATTCAATACACATAAATGATTAGGTATTATATAAAATATGCAATTTAGTAAGCCTAATTACTATATTTTCTGTATTCACATTTCTTTTGTGAAACCCTCTGGTCTAAGGAAGGTGAGCGTAGTTCATCGAAATCGATCACCATGATATATGTGCATTTTGTGCTTACATTGTAATTAATTTGTGTTGTGTGACGTTTACTTGTACTGTATACGTACCAAAACGTATTATGCTAATTACAAAACTATTTATATATTAACACAGTCAATTTTAAATATTTAAATGAGAAAATAGTCATGACATTTAAAGTATGTGACATTTTCTATACCTCAAAAAAATTATAGTTCAGATTTATACTATCGTACTTTAAACTATTCACTGCAGACTTATTATAAAGACCTTCTATAATCACTAGTGATGAATCCCCAAAACACCTTAATGATGATAAAGTATGTACCCTTATTACATTACTGGAGTGTCGTTAAAGTAACAACTTCCCAAGTGTAAGAGCACACTGAAGAGGCTTCGAAAGGACTTCCCACCCGTGAACTAACACTGAGTTGTTGTAATAGTTGATGTTATACCTGTCTAACTAGGTAACATTAAACAACTCGTAGAGCACAGTTACGAGAAGATTGAGTCAAATTCGTAACCTTAAGGCAACTACATTGAGATGTTGTAATAGTTGATGTTATACCTGTCTAACTAGGTAACATTAAACAACTCGTAGAGCACAGTTACGAGAAGATTGAGCCAAATTCGTAACCTTAAGGCAACTACACTGAGTTGTTGTAATAGTTGATGTTATACCTGTCTAACTAGTTAACATTAAACAACTCGTAGAGCACAGTTACGAGAAGATTGAGCCAAATTCGTAACCTTAAGGCAACTAACACTGAGTTGTTGTAATAGTTGATGTTATACCTGTCTAACTAGGTAACATTAAACAACTCGTAGAGCACAGTTACGAGAAGATTGAGCCAAATTCGTAACCTTAAGGCAACTACACTGAGTTGTTGTAATAGTTGATGTTATACCTGTCTAACTAGGTAACATTAAACAACTCGTAGAGCACAGTTACGAGAAGATTGAGCCAAATTCGTAACCTTAAGGCAACTACACTGAGTTGTTGTAATAGTTGATGTTATACCTGTCTAACTAGGTAACATTAAACAACTCGTAGAGTACAGTTACGAGAAGATTGAGTCAAATTCGTAACCTTAAGGCAACTACATTGAGATGTTGTAATAGTTGATGTTATACCTGTCTAACTAGGTAACATTAAACAACTCGTAGAGCACAGTTACGAGAAGATTGAGCCAAATTCGTAACCTTAAGGCAACTACACTGAGTTGTTGTAATAGTTGATGTTATACCTGTCTAACTAGGTAACATTAAACAACTCGTAGAGCACAGTTACGAGAAGATTGAGCCAAATTCGTAACCTTAAGGCAACTAACACTGAGTTTTTGTAATAGTTGATGTTATACCTGTCTAACTAGGTAACATTAAACAACTCGTAGAGCACAGTTACGAGAAGATTGAGCCAAATTCGTAACCTTAAGGCAACTACATTGAGATGTTGTAATAGTTGATGTTATACCTGTCTAACTAGGTAACATTAAACAACTCGTAGAGTACAGTTACGAGAAGATTGAGCCAAATTCGTAACCTTAAGGCAACTAACACTGAGTTGTTGTAATAGTTGATGTTATACCTGTCTAACTAGGTAACATTAAACAACTCGTAGAGTACAGTTACGAGAAGATTGAGCCAAAGTCGTAACCTTAAGGCAACTAACACTGAGTTGTTGTAATAGTTGATGTTATACCTGTCTAACTAGGTAACATTAAACAACTCGTAGAGTACAGTTACGAGAAGATTGAGCCAAAGTCGTAACCTTAAGGCAACAAACACTGAGTTGTTGTAATAGTTGATGTTATACCTGTCTAACTAGGTAACATTAAACAACTCGTAGAGCACAGTTACGAGAAGATTGAGCCAAATTCGTAACCTTAAGGCAACTACATTGAGATGTTGTAATAGTTGATGTTATACCTGTCTAACTAGGTAACATTAAACAACTCGTAGAGCACAGTTACGAGAAGATTGAGCCAAATTCGTAACCTTAAGGCAACTACATTGAGATGTTGTAATAGTTGATGTTATACCTGTCTAACTAGGTAACATTAAACAACTCGTAGAGCACAGTTACGAGAAGATTGAGCCAAATTCGTAACCTTAAGGCAACTAACATTGAGATGTTGTAATAGTTGATGTTATACCTGTCTAACTAGGTAACATTAAACAACTCGTAGAGTACAGTTACGAGAAGATTGAGCCAAATTCGTAACCTTAAGGCAACTAACATTGAGATGTTGTAATAGTTGATGTTATACCTGTCTAACTAGGTAACATTAAACAACTCGTAGAGCACAGTTACGAGAAGATTGAGCCAAAGTCGTAACCTTAAGGCAACTAACATTGAGATGTTGTAATAGTTGATGTTATACCTGTCTAACTAGGTAACATTAAACAACTCGTAGAGTACAGTTACGAGAAGTTGAGCCAAATTCGTAACCTTAAGGCAACTAACACTGAGTTGTTGTAATAGTTGATGTTATACCTGCCTAACTAGGTAACATTAAACAACTCGTAGAGTACAGTTACGAGAAGATTGAGCCAAATTCGTAACCTTAAGGCAACTAACATTGAGATGTTGTAATAGTTGATGTTATACCTGTCTAACTAGGTAACATTAAACAACTCGTAGAGTACAGTTACGAGAAGATTGAGCCAAATTCGTAACCTTAAGGCAACTATTACGTGAAATTTTCCAAATTTATGTTACTGGAAATAATATTCTAATGTTGTTTTTTTACACATATAAAATTAAAGAAACTGTACAATAGTTTATATGAACGTATGCTCAGTAAATATAATTAATATATTTTTATTGTACTGAACTAAATAAGAAACCCTGAGCTTAATGTAAATTTGACTTAAAACCCATTATTATGATTAGACCACGTGCATTTATGCTTAACATGTAATCCAACTGTCCATTACAATACTTGTTAAAGACATATCAAAAAATACTTAATCACATATCCTTCTTTAGTAGTTTATTAATAAATTAAAAAACGCATATTTTGTATATTTATTGCAAAAGGACCCATACTGCATAGTTACTAAAATAAATTGGACTAGTTTTTAGCATTATATTTTAATCGTTTTATATGTATATTATATGTATATCTTATGGTTTGTTGTTAGCTACTATGTGTTAATAAAAAAAAAAAAGAAAAAAAAAGAAAAAAAAACAGCGATGTGTATTTAAATACAAATCCAAAGATCATGGTGCCACATCATTAATTGAATGGAAATGTAAAATAATCTCCTGTCACAAAGGTAAGTCCAATCCATCGAGCCATCTAAGCCCTGCCTCAGTTATTCTGTTTATGCTGGCTAATAACTGAGTAAAAGAGCGCAGGGAGCACTCTGTAACTATGTGATCCATTTTTTGAATAGACTCCCCGCAATCACGACTAGTGTCGATTCCCATGTATACCTCTAGTAATTACATCTGTTAACACCAGTTCGGAACCGATCAAAAAGTGTTCACTCTCTGCAATGGAGGTTAATCCCACCTTCAGGTGATGACGGTTCGTTGATAAGGAACAAATTTGTCCATAAAAGATGTTCGTATCCTATAAAAATATTAATAAAACTAAAATATAGTAAAACTAAAATAATAATAAAAATGTCATTGTTTTACTAGCAGCCTAAAGTAAGCGAATAACATGATGTTTATTATAAATGTATAGTGTGTTTAGTATGATAACAATTATAATATCGTTGTATTTGTAGATTTTTTGATATAATGCTCAAATGTTATTAGTAGTCACTGTCAGCACACAATCTTTTATGCACCCGAGTTTGAAGGTTTTTTTTTCTAAGGAATTAACATACCTACGAAAAATATAATCACATTATTGTTTTTCTTGTTTAATTGTACGTTATGCAATGTATTTTTTAAATACGATTGCAAGTTTTAATGATTGTATAGTAGATGGAACAACAAACGTCAGTTTTCATTGTACATCAAATATACACCATTATTACTTAAAAGCATGTTAGTGTATCGTATTTTTATTTTATTACCTGATTTATAGTAATCTAAGTTTGATATTTTTTTTTATTTATGTTTCATAAAAAAAGTTCATATCGATTCGCTGAAAAGTTTTTTCTTAACTTCTAGATTTCGTACAATTAATTTTTTGATCTTGTTGTAATTCCTATGACATGAATAATTACAATACAATTCTTTCATGTGTGTAAGTACATGAAGTGATTTTATATTGATCCAAAGTTATTATAAATTGATTTAAATCAATGCATTCCAGACTTATCTAGTAGTGTCTACGTCGATGGCAAGTATTGAGCGGACGCCATGTCGGTATTAAGAGGACCGGGCAGCTATAATCAACAGTATTGGCAAGAGGAGTACTTGATACTACCAAAAACATCACATTATATAATTTTATGAGCTGCAGCTTAACTTTTGACATAATATCATTAGAATACAGTCAAGTAGTTATATTTTTTTACTATAATTCTTTGCTTAAACTATAAACTATTGATTAAAAATTCTTTAAATTATACTTGGAATGATTTAATTATGTATTTTGTTATGATTCCTATAAGCAATATAATTATAATTTTAAAGATAATTAACTAAAATACTCCTGAGTATAACGTTTGTAATTATATTAATTAGTTTAGTGTGATAATAGTTATTAAGGAATATTAAATTAAAGTGGTCCATTCCATATTGGTATTTGCTAAAATTATTAAATCCATTTACAAACCAAATTAAATGGTCAAATGCTATGAGCTTTTATTTAGATTGATTTTAATTAAAATGTTTGGACTCAGATGTTTATTTTAGTAGAGCGTACTCGATTACACCATTATTTAATAAAATATTGCTTCCGATAATGCATTTTATCTATTAAAATTGAATTATTTAAAACGTCTGTATATATAACAATTAGAAAAATATATAGTAAAGGCAATGACTACAAATACACTGTATTTGTGTACAGTGTATTTACAGTATACAATGTGTATTTACAGTGTATTTACAAATACAGTGTATTTGTAGTCATTGGTAAAGGCCACTAAACAATAATTGCTCATCACGGCTGACTTTTTATCTTCTGTTTGACTTTATAATGCTATGATTATAAACTTAATAGGTACAAAAACATTTTACTAATTTGGTATATTTTTGTCATATTAAAGTAATATTAAATAGTTTTATGATTATGAAATTGTTGTTACAGTTGGTTTCTATTGTATTCATTTATATTTTTTTTATTTAAAGTAAATTGTTATTTCTAGTTATGATATGTTTTCTTAATTAGGCTTACTATGGACGACTACTCCCCACGCACAGATAAATAGCTTAAGTGGAAAGGATATTTATAGTCAACAATTCTAGTATTTTTGTTTTGTTTTGTTTGTTTGTTTGTGATAAATTGATTTTGAACTTGAATTTGATTGCAAGTTAAAAATTGATGAAAAATAACAGCATCAAACAACATTGAACATTGCCGTTCTTGCATGTTCTACCAGTGAGGAATTATGTCCCTTTACGCAGTTAAGCTGTATGCGTTTTTAATAAGCCATCTTTAAACATTTGGTCCCCAGGTTGAGTTTTAGAGAGGTTTTCTTAGCCCTAACCACTTAGTCGGCACTGGTGGTGGAGTGCTGTAATCTATCTACTTGCGGGCAAAGTGTTCAGGAGATTGTAGGTGATAGGTTTTATGCTTGGACCTATTAATACCAAAACAGCATCCGCTATTTGGTTGTCATCGACATAGACACTACTAAATAAGTCTGGGTGTCCATGTTGAACACTGTGTTCAGCCGCAGATAATGTGAAAGGTAGAGAACTGAGTTTCAGGCTTGTCAGTTAGTTGAATCAGATCAACACTACGTGGTTCGGATTCCACGTAAACCTGCAGATCCCTTAGTTGCCCTGGTTATTTGGCTATTAATAAATAGCTCTTTCTGAGAAACAGTCGACCTTAGTGTTTCTACCAGAATAACAATGACTACACCGGTTCATTTACACTCATCACACTCATTCACTCCTTGGCACCGTCAGTCACAGTGTGTACAAAAAGCGTGTCTCTGCCTGGCTGTTAGGGACCAACTGTGATTACGCGAAGGGACTCCTCAAGTCAATCTACACCTGACAACAAGATTACTTGACTTATTACTTTACTTTGACCTCATTACTCCTATGATTTGCTTCCGTAACTAATACTAATTTACTTCACTCCATCCAATGGCATCAAACCCTCATAAGTAACTAATATATATTTTAAAATTAAAAACCCACGGTACTCAATTGCTTTCTTTGTTTAAATAATCTATTTTTATTTGTCATTGTTATAGGAATATGTCTTCTTTTTTTAATGATTTTTTCTATGTAATAGTCAGTATCTAGCGAATTATTATTATTTTTTATTTCATATAGAATATACATTTTTGTAATTTTTTTCTAATAATAAATTATATGCAAGTACCTTTCTAAGTTAATTTGTCTGATCAAATTGTAATGTAATGTTCATTTGACTAGTTTTACGCACAGGCATAAAAAAGCCTATGTAAAACTTTCTTTTCCGATATATTAATTTGCTTAACTTGAACCTTTGTAAACTTAAAAGGGAAATAAATTTATTTTTTTTCTTTCTTTCTTTCTTTTTGTATTAGCCCAAATCTTGACGGTCGGTCTCTTATGAATGAATAATGAATAATTATAACTTCACATGGTAAACGAGACATACTTTAACCTTTTTATAATTTTACAACAGCTCTAATTACAAAACAACTCAATTTATCAGACAGTCATTGGTGGTTGTTTACAAGTCACCTTTAAACCGAATGTCACCTGGTTTAAGGGTTTTAAAGAATGTTCCGTAGTCCTTCATACGCCTGTCAAATAAAACCTCCTTTGACATATATATGTTAACTTTAAAGGGCCGATAGGTTAGTATTCACAAGCTGCATGACTTTACTTGTCGCAAACAAGACAACTGTTCACACACCAACCAGAGCGTATGCTGTCACACCACTATGTCAACCACTGACAAACTTCAAAGAATAGTGTATAACTTGCTCGAAAAGGCTCCCTGGTTGCTATAAAACAAATGGTTTAGTTTTAACGTTATAAAACTAAAACTAGAAGACTTGTCTGACCTAATATCACTTTTGATATTTTGGTACAGGCTTGAATCGTTTCTTATCTTGTAGATTATTAAGTATTTTCTCTTTTGTTGTATGAAATGTGGCCCCCCCCTGTGAACTAAGTCTGTGTGGCCCCGGGGCAATTTGCCCCTCCTCTGGGCGGCCCTGCTGCCCATCCATAGACGTACGGTGATATTGACCCAACCACCCACCCATACAGGTACGGTGATATTGATAGGATGGATAGGTTGGATGGTTAGTACATCCATTCGTATAGGGGGGGGGTGAGGCAGTACCACTATATAAGGGTGGTTGGGGTATAAGTTAAAATAATTTTCCAAGAATTACAAAACTAGTTAAGTTGTCATTAAGAATAATAGTATAAAATGAAGATAAATAATTGCTCATAACAAATAATGTAAGTTGTGTAGAGTAAAAAAATGTAAAAGAATGATCCTAAGTATGACGTCATCAAAGTGCAACGTCATTAGTGCAATGTATTGGTAAGTAGCGTAAATGGACGAAGCATCCTTGTGTAAAATCGCACAGCCTATAGAAGCGTTCAGCCTATAGGCCTCAGAGCCTAATAGGTCGACAAAGAGGGCAATGCAGTGTGAAATGTTACGTTGGAATTCACCCCTGAACATTTGGTCTGCAAACCAATAAACTTATATATACTTGAAAGTACGTAATAAATGTAAATAAAACTACGTTTCCAGACTAGTAATATACTATTTTGCTATAAAGATACTATTATAAAAGGTTTCAAAAACTGAAGACGGATTTTTACAGGCACCTTCTATAATATTTAAATTCAGTTCGGAGGCTACAGTTGATAAAATAGAAATATACTTGTTTGACCTTCATAAGTGTCACTACGCTATATTGCGGTAAATTTCTTTTAAAATATTCAATCAAAGTAAAATTACAAATATATTTTGCACTAAGGAACCTTATTTTAAAACATCCTATTTAATCTAAGAGGCTTTATGTGAACTGGAAAAAATGTATTAATTTAACTCAATAAAGTCAATGTAGCAACCTATATCAAAACAAACATTTGATACTTCCACTAGTGGTTGACTACCATATTTTAAAAGACCAAAACTATACAAAATTAACTGCTGAATGTAAACAAATTAACGACAGGTGGAATAGTAAACTCTAATAGCATCACACCCAAAGAAAATGAGTTAGTAAAAAACAAAACCACTAAACATAATAATAAAAAATATATCTTAGACAAACTTTATAGTACTTAGAATGATTCTTTATAGTAATTTTTTAATTTCCATTTTCAGTTACGGTTTTTATTTAGAACGTACTTAAGACACAATAAAAAAGATATAATAAGCCTTGACTAACAAAAAAAGCAAAAGCTGTCAAATTTTAGGTTTATCAAACCCTATACTTACATTATACTTTATAGATTGGTATTTTATCTTTCTTTTTTCAAAGTTAATTCTTAGTAATGTTAACATGAAAAAGGTGTGTAAAATAAAGGTTATAAATACGTAAAGCGAACTAGTTGTAAGATTATAAATTAGTTTTATCTTTATAAAAGAATAAAACATGAGTGTGTTTTTACTTATATAAAAATGGAGTTTCTTACAGTTTTCCCGTATGAGACATTGCCTGTCTCCCTTATACTTCAGATACCCAAATTTTCTTGGAATGTTTGCGTCTTAGTTTTTATCTCTAAGTGTAAACTTTTCACCACAAATATTAAACATTTTCACTTTATTCTGGCTCCAGTTTTAAAACATTTATTTTTATTAGGTGAAGATTTATATACAATAATAATCTATAACTGTACTCTTATTTATTAACTGATATAGCCCAGCTAGTTACTATCTTTCGACATGTACAAATAATAGTAAGTCTTCCAAGTAAGACAGAATATTAAATTTAAATTTGTTCATTTATTAATTATTACATGAAAACTCACGCTATTGAGATTATAACTGAAATGTATTTCAAACATTTCCTAAAATTTTCCATCAAAACAATTAGGCGTGTTAATAAGGCGACTATAATAGCCGATTAACAAAATTACATTAACAATATTTATATACTGAAAGGTTCCCACTTATTAATAACTTAATATTGTGAACTAAGTATAAAATATTGTATTATTTCAAATAAATTATTTAAAAGTACATAGTATTTAAAATTAGCTAAATTTTATACAGACTTAGGAAAACATTCATTGCAAAATATTATAAAATATTTTAATGAATGTATCTACTTAAAAAATAATAATAATACAGAAGTAAACATCCATGAATATATCTACTTATTCATGTTAATATTAGACTTATGAATGTTATATGTTAAAATGTTTGTGAATACTATTTTATTTAAGGGGACCCGCGACCCGGTAGGTCCTATCTTTTACATGTTAAAATGGCTACTTTGTGGACCAATTTCCTCAAGAACCATTGTAGATCAATTAATGAAATTTTTACAAGTTATTGTAGGCCTTTAACTGTACACTTTAACACAGGGAATTTAAAAAATAAAAATGTTTACTAGAAAAAAATATTTTTTTCAAAAACTCTAAATTTTAGGCAAATTTTTCAAAGTTAAAATATTATTAAAAATTTTTTAAATTATGCTATGACAAAACCCTCCCATAAAAGGGTGCATATACACACAGAAATCATGTGGTGTAAGTTTCAGCTTGATACGTTAAATAGTTTTTGAGAAAACTGATCCATAAATTCAAAAAATCAAACTTTCGGAAAATCACGATTGAAGTACGCCTATTACAAAATGCACTGTTTTTACTCCCGGATTTAATTAAAAACATGCCAGCTCCATATGATGGGTTATCAGGGTCTTCTTCCAGCTCCTCTAACCTCCTTTTGGCTTGTTTTTTTGCTTGTCTTGCCTTTTTCTTGATTTCAGCCGAAGCACGTTGCGAGTTCCGTAGCCTTTCCATATCTAAATTCTTCATAGCCGTAATGGTATTCCTTCCAACATCCATGCCTAACTTTCTCAGGACATTACACTTAGTAATGTGGCCTATGTTGAAACAGGACACTGCTTCATATACTCCAAAGTGTAGGGTTTTCAGGCCTACAAATCCAGATTTTGGTAGCCTAGACCAAATAACGCTGTTCACACTCTCGTTTGGATTCTGAGTCTGTTTATGAGTACATTTTTTTAAAAGTTCTTGGTCGGATAGATATTTAAATACAGGTTTTATAAATTCCATTACAGCTACAGGTATGCTGTTCTTATGTTTGTAGGTGTTAGGCCTACCACATGCTACCTCACGTTGGTACTTGCACCAGCTCTTGGCAGTATTTTTGTCATGTATGTCCAGTGCGTTGCTGTGGAAATTATTTTTTATATCATATATAGACAAACCCAGATATAATGTATTATATATCAAAATGTCCAGGAGAAAATTCCCTACAAGATTATGCAAAAAAATAAAAATGTGTATTTTTTTCATTTTTAGCCTACCGGGTCCCCTTAAGTAATAATTATAAGACTTAGCCTACATATTATAGTTTCTAATAAAGACGCCAATATATTTAAACCGTATATATCCACATGTTCTACAACACGATGTAAAGCCTAAAGGGAACTGGTGTAACGCTGATATTGTGTGATGTGGAGTGACGCGTGGTTTTGTGTGAGATATTGAGCTTTCACATGATGTATACATCGCTCAAATCTTCGATCGAATCTCCACAGATTGAAGCATTCACTTCCATAATCCTCAATTGTGAGGGAGATTAATTCGATTTTATTAGGCCTATAGTAACTAACTGTGATATATTTTGCAAAAATGTATTTCTTTGTGAATATTATCTAAGTGCGAGTAGTTTAGTTGTTTGGTAGTTATTGTAAAACGATGTTAATAAGTACTAATTGTTCACACACATAAGTACTAATTGTGTGAACAGAACAGAAAAAATAGTTATACTGTTCTTCGTCGTACAGCAGCAATTTATTGAGACGAACCCGTCTTAACAGATACAATATATCAGGGCAGAACAAATAAATATACAGGGTGTTTAGAAAAATACCCGATTTTAAATATCTACATTTGTTAGAAACAAGGGATTTATCCAAAAGAATTGGATATTAATATAATCACAAAAGAATGAAGTTTAAAATATTGTATCATACATTTTCATTATGTCCTACATTTGCAGCAGGATGACATCTAGTCGATAGCTGAATTTACTAAATACACCCTAAGTACAGTTTTGGATGAATTCAGCTATCATATATATGTAATCAATACTGCAAATGGAGGACAAATTGAGCATTTATGATAAATCTTCGATAAACTTCATTACTTTGTGAGTATTTTACTGTCCGATATGTTTGGGTATAGCCCTTGTTAATAGTAAATATAGATATTTAAAATAAGTTAGTTCGTTATTAAACACCTTTTATTACTAACATAAATAGCGAGTAATGATGCTGCAATAATTTTGACAATTTATTTATTTAATTTTTTTTTGTGAAATATGAGCATTTCCATTTGTTTACGAATATGTTTTCAAGTTTTAAGTTTTAAAGTGTAAAACATAAGTGGTAAATATTATTAAAAAATAGTGTGTCTTTGCACATTTAATACATGCTAATAGACTATTCTAAAGTCATGTACAGATATATTTGTTATAACCTTTGTGCATATTGGAAAATTTAATTAACTTTGTTTTTGAAATTTGTTAATAATGGAGTATCAGATGAGAAAGACAAAGGTTGCTGGACATTTGCCATCATTACGTGAAAATTACCAATCACGACATTTCGATTTGGTAATACCTAACCTTTTTCAAGTGCTAAAAACTAAATTACATCTACATAACCATGTTATAAAACTACATTCTTAAACTAATAACCTTGTCTACATTAATAATTATCTATATTTTAATCTAGGTTGTTACATTGTTCGTCCATAGAATGAGGTACAACAAAATAAGCTTCTACTAAATATAAAAATGTTAACAGGGTTAAATTAATATAACCAATTAGGCGCTGCCAAGGTCACGATTTCAAAGGAAAATGTTAAAACACAATTAAAATAATATTCAAATCAGACTGCAATGAGATTACATTAACTAATCATGAATAAAATAAATATATGGTACCTGAAAAACACTATTAATTAAAAATAATATTAAGCATGCACAACAAATTATATACAGAGTGTAACAAAACTCTCTACACAAACTTTAGGATATTATTCCTCGGGTGAAATGAAGCAAAAAACATAACACAACAAATGGTCTATCTCATTTCGTTTACTGTCTATATATCAATATGGGTTTTTTAATATTTAAAATGTTTAAAACCAAATTATAAATAAACTAATCGTTTTACGAAAAAATACCACGATAGATAATTGTTAGTGCTTTTAATAAGAATTAAAACGACACCTTATTTTTTAAATTAAACAATAAACAACAAAACTACAACGATATTTTTGTAAAACTGTACAGCCTCACTTGCACGTGTGGAATAACTTGAAGCTGCTGGACATAAATTTGAGCAGTTACTGTAATGTAGGATTTATTAAGTTAAAAAATGTAATCCTTTTATTAATAGTTGAATAATAAATACTCATTTTTATAATCTGTCAAAATGTAGTTTTATTTTAAATATTTAAAAAGTACTACATTTATAGTGTTACTACGTTATTATATGCCGACAGCCCATTAATAATGAATTCCATTGTTGCTGTATGGGTCCATTCTAAACTGTACAGTGTCATACAACTATCGTAGTAAATTTGTTATTTATTATTTGATTTTCACAAATAAGGCGTCGTTTTAATCCTTATCAAAAGCACTATCAATTACCTATCTTGGTATTTTTTCATAAAACCACTCGATTTTTTTTTGTCCCACAAGTGCAAGTGAGGCTGTACATATTTCAAAAAAATCATTGTAGTTTTGTTGTTTATTGTTTCATTTAAAAAAAAGGTGTCGTTTTAATTCTTATTAAAAGCACTAACAATTATCTATCGTGGTATTTTTTCGTAAAACGATTAGTTTCCTTGTAATTTGGTTTTAAACATTTTAAATATTAAAAAACACATATTGATATACAGACAGTAAACTAAATGAGATAGACCATTTGTTGTGTTATGTTTTTTGCTTCATTTCACCCTAGGAACAATATGCTAAAGTTTGTGTACAGAGTTTTGTTACACCCTGTATATGACTCGGAAAGACTGACACTAATTAACTTGTACTACTGAGATCATAATCATGAAAAATAAGGTCATATGAAATTTGGATATAAATGTTTTCTTCTTATTCATGAAAAAAACATATGCTTTACCTAGATTTAGGAAATTGTTTTTAATTTAATACATTTTACGGTAAATTTGATGTCTTTTCACTTTATAATTTCAATAAATATATTTAAAGTCTCCTTAGTATTGTTTATCTCTTTACCATACCAGTACTGTCCTATTTACGTAGTGGATCTTCATCTGGATTAGGATATTAAAATTATGAAATGTACAGACAACTAAGATAAAAATCTCAAAATAAATTCGTTTTATATGTTTTATTTGGGAATTATTTTAATGGGCATTAAATAATTTAGGGTAATATAATATAAATTAATTGTACTTCAGCTTGTACTGTGTAGATAAGAGAATTTCTCTTTTAACTTAAGGTTGGTTTCCAAAATTCACAAGCCGAATTCTAGACGATTAAAGAATAAATGTAAATGAATCAAAGTCACCATAAAATGTTACACTTCAATAGATGCTATACTTCCTCAACCAATGTCAAATTAGTTGAGGTTATCAAAATGGGTCTTAATCTAGAGGGAAGGGAGGGTTGTAATAATAGAGTACTAATTAGACTACACAAACATTGTCCTCTAGCCTAACTCATGTTGACCATTCATATAGTTTCTGCGATTCTAATGCATCTAACATCACTTATTTCTTGTTGTTACGAGATTATTCATTGGTAAGACGCTGATCGTAGAGATATAGCGTTTCTTCTTTATATTATTAACAACAGTATTAAAAATGGCGTTTTCCCCAAATCTTTTAATGTAAAGAATGTTATCCCAATATACAAGGGGGGCCCAAAAGATCAATGTGTAGGCTTTAGGCCTATCACATTGGCTATCGTCATGTCAAAATTTTTAGAAAAAAGTATTAGAATACAACTAGAAAATTATTTAATCAGATATAACATTCTTTTTCTAAATCGGTTTGGTTTCAGGAAAGATAAAAATTAAACGATGATTTATTTTTGTTGACAAAAACTATTCATAGTGCAATTGAACTTGATAGAAAACCTATTTTATTGTTTATTGATCTAGCTAAAGCTTTTGGCACTGTTGATAGAAGTTTATTATTAAAGATACTTGATCATATTCGGGTAAGGGGAACAGAATTTGATTGGTTTAACAGTTACCTTAGCGATCGTTACCAAATTTGATTGGTTTAACAGTTACCTTAGCGATCGTTACCAAATTTGATTGGTTTAACAGTTACCTTAGCGATCGTTACCAAATTTGATTGGTTTAACAGTTACCTTTGCGATCGTTACCAAATTTGATTGGTTTAACAGTTACCTTAGCGATCGTTACCAAATTTGATTGGTTTAACAGTTACCTTAGCGATCGTTACCAAATTGTTTCAATTAACGGACAAGACAGTACTAGGAAGAACATTGATTATGCTTTGCAGAAAGACTTGCGTTCTCCCACAGACTTACTATTTGTAGAATTTTAAGTGCTCAATATCTCTCAACTTTATCTAAGAACAATTATTTCATACATTTTTAAAAATAAAGAAAACTTATTAAACGAAATAGCACATCCGTACTCAACGAGAGCCGCGTTAAATATTGGTTTCCATCCACCTAGATTGTTCAAAACTATTACATTGACCTCATCACATTACATTGTCAACACTGTTTATTCCAAACTACCTCCGCATATAAAAAATCCACACCCTTGCAGTTATAATACGTATAAAACATTTGTTAACCATTGGTTGTTAGAACTGGGAAGAGATCATGTTAATTCATTTTTTTATTCACAGTACAGATAATATATCGCCCTGTTGCGTGGCTGCTGATTAATGTATGCACCCTTGTTTTCTCTTGTCGTAAAGTGTGAGTGAGTAGAGTGTACGTGCGTATGTAGGGCTTGGATGTGTGTGTGTGTGTGTGTGTGTGTGTGTGTGTGTGTGTGTGTGTGTGTGTGTGTGTGTGTGTGTGTGTGTGTGTGTGTGTGTGAGTGTGTGTGTGTGTGTGTGTGTGTGTGTGTGTGTGTGTGTGTGTGTGTGTGTGTGTGTGTGTGTGTGTGTGTGTGTGTGTGTGTGTGTGTGTGTGTGTGTGTGTGTGTGTGTGTGTGTGTGTGCGTGCGTGTGCGTGTATATGGGAATGAAAGCGAGTGTGTAGGGAGTGTGAGTAGGGTATTTTTGCGTAATCCAAATCTCTGTGAGATGGATTTTTTTACAATCAAACATGAGATTCCTCTAAATTATAAACATATGTTTAATTTTGACACTAAACTATGTTTTTTATAATATAAATATTATTATTGTTTTTAAATAGATACTCATAAACTGAATATCCTTTTCAAATCATTATAATTTAATTACAAATTTATTACCTGATATAGAGCTCATTCCCCACCCTCAGGTTGTAGCCCATGTGGGGAATTTTTCAAGATTTTTTTTGTCATATGTATTGTTAATTGTATTAGTAATTTTTACTGAAATAAACGGATTTTCATTTTATTTCAAAGATTGAGAATAAAATGAGAATTAATGTTAGCAAATCAATGTTGATTTATAGGGTTTTAATTTTAATGTAGTTTTTAAATGTCATGATTTTAATTGTACTCGCAATAATTATCTCTGCTTAAGTATTGAAAAGGTTGATCATTATTTCGAGACAATTATTGTCATTATCTTGGTATTTTATTTTATGAAAAATTTACATGGGAGAAACACACGACTTCACTTCGTAGAAAATTAAAGTCTAGTATCAGAACATTTTATTTATTTATTTTTTTTTTTTAAGTATGCAGTGAGAGTTTAATGGTTAATTTGTATTTGGCGTTGATTCCTTTTAGATTACAATATGCAATTCAGTGTTGGGGAGGAACTTTTAAATATAATATAGAAAAATTAAGAACAACTCAAAATAACTTTATTCAAATCATTTTGAAGAAAAATAGTAGAGAAAGCTCTTTTCCATTATTTCGCCAGTTAAATATATTACCAATACAACATCTTTTTATTATTAAAGTTTTACAATTATTTTATATTAGAAGTGGTAAATACAGGGACAAATGATATTTTTACAAAACTGGATATTTATCTCGTAATACCTTTCAAAGTCCTAAAATCAATAGATCTTTATTTAGACAATCATACGTGTACATTGGACCAAACTATTTTAATCAACTGCCCATTAATGTAAAAGAAACTGTAGAAACATAAATCTATTTAAAAAATGACTAAAAGAGTGGTTATTTATAACGAAAATGTTGATTTCGTAAATAGTGTTTTAGTTTATTAGTTTAAGTAACATTCTATATTATTGTTCTCAAAATTTGTAAAGTATAATATTAAGTACAATAATTTATGTTAAGCTATAAAAGTAGTGCAAGACGACACAGAAAGAAGAGAACAAGTTAAACAGGACCTGATGAAGCCTTTCAATTGTTTGTAATCTTATCGCACTGCCACGTCTGTACTGGAAATTACGTTGCAGTGTTCATTTCCAAGATATTGTATTTTTAAGATTCATTTGTGTTGCAATGGGAAAATAAATATCATAATTTCATCATATCAGAGGCAATGGCAATATGAGTGAGTGTGGCCATTGTTACTGACTAATGTCAACAGTCCTTAGAAAGAGCCATTTATTATTAGCCAAAGAGCCCGTAAGCCTAAGGAACCTACAGCTTTACGAGGAATCATAAACCTACGTAGTTATGGTTTTTTTCAGCCATTTGACAATCCGCACTATCAGTTCTATTCCCTACAAATCATCTAGGCCCTAACTACTAGGACGGGCATTAAATACTTCTCTAGGAGTGTCTACATTAAAAACAACAATTGAACAGACGCCATGTCGGTATTAGAGAACCGATCGTAGTACCTATCACCTACAATCTCCAATACCCTTTGTCTCCGAGAAGCTGGGTTATAGCACTACGAGCAATGGTTATAGCAATGACGATATAATATTATTGTTATTACTAGGTTTGTGTTGGTAATGACATCTCATGATGATTATGTCTTGACGTTATGTTTTTATTATTTACTTTTATATAGCTAAAAGCATTAAAAATACTAAGGTAAATTTAATAGTGAGTACTAAAAGGCATAGTTCTTAATCTTCTATTTTTGCAAAGTAGTACACAATTAAATTTAGATAAAAGAGCAAACTTTCTCAAATTATATACATAATATTCATCTGAACATAAAATAATTTTATTTAGATGAATATTCTTCACATATTAATTTTCATTTTAAAATCTATATCGAATGTAATATTGTAATTTTTTCTCATTATAAAAATAAAGTTGAAGCTAATAGTAAACTCATAGGCCTACTACAACACTTTCAAATTTCAATAGCTAACTTTTTTTAATTAAAAATATAAATAACTAGTTCAACTATGTTGAAATTTTATACGAGAACCAACATGTGCATTTATATCATTCTTCAAGTTGTTGTCTTACTGGATATATAATTTAATGTTATAAGATGTGACAAACACTCCAGTAAATAATTTTTTATTAAGTTTGTGTGTCTGTAGATGGTAACTTTTTTACCGAAAGGCCTAACGAAATAAGAAAATTATTTACTGGAGTGTTTGTCACATCTTATAGCATTAAATGTCCATTTATACATTACTCAAAACTAACTGCCATATCGTAAAGTTTATGACAAACGATAAATGGCCAGACAAATCTATATTGAACAATGGAAACAGCAATAGAGACATATGGTCTGGAAACAAACATATTGTTACATACTCCTCTCACTGTAGGCTCTGTTCCGGAATACGTTGCATTACATGTAAGGCTAAACAGACGTGGGTAGTTGAAGCATGTAAAGGCCTTACATTGAAGACAGCCCACACTCGCTACGTAAATATATCTGACCATATATCTAGGTTACAACTAATTAAACTGAGTAGGTTTACTCTGAATTTCATAATTTGTAGATAATATTTATAAATTCCCAATGTTTAAAGTTTTTTAACGAACAGACTCAACGTTTTGACAAATACAACTAACTCGTGTCTTCTTCAGATGTTACTTCCTAGCTTAGCCTACGTTTAAAAGTATTTTTTTTCGGTTAGTATATTGTACTCTACAGTTTACTACAGTCTAATGTCTGTATTTACTGTGTCCTAATGTACGTACATAAAATCTGTAAGTTTGGCATTCCAAAAAATGTTAACTAAATGTATACTCTGTGAGTGCAAAGTATTTTTTTCGGTTAATAGATTGTACTCTACAGTTTACTACAGTCTAATGTCTGTATTTACTGTGTCCTAATGTACGTACATAAAATCTGTAAGTTTGGCATTCCAAAAAATGTTAACTAAATGTAAACTCTGTGAGTGCAAAGTATTTTTTTCGGTTAATAGATTGTACTCTACAGTTTACTACAGTCTAATGTAGGTATTTACTGTGTCCTAATGTACGTACATAAAATCTGTAATTTTGGCATTTCAAAAAATATTAACTAAATGTAAACTCTATGAGTGCAAAGTATTTTTTTAGGTTAATAGATTGTACTCTACAGTTTACTACAGTCTAATGTCTGTATTTACTGTGTCCTAATGTACGTCCACAAAAGGTGTAAGGTTGGCATTCCAAAAAGTTTTAACTAAATGTAAACTCTGTGAGTGCAAAGTATTTTTTACAAAGTTTTCTATTTACATTAAATGTGATTCGTGTGTCATTAATACAGAAAAATTTATTGTTTAAAGAGTAAAGTGAATGTTTGTCAGCAATTAATACTAATTGAGCAAATTTAACAATATAATATCCTACCGAAAATAATACTTTTAAAAAGAATGTCATTGTTTCCTATTAAAATAAATTAAAATTTTATATATTTATAACAATTTATTATAAGGTGATCCTTGAGAAATAATAAAAATAAAAACCATCAATGGTATTTTAAGAGGCTTCTACACTACTTTAACTAAGACACAGCCACGTTATAGGTTTTTCTGTACAGAAATTGTAATTCTGCTTAATTGTTTATAATAATCCAGAGTAGATAGTTTTCAATATTATTATTGTTTGAAAATATTTTTATTGAAAAAATAAATAAGCTCGGAAAAATTAAAAAAAGTATCCTTGTGTTAGGTACTTTTATGTAATATTACAATGTAAATCTGAAATGTGCTTAAAAAACAAAAATATAGTTATGAGCTAATCGATGGAAGCTAGGAAGCCTAATATTTAGTTGGAGAAATATTTTCCTATAATAATCAGTTCAATCAACGCCAACTACGAAGTATCAAACACCCCCTTCCCCCTCGCAAGTCTCACGTCACTCTATTGACGTCACATGCATGCATCCATGATGGCAGCCTCTCCGCCTAACATCTCTCTAACATTTAACGTCATAGTCTCATCTTGAGGAACTGTTTATGAAATTCTGTCAATATAATTGCTCACGTTGCAATACATGTATTGCCATGTACGTTACTATTGGTGTATTGCAGCAAATGGTTTACTTTGAATACAGCCTTGTAACCATTTTATTCAGTCTGATACCTAACTTGTTCAGTAGAGTCTAAAATGAAATAGCCTGTACGGTACTCAATTTTATTTTCAAACCAACATTTTCTTTATAGCCTAAAAAACATACACATGAATTACAAAGCGTCAAAATAAACTTAAATAGTTACATATAATATAGAAAACTAAAAATAAAATCACACTGTTCATCATCTGTACATATAGAACTTTAGTGTATCTAATAATAAAATAAGTTTGTAAAGTAACTTAAAATAATCTACTTGTGTTCAACAATAAAAAGGTTAACACTGTAATAAGCCTTGTTAACAAGGAATCAAATTAGATTTTTTTTAAATATTATTAAAAAATTAAATAGGGGTTTATATTCTGAGGCGAGCAAGGAAGGCATCGAAAATTCTGAGAAAGTGACAGAAAATGTTACTTTTGAAAAATGTTCTGTTGAATTTAATAACAAGGAAGTTTTTTTTAATCGTGGAAGCCATTATCAACAAACTTCTAAAATTTTCTTTTCCAAAATTACAAGGCCTCAAATACGTGCGAACACGGAAATGTAAGGATTTTATGGTGGAAAAAGGCTGACTTACAGGATTTTGTCTTTTTAACACCAAAATGATCTGAATGCCATTTGAAACAGGCAAAATATTGACGTAGTTCTTGAATCCTCACAGCCCCAAACGGTAAAAGCACAGCCAAAATAAAGAGTCAGAAAGACATCAGTGGTGGCAAACTGTGCTTCCTAAAAGCAAACAAACAAGAGCTGGGTTTCCCTGATATCTTTTTAATATGATCATAAAAATGTGGATGAGAATCCAGCTTAATTCCAAGAAAGTTTAAAGAATGTGAAGAAATTATAACAGAATTATCAAATAAAAGTATAAACTTATTAGTATTGATATTGAATTTTCAAAATTGGATAGGTTGGGTTTATTCTGTGTTTATGACAAGTTCGTTTATTTTAAGCCACTGAAAAAGACAATTTGAAAATATAACACTTTTATCTTCATATGAAACTGTAGTTTGATGTATTTTGTGTATTTTGTATTATGTGTATAATGTATTTTGTGCTCTAAGGCAAAGTGAAGGCTCGTCTGGAAATAAACAGTGTCGTCTCCATTTATAATTATCTGGATATCATTATTAAAATCTAGAAACAAATTCCTCCTCAAGACATTCAACGTATATTTAAGTTAGCCTTAAACCACTACTTCACAGACCCAGCTGACTTGGGTTTGTATGTGTTAGTATATAAAACTTACTATGCACGTCATTCCACACCGGAGAGTTGGCGAAATACATGAAGTAATAGGTATATCTGTAAATATTCTACATTAATGCTTCGTCAGATTTGACTTTTTACTTACATTACCGATTCCCCACCGTTTAGTTATCTGTGTGGGAACAGTCTAGCCAACCCACTTCAGCTAACTAACAGCCGGATGGACTACCAAGAGGAGAGGCACTTAGTAGACGCAGTACTCAAACCCAGCTACTTGGTAACAAAGTGTTGTAGAGATTTTAGGCGATATATTCTATGCTCAGTACTTTTAATACTGACATGGCGTCCACTCAGCCATTGATGTGGACACTACTAGATAAGTCTGGGGTGTCCATGTTGGGTGGTAGTTAGGTTTGGATGTTGTATAGGAAGAGAATTGAGTATCAGATTTGTTAATTAGATAAAAATCTTGAAAAAAGTTTTTAAGTTTGGATTCCACGTAAAGATGTAGGTCTCTTAGATGCTATAGCTATTTGGTTTATAAGTCTAACTCAGTTAGTTACAGGACTACTCAGGTCCTACTCATCCTACACTCAAGTAATCATTAATATTTGCCTTATTATAAAGATTGTCGGCATCTCAAATAAGAATGAGTGAATAATATAAGAACTCTAGCATACAGTAAAATTATAAAATTGAATGGAAATCGTCTTCTATAAATAAAACACATGTATTTTGTATTGTAACGGAATAGAAACTCATATGTTTATATCTCAGGAAAACAATTTACAATGTTGTTGCCCTTCATGCTACACGACAATCAAATAAGATACATCTTGGCTTCCCTCAGGGGAAACTTTCACTGTACCAGTAGGTGATAAAAATAATGTAAATAATGAAACAATTTATGATTTAGTTTTTATAATATATTTTTTCTAAAATAATTGTAATTTAAATGATCAAGTTTAAAAAAGCCAATATGTGTGATTTTGTTGAGAAACGTTTCAAAGTTATTATTAATTTCGTATGTATTTTGTTATAATCGAACTACTATTTATTTAGCTTTGTAATATTTCTTTTTATTGACTAGTTTATTAAAAAATATGGATTTGTAAATTAATTAAAGGCAATTATTATGCATCCATAAAATATATTCTTTATACTATAGTAGGCCTAAATATTAGGTTATATAAAAAGATAAGTCCAGCAAAAAAAGTCTACTTAAAATAACCACTACTTTCTATAAAAGGACAATTTTTAGCTAATTAGGTTGGAAATCACGAAAAGTTTGGAAGTAAATCTGGGGTCTTTTCTGTTGTTCTAAAAACCAATAAAATTAAGTGTGTAATCGATTGATTGCTTTACATTATACTTTAAATTATGTTTCGTATTATATTAAAAAAGTGGTTAAATGGAGAAAACTACCTCAAAATATAAAATGTAAATAGTAATGTAGTATATTGAGTCGAACAAAGGCAAAACACAACTATGTATTGAATTCCTTTACGTGTTTGTTTATCAAGTTTATTGTACATGACACCATCGCGTAGGCAAACATTTTCTTATAGTATCGAATGATATGCATCTGTATGTATTTTAAAATATTTACCCCCTCGAGTTGTGTTTCAGCTGACATAATATAATATTCACTTCCTACCTGAATATACTGTAAGTTCTGGTTTTCACATGAGATTAAAATCTATCACTTGTATCACACATACAAAACATCATATCTAGTTTTTAGTAAATAATTTTTCAGTCTGACAATGAGACTTATCCAACGAATATTAACCCCCACAAAAGCAATTTAAAGGAAAATATGAACTTTATAATTGCTCGGAAAAATAAAAAAAAATAACTATGACGTTAAAAATTTTATAAACCTTAAACCTATCTTAAACAATAATTAGCAACTACTCATATCAATGACTTATGATCAAGTATATACTTTAACAAAAACACTACGTATACATGTATTTTTCCGTGAATGAAAATACTTTATTTTTGAAAGTAGGATAAATTAAATATGAACAAAAATCAAAACTTGATTGTGTAAACATTTGATGATACTGTAAATTATAATTCTTTTATGAGGTCACAAAGAGAAAATATTCCATAACTATGGAATGTAAGTCAGTAGTGAAACAATAAAGACATTTATATCATACATTGTACAGATTTTAGTTAATTTTTAGTATTTTAGTTCGAAGTCTCACTTAGACATCATGTAACCACTTCCTCCTTCGATATGTAAAGACACTACGAAACCTGACTGCAGCTTTCCGGCCATCACCAGTAAAGTTCTTTGTTTGAGTTACATAATGTTAGTGAAAGTGGTGGTGGGGGAGTGACAGGAGGGTGCCTCGTAGCTGTTTGCTACGAGGATGTTTGAAAGGTAGGTGCACCTATTACATTTGCCGCTGGCTAAATTTTCCAATTATAAAAATGGCTTATTAAATTGTTTTCCGTTTCAGGGAAAAGTTGATTAATACTGATTCCTAATCTAGTTGTTTTCTTCTTTATTTTTTTTTTATTTATTTTTTAATTTTTTTTGTTAATCAGGGTTCAGGGGTTAGATGGGTTACAAACGGATCCAATTATTCCCCTTTTTAGTTTCGGGCTCTTGTACTTTTATTTATGTATTTTAATAATGTATACTTTACTAATTTCAATAATAATATCATAATAACTATGTACTATGTAATTTAATATAAAATTTTTTTACACAAATCAAAAATAGGCTTATTCAATAATAAATTTTACTGTTTGACTCCCACTGTTGATGTTTTAATTATTTACAATTATATATCTGAAATTCATAATCTACTCACGTGTTGGATGAGTAGGGGTATAATATTTTTTATTTTTAAATATATGAACATAATATTTTTTTAAAAGTGAAATATTTACCACCATAACATAAAGAATTATAAGAGTTTACCCATCATAACAGGAGTTCTTCAATCCTGAAATAATCATAATAGGGTAGACATCACTATTATTTATTCAATGTGATTTGTGTTATACTTATGTGGACGTTTTCGTGCTCTATCTTAGTTTATTAAGTCCGTCTCCTCCATTTTCTATGAACTTTTTGTGTCGTTTTCATTGTCTGTATGTTACATTCCTGTACCTTTTGCATATCATAAGACACTTACTATTATTTGTCTTAATTTATTTCTAATGTATGTGTTTCTGCGATTCAGTGAGGAGGTGGGTGTCAATTTCTCTATTATTACTAATACTTTTATAGATGAACTACTACATATATAGGAAGCTTACATTCTTACTGCTTCAAACAACCATCAGTAAAAATACCTAAATTTATCTAGGAAAATCTAAATAATTTTTGAAAAACCTGTATGTTTCCTGAGCTCAAATGAAATCAATGGATTGCTAGCGTTAATTTAGTATAAGGTCACCCTATCTGTCTAACTGTGTGCTCTTGGAACTAAAAAATTATATATAAACATTTAAATAAAAATGAGTTTTTAAATTCTGTGTATAAACATAGAAGTTTGAAGCATTTCATTAAAAAACATCGTACATAACACAAAAAGGGTTATACATTGTTTTTAATCTGTCCAAATATCTTTTAAATGAGTTTACTAATAACAAATAATAAAATGACATAACTGTGGATATTAGGAATTGTTTGTAATATATAAGTTTTTATGTCAAGCAACATACTGAGACTTGAGCTGAATTTTTTTAAAGCCAACTCGCCAGTTCACATGGGTCTGCAGTCTTGTACGTAAACTTTATTCAACGAATGAAAACCTTTTATTAGCTCAGTTAGAGATTCGAAACTTGAATCCACTCTCCTCAGCCTGAGTCCTTGGCTTCTGAACCCCAACACTGACAAACCAACAGAGAAATAAGCCATAAACAAGGTTAGAATTTTAAGAGAGTTAATTTTTGTACTTTTTTATGCGATTTCATGCTAAATATTTTAATATATATGCTATAACCTTATTATTAGCTAAAAACTTTAATTCATTACTGAACCGTCGTATGAATGGTTTAATAGACTATTTTAACTTGACATTTATAGTAAAATAATCAGGAATAGGTCTAGATTTTTATCTAAAATATGTCATCACAAGAGATACTCAATATGTCATCTTTCCACTTTGTGCTCGTAATCATTATCATCGTCAGTGACCACATCAGCTGATTGGAAATGTTGGATTTTGCACATTAATACCAGCTGGTACTCAACTCAGCCGACGAATCACGCTCTGACGGAGAAGAGCTGAACATCTTTCTTCTTTAATTTATACATATGGTATTTTAGTGTGATTTGATGCATAAAAAGGAGAAACGGGCCAAAATACAATTATTATTCTCTCTAAATTCAGGGTCAGCTATTTAAATAAAATTTTTTATTTTTCTCCACTCTCGTATTTTTTAAAACGTATTGAAGTGTAATAGTTATAGATATATTTTTTTAATATTTAAGTAAAATAAATACATTTTTAGTGTAATCTCTACTCTAACTTCTAAAGCAATGTAAGAGAAAAAAATAAATAAACTGAAAATGTCTAAGGTTAGGCCAAATAAACGTTATTGAAAGTTAAATAGCCACCAGAATGTGATTTTAATATACAGAAAGATATTTTTTTCAAACGTCTCTAGGGACAGTATTTAAGATACTTTACAAGATACTTTATCTTGACATTGATAAAACCTTTATTTGTAGCTAGCAATCAAGAAAAATATTTAGATACTGATCAATGGTAATTGTATTTGGTTTTGTTTGTTTTACTATCTATAGTAAATATTTTAAAGTTGATCAATTCATAGGACTCCAAAATTGTTGGTGTTTAAAAACATAAAATTATTGGCTGTTATGTATGTAGCAATCGTTTAAAATTATTTTAAAACATATAAATAATAATCCAATACACATATCAACCTTCCTACTTAAATTTTTATCATATAAACCTTAAATTGTCATTAATGACAACGATATATGATAGAATATTTAAGTATGTGTTTTCATAATTTTGATTGAAAGGGAATCATTAATAATTTTATAATGTAACTAAATGAAATCGTCATATAACAAGTTATTCGAGGTTAATTTGTTAGAATTTACCGTAGATATGTAAAAAATTGAACAATTGAGAATAAGATTTAATTAATTACAGGTGAGCAAAAGTCTTTTCTCATATTTTTCAATGTTTAAATTTTAAGAGATATCACTACCGATTTACAAGATAACTCTTAAATTGTAAACACAAACCTGTCTACCACTACCCGGTTAAGATTGGGTGGGAGAGTCACCATACCGGGTGACAGTGTGTGTGGGCGTCAAGTCAACTCTTCTCGTGGTGAGAAAATTCTTAAACATAACTCCGCCCAGTAACTTGACACAGTGAAACCGCCGTGAGATTTCTAGGTAGGCAAAATGAATGCTGTAGCCAGATTGCATTCACAAGTGGAAGGCGCTGTATGCTTAGTCTATACCCTTGATTATATTCAAGGTTTATACTCAGTGCAACACTTCCGTCAAATATGACCTAGATTAAAATGCTTTTTTTGTTCAATTAAGAATAAATTTGGTAGCTTTTCAGTTAACAATCTCTTATGTAAACACAAGTATTAGTAATAATAAATAAAAAGTTATAATTCCCTGAAATAATATATATTCATTTTAGGTTTTACCTAGATATAACGTAAATGTAACATATATTATAGGAATGAAATGGAATGTGTTTCTGTATGAACTTAAATAAAAACATAGAAACAGTTTAAATTACTATACAAAAACCATAATGCGTATAAATGTGTTTCTCATTCAGTCGGTTTAACTTAAAAATAGTTCCATTGTCTTTCTAAATTACACAATAATATTTTTTCATATTTAATATAAATTTGATTTTAATAAACCCAAGTTTATTACCAATACCAATTTTACTATCAATACCAAGTTTATTATATTACCAAGTTTATTATCAATACCAATGTTCATGTATGGGTGGGTGGGTGGGTCAATATTAATGTTCTTGTATAGGCGGGTGAGTGGGTCAATACCGATGTTCGTGTATAGGCTGGCGGGTGGGTCAATACCAATGTTCGTGTATGGGTGGGTGGGTCAATACCAATGTTCGTGTATAGGTGGGTGGGTGGGTCAATACTAATGTTCGTTATGGGCGGGTGGGTTGGTCAATACCAATGTCCGTGTATGGGTGGGTGGGTGGGTCAATACCAATATTCATGTATGGGCGGACGGATAGGTCAGTACCAATGTTCATGTATGCGCGGACGGGTGGGTCAGTAGCAATGTTCATGTATGGGCGGGTGGGTGGGTCAATACCAATATTCGTGTATAGGCTGGTGGGTTGGTCAATACCAATGTTCGTGTATAGGCTGGTGGGTGGGTCAATACCAATGTTCGTGTATGGGCGGGTGGGAGGGTCAATACCATTGTACGTGTAAAGGCGGGCGGGTGGGTCAATATTAATGTTCGTGTATGGGTGGGTGGGTGGTACAATACCAATGTACGTGTATATTTAGTCAAAAATGGTGAATTTTTTTAGTCAAAAATTAGACTTTTCAAATTCAAGTCATACCATAATTAGTAAGTAAGGGAAATATTAATGACACAATTGTATAATTTTAGAATTTGAAATAACGAATAGACTTGAGGTCATAGAGTTAAAATATGTATAGCAGTGTTTATGTATTGTTATTAATTTATTATTATTATTATTATTATTATTATTATTATTATTACTATTATTATTATTATTACTATTATTATTTTTTTTAGAGGTTGATCTCCTCCTTACGCTGTCCTCTCCTTATAGACAATTGATCTGTGCGGGGAACTTATTTAGACGAAGTAAGAGTTCCTCGCCACTGGCCCTCCAAAAGGTAATCTAGAAATTAGATTACAGTTGATCAATACAAACTACTATACATATCTACTGGTATATAGGCATTTAGTAAAATATAACCAGTATTGTTGAGGTTATAATATGTCGTCCTACACTACGCATAATTAATTATACATAACTATAACAAGTATAGCGTATCAGCGTATAATTTGTATGTGATTACATATAGGACGAATTAATCGAAATTAAATTATAATCTGGTATCTTCACAAATTATTGACGTTCAACATCTTGGAATTCTCCCACAGGTTATTGTTTTTTCTCTCAAAATGTTAATAATTACATACCAACTCCTAAGATTATGTAACTGTGTACAAGACTTGTGTACAGTACGCATTGTTAACTATCAATGTTATGTATATGTAAAATTATGCTTAGGAAAATCAATGTTTTTGTTAATAAAATATGTAGTTTAGTTTGTTGAGGGGAAGGAAAGCTCTGAAGGTATTCCTAGGTTAAACTTCAACCTTAGGTTTATTGTGCTTTAATAAAATGTTAGGTTATATTTTTAAATGATTTATAAATTTTATTAATATGCACTCCTTGTCAAATTACACTGACAAATGCATCAATTTATTTTCTCTATGATAACGAACACTGTTTTTACAGTATGTGTAAGGGAGGTGTGGAAAAAGTCTTGTGTAGCTTAAGTTTTGTTCGAAGTTTAATATTTTGATTTATGGCACTCAGATGCATAATATTTCCATTTTATTTCATGATAGGACTTACAACCTAAATGCAAGTAGGAAGGAATCACAAGGTGGTGAAATTGTGACCCATAAATTAAATTACAGGAGGAGGATATTATGAACTCCGGGAGAACGTGGGATAGTAATATATTGAGGAGCGGTCTACCCTTCCTAAACTGGGCTGAAGTCAACTCAATAAGCATTGATCTAGGTTTCTGTGGGTGAGCTTAAAAATATGTTTATTAGACTTTTCACATGAACATTTTTATGGACATTTAGAGAAAACCGAATTAAAAAAAATAATTAAAGAAAGTATAACAAACTCACATCTAAAATTAAGCATTACCGTTTGACCAAAGATTAAGTAACATTCGCTGTTAAATATTTTATTACTATATCAATTAATTAAGCTGATAACTCTTAATCTAAATGAAGGTGTATAAAGTAGTAATTATACATAAAATTAAAGTGGATCGATACAAATAACTATGTTGTTGGGTCATTAAACAATGCAGACATGTAGTAATACTATAATTAACCATTTTTACAACTATGAGTTAAACAAATAAAATTAGGTTTAAAAACTAAATAACTATTTTCTTATGAAACTATTTCATAGCATAGATCAGAAGTGGAATAGATATGAAAATCAAAGATGAATATGCATATAACCAATCTAGTATAACATTGGTATACTAAGTAAACCATCTTCAGGTGGGACGTTTTTAGTGTACATTAGATTGTTTATAAAAAATTGTAAACGCGCCTCTATATTTTCTAGCCATCCCATAAAAACAAATAATCTCAATTCAGGATAAATTACATCAACAATTCACATTATTTTCGTTTATTTTTTCATTTTTTAACGTTGTTACTCTTTTATGCTTACACTATCAAAGGTCAACAACTTTATCTTCTTCTTCTTATTTTTGTTTAGTTTTTTTAACATATATATAATTTTCCATAAAACATATTCCAATCTCTTTACTTCTATACTCAAAATTAATAAATGCATTACTTAACCGTTCATTGACAAAAAATATAAACAATAAATAATAATGTATTATAGGTACTGAAATATTATTATTATTATTAGAAAAAAAGCTGTCAACTTTCCTTGGGAATATTTATTTTTTTATTTCATGTCAAAAATTATTTTAAACTTGCTTTTTTTAATTCAAACCGAAATGCTTACTACTTTAGTAAATTATGTTAGCTAATTTAAGTAAAAGACCTTGCATAAAACAATTTAATAAAACACTTATTACAAATAACTAATGATCATGAGAACGTATTTTTTCATTAAAGTAAAACAGTCAAAAAATGAAGAGTTCCTCAGAGAGCAAGAGAAGCATTGATTTGTTCTCCATGTCAGCCTGTCACAGAACAATGTATGGCGCACTACATTTACAGTTCTTGGAGGAAGGGCTGAACAATGTATGGAGTAATATATCTACGGTCTTTGAAGTAAGGGCAGATCAATGCATTTTTACATTACATTTACCGACCTTGGAGGAAAGGCTGAATACTGTGAAAGGAATGGACTGACTTTTATAACTGTGCTAATACATTTAAAAAGAATAAAAATCGATCAGTTACATATTTTACTATATATGATATAAAAATACAAACTAATTTATTTTTTTAATAATTGTTTGATACTATATATTTATTACAGCTAATTAAATTTAATTATGCTAATTAAAAAAACTACTAGCTAATTAAAAACCAACTATTAACAAGATTTCATATATTAAAAGTTCCAAGCAGACAGTAAAAAGTAATAATTAAAAATCATATACGGGGATTATATACCTCAGTCTTCAACAACTTAGATTTAAAATAATAATAATAATAGTACAAACATATGAAGAGTCCATGAGAAAAGAGGGAATGACAAACAATTCTTTTTTTATATTGTTATATTTTTGGAAAGGTCTTAATAATCTCGTTTTGTGTATTTTGTTTCCATGGAAAGAACAGGGATAGTCAGTAAGATATAGACGTTTGAAAATACGCCATCCACGGGAAAGAGGGGAACTGTCATTGTGAAACATCCAGGTTTTAAAGATGTTTTGTAGTGTAGAAGCCATACTATGTTATACCCATCTTTCAAAACTTGAGAAAGGGGAGAAAAGTAAAAAAATAAATGCCATTGACAAGGACATTTCCCTTGAGATTAAAAAGACAAATAATAAAGATACGCTTACTCAAAGTGGAAAAAGGACTAATTAACTAAATTTATCATTGTTTGTATTTAAAAGGTGTTTTGTTTTTGTCAACGTAATATGTACAGTTTTCAATAGTTTTTTGTTAGTAAAGCCCTTTTTAAATTAAATGTGTTGACTAATTTAATCTATATTTAAGAAGACAGATTAAAATATATAAATTTGATGTCGTTTAATTCACTACTGGTTTATAGAAGCAGTTCACCATGGTGACATTCCCCCTATTTTCCTAAATCATTATTGACATTCCCCCATTTTACCGAAACTATTTTGTACTCATATAATATATTTATTTATTTCGCTATTAAATTGTACACTGATGTTTTAGTAGATAATGTATAAGTTTAATATAAAGTAGGCTACTTGATAAATAACTTTAAGAAAGATTAGGAAATAAATGTAAGTTAAGGATTAAGGAGAAAATTGCTATTCCTGAAAAAACTGAAAAAATGACATTCCCCTTTTTTCCGTGGTGCCTTCATATGGAATGGGCTGAAATAATAATAGAAATTTATTATTTTTCAAAACAGAAGATATAAAGCCTCTCTAAAGTTGTCTTTATATAAATAAATTAATATGTTTTCTTCAACATTCTGTTGTCAATTGAAATTTGGAATATGAATAGCGGTACACATACTACATAAATAGTGGTGCACTGTCCAATTGTCGTAAACTCCCTCGGTATTAGACTAGACCAGCCTCCCTTCTAGTTCCTACGGCGTATAATATAAGTCACTGGCGTTGGTGTATAGTGTTGACAGGTGACTTTCATTGATCCATTAATGTAATATTTGTGTATGTACATATATCAATTGAGGTACTATTAAATTATTACTTTACTGAAACATGCATGTAAACACTTCTGTTAGTGTTTGCCATTACACACTTACCATACTCTCGTGTTTATTTTTTGCCATTTGACTGCAGGCTACATTACATTGTGTTTGGGCTGTTACAATTCATAAACAAACAATAGGAATCGTGTGCTCTTCGCGTGACAGCCTTGTCACGATATTCTTGTGTTACCTCGATCATATAAGTTCGTTATTTTTCCTCACACTGCACAGTCACATTGCTTAAAAATAACTTCTGACGTCGTTGAACCGACCTGAGCTCTTTCAAATAGATGGTAAAAATTGTTCTGATTAGCCAATTTAATGATCTTTTTATATACTTTATTTTAGCTCTTTGAGAGATAATATTTTATTTTACATTACGTATCTAGAGCGTATAAAAAATATCTATCCTGAATGTAATGAATGTTTTTATATTTATAGATAATTTTATATTTATAGTCATTATATTCATTATGCTAGTGTATTGTACCATGAATAAAACTTTTTTGAATGGAGGGTAGATCTTATTTTATTATATTTTATGGGCAGTAGGTATATTTTCCCCACTCTCACTAATTGTGTTTAATGCAATACTATTTTTTAAATAAATAATTTTTTCATTAGAATCTTACTGCGGGAAAATAATTACTTAAAACATAAGGAATTTGTAATAATACATTTTAGAAGATAATATTCGTGCTTCATAGTCATTATGAACCGGAAAATATTAAAAAGACACGTTTTTAATTTTTAACGGATTGTATTACGGATAAAAGTATTATATTTTCTGTTAATTAAATTGTCACAAACAATTTAAGAAATGAAGACATGTAGAGCTGTCATTGAACACCTGTCACTGGATATTGTTAACTGTCAGAGTTAGTTTGGCATATGTTATACCACAGAAGATATAAGTGGCTGGATATAAACCTAACACTATCCAAGGTGTTGAATTATACAATGAGTTCATACAACAATGTAACTTTGGGAAAAACGACTGTAATAATATATGAAATATTTTGAAATTGCGTAGAGTATAATATGATAATATTTAAAAATTATTTAAAAAACTTTAGTTGTAAAATGAAATGTAACATCAATTTTACAATAAATAATGATTATGCCTGTTTGATAATGTGAATGAAACTTGTATTTCATTAAAAAATTCATTATAACATGTATTTTTTATTTTTGTATTTTAGATTTGGTATTTTAATTTTCATATATTCATTTTATATTTCTGTGCTGGCTTTTTTGTAAATGAACTTCTCTTGAAAAATAACTTCTGCCTTTTTTTATTTGCCTAAACACTATCACTTGACAGTATTACTATTTCAGAAAAACGATTTATCACAATGCCTATTTTTACTGTTGATTTGGCCATCGTTGTGATGCTCATACAAATAAAGTTAGATCTGTGATCTATTGATAATTTGACTTTCTATCGAATTATATTGTGTCTATTCAATCCGTTCCAATAGTGCATCTCGTACTAAATAAACCTTATACATACTGATATTAATAAAATTCCATTTTTTTTTTCTTAAAGGTTTCTCTAAATTAAAAAATATTTCAACTGTTGCCTATTTCAGCCTAAGCCAGATTTGTAGATTTTATGTGTATGGCCACCCTAACATGATAACTATAAAAGCAATAACTCAATCAAAAACAGCTGGAATGTGTAACAATCATCATTAACTATATCCAAATATAGACTAGTTCTCGTACATATCAGACACACGTCCCCACCTCCAATCCCTGCTATGAGTCCACCTAGGCATCGCTTGGAGGGGGCCCCCCATCACTCATTGCAAGTCGAATTGTTAAGAATGAGAGGGTAGATCAGATCGAAATTAATAATCATGGTAGTTAATGATCACGTCTACGGTATCGTGTGATGTCAGCAGAATGTTACCTGTTTGATAAGTTAAGTTTATATACTTAAAAAGTGATTTTTACTTTTTGTTTAATTTATTTTTTTTTATTATTAAAGTTATTAGTAGTCGTTAGTAAAAACCATATATTTAAGATATTATTAACATTATTTTATAAGAAATATTGTATTAATTATTGTATTATATTGTGAATTTAACAATAAATTATATTGTATTAATTTAACGTTTTTTTTATACTTGTATGATTTTACTTGAACATAGGTTTCAGGCGTGCAAGGAAATTTATAAATGAAGAAAGCTAAAACTGAAAAGAACAGTAGAATTCTTTACTTTTTGACACTTTGTTCGATGTTTTTTTTCATTTGAAATATTAAAAAGGTAAACATTTCCAAGAAATTAACAATTATGAACAATCTAATACCAAAA